>OV839568.1:28124463-28406232 GCA_929447395.1 Epistrophe grossulariae | reverse complement strand
CCTCCAATCAAAGATCCAGCACGCTACCCACCAGGCTGATTTGCGATACAGAATAAGGATGTAAAAATGTTTATGAGTTTATACTTCACGTATTTGCTATAGGGACCTTACACCAGTTAAATTGGTCGTTGGGAATGCCAATAAAGAGGCGACACTATCTACGACTAATATAAAGCCAAGAAAAAGTTCCATGTCTAGGCTACATGAAGTCTAAACTATCTAGGCCCAGTCTTAGTTACACCTGATAACACCAATAAAGAGGTGACACTGTCTAACGCCAAGAAAACGCCCAGATACAATTCCTTATCCAGGCTACACCAAGCGCAAACTATTTGGGTCCCTTCCTGTTTTTATGAGACAGCGCCAATAAAGCAAATCCTTTAGATTCACACAAATGCTTCATGAAAATCAAATGAATTCTAAATAGTGTGTGTCATGTAAGACTTCTTAGTAAATGCCTTCTCGCTTCTACATATTATTATACTTATGAAATACACCAGGACACGTAGCACACTAAAATAGTATATTTACATTATAAACATATAGAAATCTTCTTTATTTTTTCAACTATGAATGTGAGCCTTTTTTCTTTTGCTTATATACTTTGTGTTCTGATTTACTTGAATGTTAGAATATTCACATGAAATGAAGAAAATTATATTTATTCTTTAAGTAAACTTGACAACAATATAATCTGGACATGATTGTTTGGAAGATTTTCATTGTTCTTCCTTAAGGGACTTTTGTTTTTATATATTTTTTTATTGTTTCATATTAAATAAATAAAATATGTAGCTATATTACTAAGTCAACTGATGCTTCTATGTTTTTTTTTTTTTAAATGTTTTCTATATTAAATATTTTTATTTTGTTTGTTTTTTTTTATTATCTAAAGACAAGATAATAATTTAGTTTGTCATGTATAATCTTAGAAAGTATTTGATTGATTTAGTTTAAACAAAATTCATAGTAATCCTTATTTGTATAAGAATGTTTAAGGCTTTTTTTTTTATTTGTTGAATAAGAATTTAAAAAGTTATAAAATAAAGAACCCAAAAACAAAAAATGTCTCATTGGGTTTGTATGGAAAAAATAAAACAGCGATGAGTGACCCCTAAATTTTAATCTAAAGGGCTGAAATTTTTACCGTGGTCATCATTTCACTTAACTTAACTCAACTTTAAAGGGCTATTGGCATTGCAAATCAGAGACATTTTAAATTTTTGAATTAGTCCATAGTTATACCCGTACAAAATTCAAATTGTGCAAACACTGCTACTGTAAGACCATCGACAATTCGACATTCAATAATCGATTCCTTAACATTGGTAAGTCTTATTTGAACCAATCTATATATACCTACCTTATTTTGATCATCACACAGTTAAGAGTAATTATTAAATTTCATTTCCTAGGTTGGAGGCTACAAAAAGAAGTTCAATCCTTTGGTTTAAATACTATAAGATTTCGCGGATATCAGCCGGAGCGCTTAAATAGACTGGATAACTGGGAAGCAATCTGCTCGAGGTAGGTAGGAGATGGAAAACCTCCGTATCTCAGGCTGAGACCATTTTTAATTAAACAAAATACAAAATAAATAAAAATAATAAATAAATTATTTTATTAATTTAAATAAAAAAAACTATTTTTTTGTTATTTCGCTGGGCGATTTTATCTCAGTTCTAGTCACAAAAGCCATGTTAAACTTTTTAATTTTTATATTTTGTATTAAATGTGAAAATCTCATTGTTTGCACACTTTTCAATATTGTTCACATCTCCCTCATACGTCGCGTCGTACATAATTAATCGAGCGAAACTCATCAATAAATTAAAGTCATGGTTCGTTATTTTGAAATTTTTCCCTTGGGAATTATGAAACACAAATCATTAGATGAGATAAAAACTAAAACAAAACAGAAAAAAAGTTCTGAATTGCTTCTAATCTTTAGGGTATTATTAATTTATGGCAACATAATTAATGGTTGTCATTGCATTAAGATAATTATTTCGCCGATTTTTGTTTCCTACAGAGGATATAAAAATATCAATCACTTTTACTAAATATCTTTAGGTATACGTAGAAAATGTTGGATATTTAAGAACTATTAATATACTTATGTAAGAAAAAAACTTAAAAAGTAGGATGGTAAAAACTTTGTATGTGGTCGAGTTGTTGAAAAATTAATAAATTCTTCAAAAAACTAAATCTTAATACAGTGTATAGGTACTCTCTCCAAACAGACCCCTCTCATAAGCGGATAACTCTCATAGCCGAACAAATATCAAAGAATAGTACTTTTTGGATATACTGAGAGAAAATATCAGTTAAAATTAACCAGAAACTATTCAATTATATCAGGTTTTTATTTTTAAACACGGAATTGATCGTGAAAAATACTTAAAAGGATATTTGTTTTTAGATGCCATGCCATCATGTTGAATCAACACAAGTCAATTGTAAAATCTACAATAATAGCGTTTAATATTACAAAGTCAAGGGTAAAAATTACATAGTTCACTATGTTAATTCTAACGTGGTCAGATTGATTAAAATAAATTGTTTAAGAATTCCTTATTCGTGACCATTTTAATTAATTGAATAATTGAATCCTACATTTGTGGGCTACAGGTCTTCTTTGCTTAAATTTATTTTTGAATTGACCACGCACGTCTCGTACACACTGAAAATAATTTTGTACATAAAATCTATGAACGGCCGGCGGTCTTAGAGCTAAAATAGCAGATTTTCTCCGAAAATTCATGAAAAAACGGTCCTAAATTTCATGAACGGGTGTTGTTTTTATGAATCTCCATTCCTAAAAAAAATTGTATGGATGAATTTCATTTAAAATCACTGATCATAGTTTTCATGATTTTATTCATACGAGCATGAACGGTTCATGCTCTAAAATTTGCACTTTTTTATGAAAAATATATAAACATTAGGAATACAGTCCTTAATTTTATGTATGGTTCTTATAAACCTGGATTTTTAGGTTGCATGTATATCAATTCATGAGTTTAGTCTATTCCTATAATGTATGAATCATGAACCTGGATTTTTAAAGTCTTCATGTATCAATTTCATAAATTTAATGCATTTATTCCTAGGTTCTATGAATTTAAAATAAATGAAATCGGCAAGAGCATGAACTGTTCATGAAAATTATGATCACTAGTCTTAGAGGAAGTTCTTCGATAAAATTTAGAAATATAGAATTCACAGTGTATTCATGCTGTGAGTTTTATAAGCATCGGTAAGTATCGACCATAATTCGCGTCTTAGTAGGGTACGACAGCATCTGACTGATGAGTCCAACTGTGGTACCTGGGCGAAACACAATCTTTGGACCGGAGATCACTCGAAATTATAAATTGACGTATGTATTTTGCAATTTCACTAGCTCATCAGACTTTACCTACAAAGAAATTATTTCATTTAATTTGCAGTTTTTCATTTGCAGCAAAATTTTATGTTTTATGTATTGGTTTCATAAATGTTATGAAAAATTCATGCGTTGTATGACATGGTATTCATAAAAATAATGAACCATTCATATTTTTTTCATGAAAGCTGTACATAGTTTTAAGGAATGCATTCATATTATCTAAGTACAGAATTATAGGTTTTATGAATTGAATTCATAAATTTTATGAAAAATTCATAAAAATAATGAACGATTCATATTTTTTTATGAAATGCTTACATAAAATAAATGACTGAGATCATATGCTTTAGGTGAAATTTTCATAGCATACATGGACATATTCATAGTTTGTATGTATAGTACCTACAGAAAATTCACTTTAAATGAAATTTATTCATTTAACTTAAGTATACAAACATTGGATTTATGAACATCAGATACATAAATTTTATGAATAATTCATGAGCCGCATGACTCGTTTATACTCGTAGGAATCAATTCATACAACTATACCTAAATCGTATGAATGCGATGTTTGGCTCAATTTTTAAGTATGTGTGCATTAAAAGTAGGAAATTTTTCATGAAAATCATGTAACTTTTTGGTTCAGTGCATGTTGACGTACTTCTTCAGATCTATTTATTAGTTATTATCAAAATAGACCTGCAGAAGTACGTAAACACGTACGAAACGTAGTCTATTCAAACATAAATTTAAACAAAGAAGACCTGTAGGCTGTAGCCCACAAAAGTATAAGATTCAATTATTAAATTGTTTAAGAAAAAAAATCAAAAAATATCGGAAATTTCGCGTCTTTTTAGATTTTTGGCTTATTTATTAGGCCAATATCATAAACAAGTCAGCAAAAAAGCAGAACTACCGGATCTGATGCAGGGTCTGATATATAAAGTTACTGAACTAAAGCTATGGATTCGTAAAAAAAAATCGAACTTGAGATTTTGATCAAACTTGACATTATACTAGGTATGATAGCGAAGTCGAAAAAAGTGTTTGTATGTCCTTTCGGCTGCCCTAAACGAGTGGGTTGATTTTCTTTAAACTTGTTACGTAGTGTTTTTTGGGCATTTCCCCGACCATTTTTTTTTTTTTTATGCACAAAAGTAACATTATAGCTGCCGTTAAATATTTTTTTAACAAAAAATGAAAATCTTATTGTTCCACGTGCCCATAACTTAAAAAAATCAGTAAGAACCATTCTTTTTATTTTTGATTTTCCCAAAAACTGTTCAACTGATTTTAATCAATTTATTTATGAAGAATGTTTAAAGAATTGTTAAGATGCCAAAATTTTCAATTTTTTTTTATTAAAAAAAAAGGTTGACATTTTTTTTTAGAACTTAATAATTCGAAAACGAAAACGATTTTTATAAAAATTTGGCACCCAATAGTTATTTTTAACATTATCTAGCAGATTTTAAATTAAAAATTATTCTTAAAACCAAAGATAACGGTATACCTCACACATAAGTGTTTAATTATATATTATAGTGACTCGGCCGAATACCGAATATTCGGCCACACTCGTCAGCCGAATACCGAATATTCGGCAGCCGAACATTCGGCCAACGATGTGTATCTATCTCCAACGTGACTTTTGACTTTTGACATATTTTCAGAAACTGGAATTGTTTACGAAAACAGACGTAATCGTTTGCTACCAACGAATGCCGAAAAAGTAGTTTTTATTCACCACAACTTACCATTAGTAGATTTTAAATACTAAAATACAAATCTTTGAATAAAAGAAAACATTTTATTCTCCATTTGTTATTCGGTATTCGGCCGAATGTTGTGAACTATTCGGCCGAATACCGAATATCAAAAATATAAGCCGAATAGTGGCCGAATATTCGCGGCATCTCTAGTCAGTTCCTAAGTTATTTAGTCTTAAATATTTTTGATGTGTAAACATCTATACTGGCGGTAGGATGAAAAAAACGTAACGTATTTTGTGATCGTGATTTTGATTCTGTGATTGTGATTCACGTTACGTTACGTATGTTTACACATCTTAACCATAAGTCCCGGCACTTACACTTTTTTTTTATTATAATTTCGTTGTTTTTGTGAAAAAAATTGCTTGTATCGTAAATAAAAAAAAATCGATCACATTTAAAGTTTCAAATACCCGAAATATCACTGTTTTTCTTTTCAGCCTATCAGTATTCATCACCGAGTTTTAGGGGTCTAAAGTTTTGTTGTAAATTTGTCAGTTATCATCGTACAAAATTTTAACCGATGCAAAAAAAAAAAAACTAAAAACTAAAAACTAGGTGATGTACCTTTGTGGAATTCGCCATTCTCTTAATAACATATTTTATTTTGTTCATACAACAATTTTTGTGGCATAGATTCTCTCCTAAACAAAAAAAGAATTTTAATTTTACCATGTTTGATGAAAACAAAAATAGTAAAAAAAAAATAAAATAAAAATCATCACGTCTAGAAAAATTGACCACCTACACAATGCTTTTTACAGTTCTTAAAAATCTTTTCAATATAATATGTACATATGTATCTACAGATTCTCTCCTTAACAATTTTTTCTCTTTAGATGCAGCGATCTTCAGCTTCATTAAACTGTAAGTTTTATGCACCGCGGTGCTGTATTGTAAATTTTTGTATTCTCGCATAATACTTCCTTATTAATATACGTTTTTAGCAGGTGGTATACAAAATAGGCTCCTATAACTAATGTATTTCTTTTAAAATCAGTCTAAGAGATCTTAATTATTCAGACTTTCCAGACGTGCATAGGCATCCGTCAGGATTTCGCCTGACGCGCCAGGCTTTTAATGTCCAATCAGGCTTTGGCCAGGTTTCGTCCTTTGTCACGCTTTTTTATAATTTATCGCACAAAATATAATCGTTAGAAGAAAAACGTTTACTGAATGCTTTCAAATAGAAATGCTTGTAAATGGCAGTGAACGCATTAATTTTTTTCATTTAGTCCCCTTTCACACAAGGAAACTCAGTTTCCAGCAACTTTCAGTTTTTAGGAGAGAAGGGCACCAAGTAAGGGGAATGAACGGTCTACGATTGGTGGGAATTGGAAATTAAAAGAAAACGTCAAAAAATCTCCAGCAACTTGTTTCCTTGAATGAAAGGGTACTTAGTTGTCACTTTTTAGAAAGAGACAAAGAATTGTGCAATAGGGTGATTAAAAAAAAACAACTTTCTCAAAATTCAACCGGGACCTGGCGAAATTATGAAATCCCTGAAAATTTCATTCTTTTAGCACCAAAACTCGAAAAGTTATGCAGCTTTTAACATTTGAGAAAAATTCCAATTTTCAAAGATTTTCAAGCTAAATTATTGAAAAAGCGCTGGTAGCGACCGCTAAATGCTGTTCGATTTTGAATTTTTTGGTCTTAATTTTTTGTTTTTAATCTAAGCTTCATAATTTCGCCCGGTCCCAGTTGAATTTCGAGAAAGGTGTTATTTTGAAGCACCCTGTTGTGCAAATATGACACTTCCATTTTATGACGTATTTTTTTGTGTGCTTTTATTTGTTTCTGCTCCAGATTGCAGTTGCAATCCATTTATCGTCGTCGTCTTCGTCCATCCAAATCAAGGTAAGTTATCTATAAATGTTTTATTGAATTTATTAAAATGGAGTTTTAAAAAAGGAAAAAAAGTGTTTTTTATTTGTCAGGCTTTTTTTACCAAAAATCAGGCTTTCCTTTCTTTACTCCAGGCTTTGCTGATTTTATAGAGCTGGTAACCCTAGTCGTGCATTTTATTTATATTTGTATGAATAAATAAATAAGCGACATACTATTGGATCCATTATTGTTTTCAACAATCAATCGTGCATTTTCTGAACCCCCAATGCGAAGATTGACCATCGAGTTGAAAATGAGCCTCAGCCTCATCGAAAAAAATATTTTTTCGAAAAATTGCCACCGAACCTTCATTATTTCTTCAAACTTTAGCTCAACAAAGAAAACGCTTTGATCATTCATATAGCTCTCCATTTTTTAATAACCCCCAACTCTAAGCTGTCAAGCTGTCTTTTTTTGTCGTCTACAACACCTTACCACACATGAAATTCGAATGGCATGAAATTCGAATCTTGCGTGAATTTTGGGACACCCTTTAATATCTGCTGTAGATATGTATTATTAAAAATAATAAAACGGCATAATGTAATTCTATGTATACCCACCTATTAGCATTCTTTCCTGAAAAAGAGTCAAAAGAGTTTGACGGGACTAAGTCTTGCCCCATCAATTTATCCCATAAATCTTTGTCATCTGCCACAGTGTAGGTATACCTCTAGAGTCTAATAGATCTGAATGTTAAATTCAGAAAGCAAAATCATATTTTTGTGGAATTTTGTATTCTTGAAAGAGATTCTTACCTTTTATGAGTAGGTACAGTATAACCTTCGAAAAAAACAATAACAAATCCTGTGCTCGACAAAAGTCGTTTTATCATGGAAACTTGACAACAAAACCATCACACACACACCATGTTGTTTGTGATTGCGTGGTGTTATTTTCAAAATTCCTTACTGCGAAATATAAATGTATACGGATAGTGGAAAGCTGTATGTATAGCATCATCCGCAATGATGACCCCTCAATGGATTCTGAATGCCTTCTACAATGCAATAACGCAATGTTCTCACGTTTTGAACTATGGATGCATTGCAAAAACGACAACATCGTACAATATGAATGGTATTTCATAAAAGCAGTGTTGTTATATACTTTTACCATTCGCTTCGAGCAATTTTTTTTATTAATTTTTTGAAGAGATAGGTACTTCGCATAATGGAATTCTATATTCCAAGTATAACGTATGCGATATAATTTAAGCTACTCTACTTAAAGGTAGCTGCTCGTTGAATATGAATATTCTCGTTATGTGAAAATTTTACCCAAAAACATGAAAAGCAGTTCTAGCAATCACAATTAAAAAAAAAAAAAAAGCTATGCCAACAAAATTTGCAGAAAACAAAATAACAACAACACTGATCAAAAATATGAAAGATATTTCCTGCAAACGCAATGTGCTCGTCGAGTTATACGATTTGCATAGCACACGGAAGTCATTGGACCATGTAAGTAGAATTTTCTGTCGATGGGCACATTTTCTAGCACAAAAAAAAAAATCAAGAAGTCACGATTCACAAAACGCAAGTAGATAAGCAGGTTACTACCTACATCAGTGGAAGTTATATTGATTTGGATTTATGTTTAAGGCTTTAATATGAACTTAACAGATATGAATATGAATTCATAAAGATATTTGGGCCACTGTTGTATTATTTCGAATTTTCAAGAGAAATAATATGACATAATGTGTGCAGTGTGACATGTACAAATTGTACTACACCATGGGATACCTATTCTACCAACTCTATATTGAATGTAAATATACAATTTGAATGTAGAATGTACATGTATGTTATAGGGTTTGGCTCTCCACAACTTGTACCGAAAATAATAATATCTATCAAATTAGACAGTCTAGGTCAATTTATGAAACTTTATTATTTATTCGAATTAAATAAAAATGTAAATGAATTATAATTACTCTAACCGAAACTGATTTTCTTTTGCAAACTGGAAAGGGACGCTCTCTCCCTTTCCCATATCTATCATTTGTTCGTTGGTAAGTAAAGTAAAGGGTGTTTTTTTTAGACGTGTGGTTTTCAAGAAGAAATAAATCGCATATAATTTAATGGTATGGCGAAGACTTTCGCTTTATTATAAAGATAAGGGTTTGCCATTATGTTTTAAAAATGATTTCTGGAAAGTGGCCGCCGCAGCTGCCTGGAATAACTTCCAGGCGAGAGGCCAAATTTTTGACCACTTTGTGCTTCAATTAGGACCGTATGTCAGCAATAACGCGCCGAATATTCTCTTCCAAGGCGTCAATCGTCTCGACCTTATCTGCGTAGACAAGCGACTTCACATAACCCCACAAAAAATTGTCCAGCGGTGGTAAATCGCAAAATCTTGGAGGCCACACCACAGGCCCACGACGCGACATGAGATAATGCGCTCACCAAGAGTTTCCTTTAATAAATTGGTTCTAACTTTGCCGATTTTTTTTTTATTTGAACAAGAACAGTTATTAATTTGTATCAACCATACAACTTTTTTCTGTGTGGATAATGGTTTTCCCGCAATTTATTTAAGCATTTTTAGGTTGTTTTTTTTTTACTTACTAGCAAGAGCAGTGGCGGATCCACGGGGAGGGTTTTGGGGTCCGGACCCCCCCATGAGCATTGAAACCAAATATTTGTGTATTAATTGATTTATTTATTAAATAGTTACTTCTCTTCGACCTAAATTTTGTGTTAATTACAGAAAGCCCATCTTTTTATAAAATTTCCACTTAAAATTTCTAATGAATAGGTATATGTACCTACCTCAAAAACTTCAAATGCAAAAGGAAAAAGGAGTATATCCACTTACATTAGATTGCGTAGCAGTTTTAAACGGTTTTCAGACCGAACCAAAATCTCGGATTTCAGCACAAGATTTCCAAATCTCGTTGAATCGTTCACACCTAGATTTCTAGAACCTAGATTTTGTTTGAAATTTCAATCAAATCTCAGTGTTGATAGAAACTAAAAAAAAAGAAGATTTCGCAGTAATCTACTAGATTACGGAATCATCAAAATGTATGGGAAATCTTGTTGATTTTGATGAGATTTGGTGATTTTTGATCGAAATCTAGATTTTGATTCGGTGTGTAAAGGCTATAAAGCCTATATGATGGAAACTTAGTTCAAGGGATTACGGTATGTTAAATTTTGAAGATTTAGGCAATTTATCATATCTACCTCTCCAAAGCAACATATTAAAATACTATTCAATATTATAAAGGCAAAAAGAAGTTAGCACCACCATTTTCGATTTTGAAAAAGAAACTGTGCTGCATTGTGCTCAACTTGTGCTGCGATGTGCCGTAAATATTTTTGAAAATTTTGAGGATGAAATTTTTCCAAAATGTATTTTTTCTAAAAACTTAAAGTTGTGCTCAAAAAATGATACAGCCAAAGAGATACAAAAATCGCATATTTCCGACTTTCACGACCGAACGCAAATGATGCGAAGGAAGTTAGCGTTAAATTAGCACCGTCATTTTCGATTTTCAAAAAAAAAAGTTTTGCTGTATTGTGCTCAATTTTTGCATGCGATGTGCCGTAATGTATTTTTTAAATTCGCAAATTTGCAAATTTTAGGGATGAATTTTAAATTTGCAATTTTTTTTCAAAATCACGATTTAAAAAAAATTATACTTGTGCTGTTTTAAGCTGCTGCTGTTTTTGCTTATTTGTATTTTTTTTTTGAAAATCGAAAATGGCGGTGCTAACTACACTCACATAAATAATGTAGCACAAAGCCCACGCAAGTTTTATTTTTCTTTAAGATTTCTATTTGTAATTGGACGCCCCCATGACCAAATCCTGGATCCGCCACTGAGCAAGAGGCAATGCAGTATAGTATAATATTATGTCCTCCCCTTGAAAAAACACTAGCTTTGTTCCGCATCTATAGTTTCAAACAGTTTCAGACCGCCAGATTTAGTCGTTTTTTTTTTCGTTTCGAACCTGTTCCAAAAGTTAAAATAAAATTGTTCTTTTTCTGCAAAAAAAAAAAAAGAGAGCTCACGATAGAGTAAAATATTTATGATCCTGAACTTTGCAGACAATGCGTCCGCTGAAATTTGAACAACCACCAAAATCGTAATACTTGTTCGATTTTAAAAAAACTAAAGGGCAATCGCTTCGTCTCGGCAAAATCTAGTGCCGATATTTTTTAGTTTTTTTTATTTGCCTTAAAAAAAAGTTATGG
The DNA here is from genome assembly GCA_929447395.1 of Epistrophe grossulariae. Classification (NCBI taxonomy): domain Eukaryota; kingdom Metazoa; phylum Arthropoda; class Insecta; order Diptera; family Syrphidae; genus Epistrophe; species Epistrophe grossulariae. The sequence continues at coordinate 28,394,964 of OV839568.1, read as the reverse complement.
CCAAAAGATTCAAAAACCACCAACAAAATAACTAAAAAATCTTTGGCCTTCAGTCACCACTGTAATTTTTGCCGCATTTTCATAAAAATTACGGCAATCGCTTTGTCTCGGTTGTTTGCGGTTTTTTTCTTTAGTTAATTTTTTGGTGGTTTTTGAATCTTTTGGCCATAACTTTTTTTTTAAGGCAAATAAAAAAAAAAACTATAAAATATCGGCATTAGATTTTGCCGAGACGAAGCGATTGTCCTTTAGTTTTTTAAAATCGAACAAGTATTACGACTTTGGCGGTTGTTCAAACTTCAGTGGACGTATTGTCTGGAAAGTTCAGGATCTATGTTTATTTTCTTTTTGAAGAAAATCACACTTTTTAAAACACGCTTGATAATAATTTGCATTCAATGCATAATTAGGTAATGATTTTGTATTAATTTTCTTGGGTTTTGATATTTTATAGATTTAGATTTATCTTTCGTCGGTTAAACTCGCTAACTCCAAATTTGAGCTTAAATGACTATATACCAAGTACTTATTTTTCAATGACCTATATTGATAGAAAAATTCATTAGATATAATATCCATTACCTGTTTAAATTTTTTAAGTTTCATCGATTTACAAATGAAATTGAATTTCATTACTAAATAATAATTTATTGAAACCTCATTATCTCCAATTACCTCCAAACGCACTTAGTGAGTTTTACCTGTCAACCGACGCACGCTTTAACCTAAGGCAATTAATCTAGTAGAGTATATTTTTTGACGTTTAAAAAGTGGTTCGAATAATTTCAAAACCATAACCGGCATTATGACAGTTTTCCCTCTCTTTAAAAGCATTTCATACCCACTCCTTAAAATTTGACATAAGAAATGTTGGGAACAAACCTATTGTTGTTGTAAGGTGGCGCAGCAAAGAACAGTAGGTACCTAGAATTTTGAAACAGTGATACCAGAAGAGATGTTTAAAATCCCACCAGATTCGACAAAAAAAATTCCCCTAATTGCAATATGTTCGGTGCAAATATTTGTATATATGACCAAAAAAACCCACATGCGTGAAGGTCCAGACGCACACAATTTTTTATGTGTAAACATTTATACTGGCGGTAGGGTGAAAAAAAAGTAACGTATCTTGTGGTCGTGATTGTAATTCACGTTACGTTACGTACTCACACTTTTTTTTGTGTCACAAATCTCACAATTATCTAATGCTATCAAATTTCGACGGATTTTCGGCACACACAGAAAAAATTACCGCACCATAAAATATTTCAACACAAGCACGAAACAAAATTTGTTGAAGAAAGTTTATAAAAAAAAATCTAAAATGTCGCTAATATTCATATTCCTGAATAACAAGAATAATTCCTTTCCCGTCCAAATCCATTACTCGTTATTAACAAATACATAAAGCAAAATGACTGTTCCCGTACTGTCCGAAATTCTAATTTCTACAAATTTTAATCAAAACTTGGATAGAAAATAGCAAAATTTAAAAGTACCTAAAGGAACGCACCTAAACAAAATTTTCCATGCACTACAGTAGGGAATTCTACGCATATTTCGGAATAATTAATTTAGATTTTCGGGGAATACGAAATTCAAGGCGCACAATACCACAGTACACAAATTTTTCTGGCGACACAAGTTAAAGGCTCCCTTAAACCAACGCGAAACATTCGGAATAACGAAGAAACTTTCGCCTATCAAAATATATTTACAGGGCGATAAATCAGAATACCAATACACCAATGCGACGATGAAATTAAGCGAATCTCGTGTTAAATATGTCGACAACCGAAAGTTTCGTCTTCGTTCCGAATGTTTCGCGTAGGTTTGGTATCTTTTTAAGAAAAAAGTGTAAAACCTGCCAAACTTTTAAAGAAGGCGAGGGAGAACTTGTCCAAAAGTTACCAAACGCACTGAACCACTTTTTGTATAATATGTCACTTTTGTGTACATAGGTACAAGACGTAACACATTGACAAATCATTTTGAACTCTGTAATTTTTAAATTGTAAAATAATTTTTATACTGAAAAAATATCGAACGAAAATGTAACACCGGTTTTGATGGACTTATCTGAATCTTCATCAAGTGAATGAAGACAATCTGAATCAATATTTTGTAAATTCCTAGCCGACGTCAAGTAACAGACACTGACAGCTGTGTATTTGACAGTTTTTACACTCCTTGCATACAGAAATTTGTGTAGCAGAAAATTGCAAGTTATCTAAGGGAGGGGAAATAGTTTGCTCTCTCTCATTATGCTCTCTAGTTGCAACTTTTTTGAGTTAACAAACAGGAATTTCTGACAATTTGTGAAAAATTGTGAAAATTTGTGCAATTTTGCAAGAAATTTCACGTTACCAAACACAGCTATTGTTTTCTTCGTCATCGTGACATATTCGCGTTGGTGTGGGGAATCTTTAAAATGAATCATATGAAATTGAACGTCTGTCTATGAAAACAACACACTTGTGATTTAAATTTCGATGACAAAAAATTGTAGTTGCGACAAGAAATAATTATAAACGCACTTGTGTTTTTCAATCGTATACGATTTTTAATCGTTAGAAATGAAACTCATGGTTTCAAATGAACATACATTTTATATAAGACTGAAAAAACGCAGGAATTAAAAAAAAACGAAACAGTTTCCTAGTTTTAGAGCGTTTTTTTTGTCATCAAATGGAAACAGATGAGACTGCATATTGCACAATTGCGATTTTAATGAAAGTCTTGTCATATCTTTTTATATTTTGTGAATATTCGCGCGATTGAATTCGGAATTAATCGCGAAGGATGAAAATCTCGAGTGCGTCCCTTTCCTAGTAGGTATAGGTATTATACTTCTCCTTTAAGAGAAAAGTTCTTGAAGAAAACAAAACAAACTCTAATAGCCACTGACAGCGTAATAAGAGACCGCCCATCTGATGGAACTTGTTGCCTGTTTATATGTATATAAGGACAAGTTTTTGGCCGATTAAAAAAAAATAAATAAATATGATGGCGCGACAGTTCATGTTGAATCAGGGTTTAGTAAATTTCAACTCTCAACCACTCCTATACATATGTCATTGGCAGGAATGGAGGGAACCTACAATCTTCTGCGGAATCCGAACAGCTTATAGGTAGGGAGATATTCCTTGAGGTTTTGTCAATTCCTCGCAAAAGGTATAGTAACCCGCAGGCCGCAGTAGCCGATTCTTTTACAAAAATTTGCGTATGAATTCGAGTTGCGTTATATAGAGTCAGACTTTATAGTGACAAGGTAACCCAGCGGCTCCATTAGCAATACTTGAGGAAATAAATTGCTTGGCTCATTGCCATTGCCTTGAATATTGCTAATGGAGACGCTTTAGCAATGCCAATAACAATATTGCTCAGCTGATGGGAGGCAATTATTGATTTCCATCGCTGAGGCAATAAATTTTGACGTTTCACCTTTTTCAAAATGGTTTCTCCGCGATTTTGAATGAATTGTGCTTCGTTTTGAAATTAAAGTTGAAAAAATGAGAAATTAAGTGAATTAAAGTTTTTTTACTGTCATAAAATTGTGAATTTAAAAAGCAAAAAACACTTGACTGTGCGGTCGTAATTCCTACACTGACATTTAACAGCTGAAATTACTTGGCAATAGAAGGCCCACCCAGGCATTAAATTGTCAATGCCTTTGAAATTGACATTGCCTCAAATATTGCTAATGGAGCCACAGCGTAAGAAGGTAGATGCTTATATTCATTGCAATTCATTGAACAGAAAATTCATGGTCGGCCAAAATAATATTTTTTAGTAATAAAAAATGTGTGGTAAGAAAATAAATTTGCACGACTTTATCGCACGAACTTGCTATTGTGGTTAACAACTTTAATGTATGAAGTAGTGAAAAAAAGACCTTTTCTGGAGGTGGTATAGGATGGGATTCCCCCAGTAGGGATAGTAACGGGTGATTTTTTAGCTGGTTTGGTTTTGGCAACACTGGTTTTGACAGCTGACGTGTGTTTAGTACCTTGTGTCACTGTCAAACAGCTTCAGTTTGGTTTGCAATTTAACCGTGGATCGTCTTACAAATGAACAACGCTTGCAAATTATTGAATTTTACTATCAAAATTCGTGCTCGGTTCGAAATGTTCATCGCGCGCTGCTTCCATTTTATGGTCGGCATTCTCGACCTTCTGAGCAGTCTATTCGGAAGATTGTGACCAAATTTCGCACCAAATTTACTTTGTTGGACATTAAACCACCAACACGTTTACGTACTGTGCGTAGTGAAGAAAATATTGCGGCCGTATCAGCTAGTGTGACAGAAGACCGCGAAATGTCGATTCGGCGCCGTTCCCAGCAGTTAGGCCTTTGTTACAGCACTACGTGGAAAATTTTGCGGAAGGATTTGGGCGTAAAGCCTTTTAAGATACAGCTGGTGCAAGAACTAAAGCCAGCCGACCTACCACAACGCCGAATTTTTGGTGAATGGGCTCTTGGAAAGCTGGCCGAGGATCCGCTTTTTTATCGAAAAATTGTGTTCAGCGATGAGGCTCATTTTTGGTTGAATGGGTACGTAAATAAGCACAATTGCCGCATTTGGAGTGAAGATCAGCCAGAAGCATTGCAACAGCTACCAATGCATCCCGAAAAAGCCACTGTTTGGTGCGGTTTATGGGCCGGCGGCATTATTGGGCCATATTTCTTCAAAGATGATGCGAATCGCAGCGTTACTGTCAATGGTGAACGCTACCGAGCGATGATAACAAACTTTTTTTTGCCCGAAATGGAAGTTCTTGACTTGCATGATATGTGGTTTCAACAAGACGGTGCCACATGCCACACAGCACGCGCAATTGCGAGGCGAGTTTGGTGAACAGTTAATTTCACGTTTCGGGCCGGTCAATTGGCCGCCTAGATCGTGCGATTTGACACCATTAGACTATTTTTTGTGGGGGTATGTCAAGGCTAATGTCTATAGAGACAAGCCCGCTTCGATTGACGCACTGGAAGCCAACATCCATGCATTCATTCGTGAGATACCGGCCGATATGTGTGAAAGAGTATGCCAAAATTGGACTCAGCGGATGGGCTACCTGAGACGCAGCCGCGGTCCACATTTGCATGAAATTATCTTTAAACATTAAATTGCAAGGTTCAAACTATCGATTCAAATAAATATTTCATTCATTTTTTCGAATTTTTTATGTTTTTTTTTTTAAAAAAGTTCTAAACCTCTTAAAAAATCACCCGTTATTAGGAAAATTCCTTAAAAAAAAAATAAAGTGGGGTATAGGTACATTAGAAGCGACTCTTCTACTAAAGATAATTGTGTTTTACAATTGATATTAAAATAAAATACAATTTATATAAATTTTTAAATCTTCCCTCAGCCGGTGATTTGATAATGGTTTTTTCTTTTATATATAGCTACATAGTTGAGTGGTTTTAATTTTATTCTTCCGCTTTTCTATATTATCTTATTTAATTTAGTTCTTTCATCTCAAGGTGTCACTGCTAAAAATTTCTTAATACATATTTACGTAATTCAATGTTACAACTATTGTCAACTAATTTTCGACTCCTTCTCAAAAAATAAGCCGCCCTTAATAAGTCATGCTTCAAATTCATCTCCCAGTGATTAGAACCGAAATAACCTCAAATTAATTGAAAGAATACAAAAGTAGGCAAAAGCTTTTATATACTTAAAGGCTGGGCATAGAAACAGTTGTGTTTTTCCTTTCTTTGTGCGGTCATGGTGAGTGAGACAGATTTCAAAGCTGCTTATATACCTATATGCCACGATAATATAAGGTGTGATGAGATAATCCTGCGGAAAGATTGTGTGAACTGCGTAACATAAGAACGACGAGACTTATGTCTTTGCTACTCCATCACTATATATACTGAGTTCTGCAGCAGCAGCTCAGTTTCTTCTCTTCTTCTCATTTTCAACAATATTCTTTAGTAATTACAATTTTACCCTCTGATTAAAAGCTGGCAATAAAGAGATTTTTTTTTCTCTTCGTTCTCATTATTTGCTTCCTTAAAAAAAATAATATCTATCTACGCACAAGGGAACCATATATACCGTATTCTATATAATATAGCTAAGGATATAATGACAGGAATCTTTACGAGGTTTTTGGGTTTTTGGGTGCCTCAGCTGGGGTTTTGGTTGTTTTACTCCTTGATTATGCCCGGAATGTGAATGGAATTAAAATGAATTCTCTGCAAATTAAGGACAGTATGACCAATATTGAATAGAGACAGAGCAATATATAGAGAGAGAGAGAGAGAGAGGAAAAGGGAAGGAAAGATTGTCGACTATATATACCGAGGTATTTTCATGGCAGATAATTAGACGCCAGACATATTATAAAGGGGGCTGAAATTATTTGTTTTACGAGCTTTGGCCTTAAATACTAATTAGGAAGTGCGATAGTCTTCAATCATTTTGATGGATTAAAGTTGAGAATTTTATTACATTATGGTGACATTTGGTACCTTAACCCACCTCCATATATATTTTTGCAGCATCTTTGTTAATGAAAGACAATTTTTTATGAGTTTTAAATGCTTTTGGAGCGAATATATAGTTTAATTACGATGTCATAAATATTTATTAAAATTTGGAGATTGTTTTTTTTTTTTTTCTGAAATTTATATTCAAGAAATTAGGCTTGAAATATACGTAGGTATACCTACTTCATGTTGAACTTTTAGAGCACCTTTTTATTCCCAAAATGTTGATACCACATATTTGACTTATCGGGACTTTTAAAAATACTAAGTTCCCTTATGAGAAATAAATAATTTGACATTTCAAAGTTTCAAACTTAAAGGTTATTAAATTATTTTCTTATAAGTATATATGTAGGAAATGCATAAATTATATAATATCAGCTTTTAAGAACGCAAGAGATTTAACCCTTTAGCTTAAAACAGAAGCAAATTAAACTTTTCGATAATAAAGGAAAACATCTTAATTGAGAGCCAAGGGACTTCAACTTACACATAATATCTTATAAATAATATCTTGATTTATGAATAAATAATTAGTTTTGAAGAGAAAGTTTTATGTATATACTTTTGAGGAAGGTTTTTCAAAACATTAGTGACACCTCTTTTCATAACTAATTAACTAATGAATTTATTTATTATAGGAGCATAAATTTAGCTTAAATATTTTTTAATTTAATCAGGGATGGATGTATAATAAATTGTATATAATGCTCCTTTTTTGAAATCTTAAGATTTCCAAATATGTAACAATAAAACTTTGCCGCTTATGGAATCGGGAAAGTTTTACTCCTGATGAGGATCAGGATTACTTATATATTTGTTTAAACCCTCGTTTATACATCATGAGGGGCTCCGGGATATGTATTCGCAAAAAATGTATGCCATCTAAAAGGTCACTAATTGGTCATAAAAGGTCAGCTATTTTCAGAAATTAGTCAGGATTAGAAAACTTGTAATCCAAGCTTGAACTTTTTCAAGGTCATTAGCGTTTTTTGGCACCTCGTTTATGGGATATTCGCAAAACAAGGATACCATTTGAAAGGCCACTGGATCGTGATAAAAGGTCAGCTAGTTTCACTATTTGTTCGCAGGCATAGGTTTTTTTTATGAATTTAAAAAAAAATTTCAAGGTCACAGTATAAGACTTTTAGCACCTCGCTAATGACCTTGAAAAATTCAACCTTGGATTACAAGTTTTCTAAGCCTGGCCAATTTCTGAAAATATCTGACCTTTTATGACCAATTAGTGACCTTTTAGATGGCATACATTTTTTGCGAATATCCAATAAATGACGTGCTAAGATCCTGGAGCCATCATGAGGAGCGTTTTTACCCCAGATCATAAATTTTTAATTTTTCCTTCCTGATAATGAACGAACGAAATTCAACATTGACGTTGTTTCATTGCGATTTTATTGGAGTTTATTCGATTTTGGTCTGAATATAATAACTGACAATTAGCCAAGCGCTCTCTGAGCCGGCTGTATATCCGCAAGTTGCAACCCAGAATTAAAGAAAGTCGAAAAATTACAGTAACAATTCTCATTTTGATTTATATTTGCGTTGGTTTGTTCACATATATATACGTATATACTTATATACATAATACATATACGTTAAAGGCTCCCCCAACCCAAACCAACGTGAAACATTCGGAACGACCGTGACGGCGAAACTTTCGGCTGTTAATATATTTTACATGAGATTCGTTTCGGTGTGGTTTATTCTCATATAACGCCCTGTAAATACATTTTTACAGCCGTAAGTTTCGTCCTGCGTCGTTCCGAATGTTTCGCGTTGGTTTGGGGGAGCCTTAAGGCTCTATAATAAAGTCAAAATGAAGTCAAATTTTATGCAAAAGTTTTCATGTTTTGCGATCACCAACGAATATCGCTACCAATGCATTGAAGGCTGCATTGATATGACTGGATATGTTCAAGACGTTGATTGATTATTTGTATTAACAGTGCACAATTTTCCACTTAAGACACTTTGACAAACAGCTCGTGCATATAGTTAAAAATTAAAACAAAAATCAAATTCTTTTCGAAACCCGATATTTCCGCAGCCAAGTCTGTTACTCTGCGTGCGATGTCTATAGGTCTCTATAATGGTGCAAAATCGATGTTTTACAGTTTGTAGAAGTGGTTTTTCCATATCCTCAGCATCGACGGAATTCTATCACGATGTTCCATAATTCCTTAATCATCTTTGCAGGCTTCGGTTCGGGGCTTGTAACCTTTAGAGGTTTTTTTTACCTTATCGTATAAAGCTTTCGAACTTCGAAGATCGAACTACTACGACATTCATTTATTTTCTCGAGAAGTTGTTGTTCCTCTCTCTTATTCTGCATGCGAGCAGCTAGTGTCCTATGAAGTATGCAAATTTATTTGCATGAAACCCAACAATGAGCAAACTATTGGTGCCATCTCTGATATGATTTCTCCTCTGTGAGGGCATGCGTGAATGTCGGGTTGGCTATAAGTTTTCCCGCTGCACGTTTTCCCGAGGCACGTTTTCCTGCGCCACGTTATCCCGCAAAACATTTTCCAACAGAACGATATACCGAATCACAGTTTTCCGTGTAACGTTTCCCCGCCGATTCCTATATTTTTATCAATACAAATTGACAGCGCAGGAATAAAATTCAATCCCATAGTATTTGGTGACACCAAATGATGAGAATCAACGGGAACGAAGTTTCCTACTATTTTCGTTTTGGTATTTCAAGCCGCCATCCAGGCAGGTACCAATGTCAACAGTTTTCTTCTACAAATAACAAAAGTCTTTTCTTGCATCAAAGTTTCTTAGTCAAAAATAATGAACAAAATCCTACACTCAGCGGCACGGAATCTTGGCCAAACTTGATTTTTGTTGTAACTCGTAAGTGCTTCAATTCTGTGCCAATAAGCTTAGAACGCTTCTGAAATGACTGTAAGCATAAAATAGTTCTTTTAAGGGCTAAAAATGATTGTAAGGAGATACACTCAGCGGCACGGATTGGCCAAACTTGATTTTTGTTGTGACTCGCCCTCAAATATTTTTTTATTAATGATTTGATTGTAATTAAGTTAAATGTGCATAGTTTGATTGTTTAAAACCCTTTTAAGATAACTCAAAGGTTTACTTTATTTTTTATAACGATAATTTAAAATTTAACATTTTCTCGGAAAAAAACATTTGAATAAAAAACAGTATAAAATAAAAAAAATACGTAAGAAAGATAAAGTGCTCATCCCACCTTCTACAAAAACTGGACGAGCTCAGGAATGGTGCACTGGCCGCTAGGGAGAGCTTATCGTGAAGGGATATTAAAAACATTATCCAGAGTCTCCCAGATCGACTGTAGGCTGTAGTATGGCCAAGAGGAGGGAACACACGATACTGACACATCTCAAAACCCCCCAAAAATACGTAATTTTTCATTTTATACTGTTTTTATCATAAATGTTTTTTTTTTCGGAGAAAATGTTAAATTTTTAATTATCGTTACAAAAAAAAAAAGTAAACCTTTGAGTTATCTTAAAAGGGTTTTAAACAATCAAACTATGCACATTTAACTTAATTACAATCAAATCATTAATAAAAAAATATTTGAGGGCGAGTCACAACAAAAATCAAGTTTGGCCAATCCGTGCCGCTGAGTGTATCTCCTTACAATCATTTTTAGCCCTTAAAAGAACTATTTTATGCTTACAGTCATTTCAGAAGCGTTCTAAGCTTATTGGCACAGAATTGAAGCACTTACGAGTTACAACAAAAATCAAGTTTGGCCAAGATTCCGTGCCGCTGAGTGTATCTCCTTACAATAATTTTTAGTTCTTAAAAGAACTATTTTATGCTTACAGTCGTTTCAGAAGCGTTCTAAGCTTATTGGCCCAGAATTGAAGCCCCCATTTTCCACGTATTCATATATAGACATCAGCAGCGAAATCAGAATTCGCCATCATCGTCACATCGACGTTCCATAAAAAAAATAAATTTAGTTTAGATTAGACTAAATCATGAGAATCAACAAGAACGAATGTAAAGTTCGCCGACGAAAAAATTAAACAGTATTTATTCTGGAAAAAAATTCAGGGCTGAAATTTGCCAAAATGTATGAAATTTAAAAAACGCTTAAAACCACTATTCACAAAATTCTTAAAATCCGTTTTAAGCGTAAACAAAAAATTTTTTAAGCTTTCTTAGGCAATTTGAGCATTTTCCAGAATTTTTTTTTCACTTTTAAAACGCGTTTATGGCATTCTCGATAACTTTTTTTCAACGCTTGAATGACATTTTAAGCGTTTGAACAACAATCGAACTAACCCTTCATCCTTAAAACCAAATCCGTCATCGATTCATTATCACCCAAAACCTATTAGAATCCGGTAGATATCTCCTTAACCAAGAGGTCTTATACCTCAACGGAGTTCTGACAAGAACTGAAAATTCTTGCGGAATTAATAATGCTTAAATACCTACTACATACAACAAATCATACAAATATTAAATATTTTAACAAACATAAAATATTTTTTGCATAAACGCAGAATAGTAGTGTCAAAAAGTATCCTGCCGCCAATCCCGTGGAACATTTTATGAGCAATCGTAATCGTTCCGCGGGATATCGTGCTGAGAGATTGTAACAAAAATAATTCCTTTCAAATCGGCGCGCCGATTGCGGGAAAAACTAGTCCCAATCTGAACTACTAAACAAATTTTTATGAAATTTGGTTCACATGTTAAAATTTAGTCTTATATATATTTTGTAAAAATTGGCTAAGAAAAAATTATTAGAAAAAAAGTATTAATACTCACATTTTTTTAAAATAAAAAATGTGAGGCAAATATTACAAAAAAACACCCTTTTATCCTTTTTTACCTGCTTATACAATTTTTGCGTAAAAATCAAAAATTAATTCTTTATTAAGCTCTATCATATATTTCAGATTATCATAAAAATAATAATATTTGTTCATATATTTTTCCGGGAAAACTGAGTTGAAAAATTTTGCAAGCAGAAATAAATGGTTTCGCAAAAAATCGAATTTCTCTGACCTGGGGCAATTTATTAATTTCATTTTATTTTTACACGTTTTTTCTAAAAGTAGTGGATTTTTAACCAATTCATTCTGACAGTTTAGTACCGAAGAAATTATGATTTTTTTTTATATATATACCACCGTCAAAATGTTGTTTTTTGAAACCCAATTCAGTGAGACAAATTTGAACATAACTCCCAGATCTGCAAGTATCAGCAGCCGATTTTTTGTGTGCTGTAACTTGAAAGTATGGAGCACATGTTGATGTACATCACTTCGTGAAGACAAGTGAAGCTAAACTTAAAACTCAAAAAGTTATATTTTTAGTACCATTGTTTGAAGCTACTTATAGAAGGTTTCTTTTATGAATTATATATGTATAGATATATATTTTTTTAGATATAGTCAAGAATAGATCAATAAAATGATATTTATGTATACAGGGTGTCCCGTAAGTCAAGTCAAAAAGCATTATTCTGGTATAAAGCATTATTCTGGTATAAGTGATTGAAGTGAACTGAGGTGTTTTTTGCAAATAAAAAATGAAAAATATTTTTTACGAATGAATAAGAAGCAAGTGTTGTACCATTTTGAAATCTTGATGAAACGCGCCAATTTTTTAAAAAACTTGCCAAGGTAGTGTAGTACATTTTTTTTTAAATATTTTTTGAAACATGACTCAGTCAAACTTTATTTTTCTTACGAAACTTACAAAATTTATTTTTAAATTTGTGATTAAAATAAATAGCATGGTTATTTAGGATTACGTAAAAAAAATAAAAATGTGGTCTAGGGTATCGACTTTCACTATTTTTCTAGATATTGCTATTATTACTTAACCAAGCGAGATAGATTTTTTTCTTATTTTTTCCAGAACAGGTATACAACCTACCCTATCACCCGTTACCCGCTTGACTTTGAGTTATGGCACACCCTGTATATACTTACATATATTTTAAATACTTTGAAATTATACACTCAGGTTACCTAAGAGTAGTTAGAAGACATAAAAATAAAAAGGCTACATATGTCTCAAAAGACTTCTTTAACCTACCCTTGACCCCAATGTTTCTACATATCAAAAACTTATTTCAAAATTAAAAGAACACTAAAATCAGAATAAAAGCCCATTCTATCGCAATTGATATAATTTTATCGAATGGAACCGATTTTAATGAAATAACATAAGTAGGTATGCGATAAAATATATTTTTATAATCGAAATGCTATAAATATTTCATTTGAAGCACCAAGTTTTATTGCATCGTATAATAATTTTGGTCCATATAAATTTAATATTTTTTTTTGTATAAGTTCTCTGTTTTTTTTTTCACTATAAAAAAAATGTTCATTTAAATTCTGAATCAACACACATATTACGTGGTTTTGAACTATCATTAAAACTATTTCAAAACAATTTCTCTCTATAATATGCACGAGCATATCTCTTTAAAATTAAACGAATACGTGCCTTATGGTCTGGGTATTGAGAGTAGGTAGGTATTTGCCTCCTTTTTTTTGATTCTTTGAAATTCTACTTTAATATTCCATTCTCACTTAAAATACTACTTGAGTTTAAAATCATAATTTAGACAACAAATTTCTTAAAGATAGGCTTCGAGCGTTTTTGCACTTCAATGATCTCACGAATTAAAAAAAAAAACCTCCTATAGCCAGCCAAGGTTAAACTTTTATTATCAGTCTGGCCCGTGGCTATGAAAACAGATAAACATTTCTACGAATTCAGTGGAAGAAAAAAAAAAATAAGCCTAAATGTATGAAAACAAACAATAGGTATGTAATATTATTATGGCTTCATCGTGTCATCGCGACCTTGGAAATAAATTTGAAAATATCAAAAATTCGGTTTGGAAAATTAAACGTAATAGGTACCTACATTAAGCACTTATGTGTATATAGGCATGAGTATGAGTTAAGTTAAGTATATATAGTTCTCATCACGCACAAGGCACAAATACAGTCTCATTTCGTTAAAGCAATTTATTCGCTAAGATAACATTTACATGAGAAATGAGGCAAAGGATACGAAAGGATTTGTATATGCGATTTTCTTTTCATAGGAAGTGGTAATGGTATGGTATACATATACACATATGTACCTAACCTACCTATGTACATATATGTATATGTGACATTATTTATATGAAGGGTGTTGTATTGTAGCTCACCTCATGAATCATATGTGACACGTTTCAAATGTAAATCTCATGAATATTTATAAGAAATAAACTTAACAACTCTTGAAATTTGTGTTCTTCGTTTTCCTATGTCATCAGCCAGCGTCATGGCGGCATCAGGATTTTAATGTCCTTGTCAGTGTTTATATGTCGTGTATCATACGTAAAAGAAGAGAGTCCTGTATAATATAAGGATATAGGTATACCTAGTTTGAATAAATGTGTAATGATCTGGCATAATGTGGATTGTGGATTTATCTAAATGAATATAAAACAAAACAATGTTGAAGCTTTAAGGAAACGGTTCTCTTTAATAAAAAAAAAATGTAAAAATTATATTATTTGGTTTTCGCGAATTGCAAATATTATCCGTAGGTCTATAAACTTTGGAACACGCATGAAAAAACAAAAAATTCTGTGTGCCAACAAGTCTACGCCCGTCGGAAGTGAAGCTTCTTATAGGTTTTTTGTGTGCAAACTCAAAACTCTCCCCCTCATTTCCTTCCACAAAATATGAAACAAAAGAAATATGTATGAACGAATTATGTAATTATTTATTTTTACTTGCGACATATGTATACCTATGTAGATACATAGACATTAGACAGGTACTATATTGCAAGTTATGGATTTGTAAAAAAAATCAAACTCGAGATTTTGATCAAACGATGATAGCGAAGTCGAAAAAAAAAATCCGAAAAATGGTTATAAATGGTAGCTCCCATAAAATCATTTTTTTATTTGCGATTTTATCAAAAACGGTTCAACTGATTATGATCAATTTTTCTGTGGGCAATGTTTCAAAAACTTTTAAAAAAATTGTATACCAAAATTTTCAAAATTTCAATTTCTGTATTTTTGAAAACAGTTTCAAAATTTTTTTTTGTTGAAAACTTAAAAATTCGTAAACGTCTTGATGGATTTTTATTCAACTAAGCATCCGGCAGTTTTTTAATATTATCTTGCACATTTTAAATAAAAATTATTCTTATAATATAACCAAAACTAACGGTACCTTCCATACAAAAGTTTAAAAACCGGTTAAGAAAATCTCATTTTTCTTAGAAACAACTCCAACGATTTTTACCATAATTTTTATGTGTGCTAATTAATATCAGTACGGACTACCATATTTATCTACATATCTCTCATAGAACCACGATAACGATATAACGGTAACGATATCTCTCATAGAACCACTTTTTTGGTTTTCGACTATCTCATTAACTGTTTTAATGAAATTTTTTACATAAGTGCTTCTAGTACGTTTGAACAATATTGCAAATCAAAATTTTCAAAAAAATAAATTTTGAATTTTAAAACAAAAATGCAAAAATAATTTTTTGAAAATTCGATATTTCGAAAATGGGTAGATGAATATTTTTTAAAACTTATTTTTTAACTCCGCATTAATAAATTCCAACAAATTGCTTGCCAATTTTTATTCTTTAAAAATTTTTCAAAATTTTATATATAAGAAACACTTTTTAAAAGCCACTCCAACGATTTTTGAAATTTTGTTCTCATAAATTAAAATTAGTTTAAGAAATCAGATCAACGATTTTTAAAATTTTGTTCTCATAAATTAAAATTTATTGAAGAAATCAGATTGCGTACATAGCGTTGTATTTTATTTAATTACCTTTACCTTTACTAAGGGTCGAAAAACTATTTTCTAAACGGAGGATGGTAAAGTGTTGAATTAAAAAAAAATAAATACTTATTTGAAATACAAAAAAAAATTATAAATTTACAAAAAAATTCTAAAAATTTTACGAAGTGAGATAAAACCGTTTGAATGTCAAAAATAACAAAAAATTTATGGTTGAGAAATAATGAAGCATTAATCAGGGTTATAAACTATATTGAGATAAATTGTAAACTGCCGAAAGACATAATTAAAACAAAAATTACACATAATGTATACAAAATGCAGGAATTTTCGAAAGGATTTTTCTTGGATGCGTTATTAATTTTTTTAAAAATAGGTACCTACACTTTTTTTTTAGTAAATTTGTGTGTAGAAATGTATTATATCTTTTTTGGAAATCGCGATACCAGCATCACCAGTTTATTTCAAAAGTCACTAAAAATTTGAGCGTTGATCGACTTTTTTACTTAACGTTTTTTACATAGATTTTAATTATGCTTATGTAAAAAACGTAAAAAAGTAAAAAAAAAAAAAACGCAAAAAATAATTTAAATTGGTTGCCTTCACTTTTCAAGTTTGAAGATGATCAGTTGGATAAAAAACTATTGGATTTTTATTTTATTTTCGACTTTAAAAAACAGATTCTCTGATCTATTTCAGTCCAAGTTTTTCATTAAAAAATGCTTCAATTATTTATTTAAATTTTTACAGATGCCACTCATTTTCTCTCTTTTTTCTCAGTTATTTACTTTTTTACCTCTTCTTTACCTTTTTATGAGTTTTTTACGTTTTTTATGGGATTTTTACGTTTTTTACACTTATTTACGTATTTTTTACCTACTTTAACGTAGAAAAGGTAAAAAATAGTTTTTTACACCGGATTTGAACAATGGTACAAAGTACATGCATGCAAAGGTCTTTTTATTGTCGATTTAAAAGTGAAAACTGCAACCACTTACGTAGACTTGGTTGCGGTTGCGGAGATATTAGGTTTCGAAAAAAATTTGATTTTTAAATGCCAGGCATCGTCAACATCAATTTTTTCAAACTTTTGTATACTCGTTTATCGTGCATCATCCGCTATAAACCCGATTTAGATTAAAACTTTTGCATAATGCAGGAGCGACATGGTGGCGAAGGGGCATGACAGTGGCACGGCACATCATTCTTGCCATTGCTGATTTTACCCTAAAGTATCTTCTTTGTGCATTCTCTACCCAGCTGCTCCATTGGTAATATTAAATTAAATAAATTAATTTGGCAATGCGTCAATGGCAATAAATTTTGCTCGGGAGATGAAAGGCAATTATTTATTTCCATCGCCATTGACATTTAACAATTTTCAAAATAATTTCTCCGAAATTTTAAATTAAGTTAAAAATATGAGTAAATTTATTAAATATAAATTTTGTATTATCAAGAATATTAAATTTAAAGAACAAAAAACATTTGACAGTAATATGGTCGTCATTTCTAAATTGACACTAATGGACAAATGAAATTACTTAGCAATGAAATGCCCTCACAGGCAATGAATTGGCATTGCCTCAAATATTGCCAATGGCGAGGCGCGGACGCCGCAGGGTTAATGTGAAATGTGAATATATGAATGTGACACACGTAACAGTTAAACCAATTTAGAGTGTATATGACAGACGTTTTTAGTGACACTGAACTAACGACTGGCGATTTTTTTCTCAAATTTTCTGAATTTTTAACAACCGATTGAATAACTTCACTTTCTAAAGCCCTTTAACCCGTTTATAGAGGGTATTTTTTTAATATTATGTAAACCAAAGTCTTTATATAGAGAAAGTAGCATAATGTAAATTTTTTACATATATGTACCAGCTATGACCTAGTACCTACATAATGAGAAAGTTCTTGGAAATTTTAAACTTTTCATATTTCATGAAATGTTTAATGGTACGACACGGGCTTAAAGTTTTTGTTTCATTTTTTTTTTGTATGCATAATGCATATACCACCTGTCTGTGGCTTAAATTTTGATTATTGGAACTTGGAAGAAATTTTGCATGCGCATAAAGAATCTTTGCAAGTTTTTAATTAATGCATTTATAATTTTTTCCTCGTTTCTCTTTAAAGGTAGTTCTTGTCAAAATTCACTTTAAAAGTATGGTCTTATGTTAAAAAAATATTTTGTGGCAAAGAAAAAAAAAACATAATAAAATTGGTTAGGTAACTACTCATTAAATTTTGAATTAAAAAAAAACTTTATCTAACAATCTCAGTATTATTGTTATGACACGGTGTGTATATAAATTTAATAATTTTTTTTCTTCGAGTTTCATCGAGCATTTTGCAGTGGCACACAAAATTAAAAGAAAAAAAAATTCTTCAAGAAGAATTATAATTTTTGTTTGTGTTGGAATTTGAGAAGACGTTCGTTCGCTTATTTTTCAATTATGTCGGTTATCAAATTTTTGTGTCCATGTAATGAACATTAAATTTGGTTTCATTTTCATGATACTCTATTATGAGGGTAAATTACCCAGTAGTTAATTTTACATAATTGAATATTGAAAGACCGATGATTTAATTTTGGGAGTGATGAAGATTTTTGAAATTCGAAAATTGGAACATCTAACTTCTTTATTGATTGAAAAGTATAACTAATTAATATGAAATTATTAAACTTTTGTTTCGAGCGTACCATGATTTGAGGCTGGTCAAAAATCATTTAATCGTTTTACATATAAATATAAACAATTGAAATAAATAATATTTAACAAATAAATGAAAAGAATATTTTCTATGATAATAAAAATTATCCGATAAAATAAAACATTTTTATTTTGTTTATTTTCATTTAATATAGCTTTTCTGATTTCTCCGACCTCGATGTTTTTAATTCTCGATTAATTCTGTTTTTGAAATGTGTATGTTATGTATATATCTGATTCCATTCATGATGGTAATGTATCAGAAGCATATTGCTTATATTTGTGGTAGGGTAAACTCGGGCATTATGGCGCACCGAATTTGATTCTGAAATAATTTTACTACGGACACCATTTTTTATTTCAATCAAAAATTTGTATTAAATGTGGAAAAAACTAAACAAAATAAATTAAATAAATGTAAGAATTCAAGAAAAATAAGGATACAAGAAAAGTTTCAGAAAAACCAAAATGCCTTGCACATAGGGCAATATGGCGAACCCCATAGGGCAATATGCCGGGGAATCATTTATTTAAGGTTTGAACGACAATATCCATCGGAAGTGTTTTTATTTATTTTTTATTTTTATTTATATTTATTTTTATTTATTTATTCATCAAGCAGACTATACAAAAATTTAATAATATATAATCTTATAGACTAATTGAAAAAATATAAGATAGTAACAACATGCGATGCTTTGCAATGAGGTAAGTATCTTACAAGCTAACCACCAGGATAAAAAATATTTAAATGATACATCACATTTCTTTTAAATAAATCACGACTAATATTATGTTGAAAGTCAATATAACTACATGCTAGATTTGCCTGTTTTAGACTCCGTGTTATCGGCTCATTGAGCCCGTAGTTTACTCTATGAAATGGTTCAAAAAATAACTTACCTACACGCAGCTCTCTTGAAGGAACCTATAATTTTATCAACGAAAGAAGAAAGGAGCAATCAATTTGATAATCACGAATGAAAACTATCTCGGAATTATGAGAGATAAACCCAAGTAAATAGTAAGCTGTCGCTACGATGAAGTCAATGTGGAGAGAAAAAGTTAGTTTGGGATCAAAGATGACTCCAAGATCTTTTTTTTTGGAGACCATTTGTAGATTGACACCATTTATTGAATAAGTAAAGTTTGATGAGTTAAAGTTACGAAGAAAGATTATATAATCACATTAAGACACATTAAGATGTAATTGGTGTGTAGAACACCAGCTAACTAAACTATCTAAATCGTTTTGAAGTAGAATTCGATCAGATGCCAATTTAATACATTTTAGCAATTTAATATCGTCAGCAAACATAAGACAAAGAGACGATTTAATGATGTGAAAAAAGAAGAAAAAGTAAAGGTCCAAGGTGGCTTCCTTGGGGAACGCCAGAGGTCACGGATATTGGAAGTGATAAAGACGAATTTATGTTAACGTACTGGGTTCGACCTACCAAATAAGATTCCAATCATAACAAAAGACTCGAATGAAAACCTAAAGCTGATAGTTTAGCGATTAAGATATCGTGGTTAACTCTGATAACATCAGACTGAAAACCGTCTTCAAGGTTGCTTGTGATCTCATTGCAAAGAATAGTTTGATTAGTTGTTGTCGATCTTCCATAGACAAAACCATGTTGAAACGGCGAAATGAGATCTTTTATCATAAAATTTAATTTATTATAAACGATTTTCTCATATAACTTCGGAATCGTTGAGAGTTTACTTATAGGACGATAATTGGTGACATCCTAATAATTTTGAATCCAGTATAGGGGTCGTGGTACCACTGCCCACAAGGACCACAGTGCATCCATTCACCTTTCTTCTTTGTTTTTATCTAATCTTCAACGAAACCAGCACACATATTTTTCAAAAATTTTCTAGTCCATTAGACTTGTCGGCAAATTGGGTTCCAACGTTTTCTTCTTCCGATAAAGTCGATGAGTTCATTGTTGTTGTTAGAAATATAATTATTGAAAAAAGATCGCATGAAATTAACAGAAATAGAATTAAAACAATTGTGAACTAATTTTACATGTAGACTTCATAAGGGTATTATGGAGCGGTGGCTCCATAATGCCCCAACAGTATTTAGGTATATGCGCCATATTAAACATATCTTCACAAAACTTTAGAAAAAAATACAAAGTTCTAATTTATTTTAAAAACTTTTCCGTTACCCTGAAAAATGCAAAACTGTACTTGGTATTCCATTCTTCACAGCAAATACGTGCGCTTTATACTTACCGAGATACACACAATCAAAAATGCAAGACAACTATAGTAAAGTTGAACGGGCACGTGTTCCACCTTGAATGAAGTTTTTCCATATTATTTTTATTTTTGCTATGATATTGGAAGTGTGGTATTTACTATAGGTGCGCCATAATGCCCGAACTTACCATATTCCAAAATTTCAACTATGTTTTTGATATGATTGACAACCT
The DNA here is from genome assembly GCA_929447395.1 of Epistrophe grossulariae. Classification (NCBI taxonomy): domain Eukaryota; kingdom Metazoa; phylum Arthropoda; class Insecta; order Diptera; family Syrphidae; genus Epistrophe; species Epistrophe grossulariae. The sequence goes on along the minus strand of OV839568.1, from coordinate 28,374,444 downwards.
ATTGAATCAATGTTCCATTATGTAACGTTAATTAATTAAAATAATATTTCGATCAATATTATGTATATAAGGATAGGGAATTAATCATTGCCAATTGTGGAGTTGCTGGTTTGATGTCCAGATGTACAATCTGCGTATCTACAACCGTAGGCACTTTCACGCTTTATAGTGCAAAATAATGTTAATATCTTCCACTTAATTATAGTACTAATGGTCCTTTAAGGCATACAAAAATAGGTGGTATGTATTGTAAATTCACGGATTTTTATAGTTTAAAGAGGAACAGCTCATGTATAACACAAATTTAAAACAACTTAGTTTTTATTCAAAATAGCTTTTAACGGCCTTTAGTCCACAAAATTCGGCGTTTAAGGAATATTGGCCCTCACTAGTCAACTGATGAGTTCAAGTGGGATCGCCGAGACAAAACGCCAATTTTATGTAGGACATTAAAACAATTTAATTTAAAAAGAGAATAAAGAATGGGATTTTTTTCTATTTCACAGATTTTTTTGAAAATTGCCTCTCTCGCCTTAACATAGGGAATTAATTATTAAATCCTTAAAAAAACGAACTCGAGATTTTCATCGAACTTCACATTACGATGAGAGCGAAGTCGAAAAAGTGGGTCTCGCAATTCTGTCCGCCTGTCTGTTTGTCGCTGCAGCCTGTCTGTTTGTCGCTGCTCCTTTAAACGGTACCTAGTGTTTTTTTTGGGAATTCTTCCTACCTACATGTTTTTTTAAATTTTTTTTAGGACCAAAAATAACATCAGCTGCCGTAAGATTTTTTTTTAGCAAAAAATCAAAATCTTATTTTGCTAAAAACGTGCGCCCACAATTTAAAATAAAAAATTAAGTAATTTTTTTTACAAAACGGCTAACAAATTTCCGAAAAATGGCTATAAATGGTAGTTCCTCCCATAGAACCATTTTTTGATTGCCGATTTTCTCAACTGATTTTAAATTTAAAAATTTTTTTCTGAGTTTTAAAAGAAGTTAAAATTTTTTTTTTTTGAGAACTTAATAATTCGAAAACGACTCAGTGGATTTTTATTAAACTTAGCTCCCATAAGATTTTTAATATTATCTTGCAGATTTTAAATAAAAATTATTTATAACCAAAAATAACGGTACCTCCCATACAAAAGCTTAAAAAACGGTAAGGAAAATCTCATTTTTCTCAAAAACTTAACTTCTACGATTTTGATAAAAATTTGTATATGAGCTAATATCAGCACGGGTTACCATATTTAAAAAAAAAAAATTATATCTACCTTTTAGTAACGGTATCTCTCAAGAACTACTTTTTTTGTTTTCGAATATCTCACCGATCTTAATGATATTTTTTTTTACAAAAGAACTTCTTATAAATTTGAATAATATTGCATACCAAATTTTACAAAAAAAAAAAAAAAAAAAAAATTTGGATTAAAAAAAAAATGGATAGACGATTTTTATTTCAAAATTTAGTTTAAGCTCTACTTTAAAAAATACTAAAAATGGCGTTAAAATTTTTGTCTTAAAAATGTTTTCAAAATTGTGTATATAAAAAATTAATTTTTTTAAAAAACCGATCCAACAATTTTTGAAATTTGTTTTCTCATAAATTAAGATTTATTTCAGAAATAACATGGCGTACAAAGCGTTGGTGTCAAAACAATTTCAGATTTTGTTTAATTAATTTATTTTTAATTATATATTAATTTTTTGCCAAATTTTTCAGTTTGAACTGTTAGTTTCATGCATGCATATGTGCACCGCGTTCTTATGTTATTAATTTTTGTATTCTCACATAATACTACCTTATATGTATTAAAATAAGTTTTTAGCAGATTGTATAAAAAAAAGGCTCCCGTAACTAATTTATTTATTTTAAAATCAGAATAATAGATTTTTATTATTCAGATTTTAAAAGCACCGTGTGACCGCACATAAGAGTACAAGTTCATTTTTTTTTGTTTTATTTTGTTTTTGAAAAACTTTCATTGAAATGTCGAATTCTTTTTTTATACGTTTCCAAATAGTAACTATATGTATACACCCAAAACATTTGTATTTAAGTATTTCGCAAGTAAATTAAATTAGATACAGTATAACCCGCTTACGAGAAACCCGCTTTAGAGAAAAGCCCGCTTATCTGGAACACTTTTTTCATTCTAGAGTATTTGTCGACCAATTTCATCTATGAAACACTCCGCTTTATCGACCCGACACCTATTTTCAGTTAAATTTTATATTTTTAATTGAAAAAAAAACTCACTTTAGTGAAAAAAGCGATATTTTATTAAATTTTTTCGAGTCAACCCCAAAAGACAAATTCAATTTTAGTTTAATGGAATTTTTAAATTCGCTTAAACGTATTTTTTATTCACTTATCCAGGCTCCGCTTTAGTGATTTTTTTTCACTTAAACACGGGGTTCGTTAAATATGGGAAAACCCACTTAAGTGAAAGAAAGACTTCGACATTTTGCGGTTTTTCTTAAGCGGGTTTTTCTGTACCCTAAAATGATAGGTTTTGGATTTTATTTCCCTTGCTTACACAAAAAAAAAACAATAGATGACATAAATAAACAATTTCATTCAAAATTATCTATTAACAAGTTTAAATTTTACTCAATTAAATTATTGCAGTTTATAAACACCTAACTAAAAAAAATTCCCAAATTAATAAAGCAGTCTAAATTAATAAACTGATTATAATAAAGTGGTCAATCAGCCATATACTTCTACTTAACTCATGGCTGTCCCATTTATTTTCAAAACCAAAAAAATGTAAATTTTCAAAATTAATTAAATTACCTACATTAATATTAATCGTGCTGACATCCACCGTAGAAAAAAAAAAAAAAAAAAGGCCAAACGTAAGTCCACAAGGACTCCACGAAAATCACCACCTTTGGTCTCAGAACTCTTCGCTTTTTCAAAATTTTATCATTAGCATCCAAGCTAAAGCGGTGGCTGCGGTGGCCGCGATGGCAGCAGGAACAATCAATTTTCATTGGCCAACAATTAGCTACAACAAATGAGGCAAAATACCATGAGGCCCATCAAGCACACAACAATAAATTTCATTCGTTAATTTAAGGCTTGGTGCGGTTTCTATGAATTGACGCCTAGAGTGTGCCCTGGGGATTTAGTCCATGGTGGAAGAAGAATATTTAATGGATCCTTAAACGTGGCAATTTGATGAGAGAATGAGAACAGAGAAATGAATTCATTCAACGATTCTGATTTATGCAGGAGTGTATCTACATTTATACAAACCTACTGAGTCTGTTAGTTGTTATTAAATTAAATTTAAATTATACTTTTATAAGAAAGAAGCTTACTTTAAGGATTACAAAATGTAAAGGAAATTTAGGTAAACAATTTAATGCCTCGAGACTTTGATAGATTTTTTTTCTTGTTTTTTTTTTTTTTTTTTATTTTTTTTTATTTCAACAAAAAAATGCTTAAGTGATTGTTTACGGATGTTTTGTTTGTGTACATTTTGTTGTTAGAGCTACTTTAAGATACATTAAGGAAACCTTTTTTGATGTTGCGACAAGCTGTTGTACATTTGTTCGTATATATAACTACTACGAGTATAACCGTAAGGACCTTACCCTCATTTTTATCCTATTTTTAACTTAAAAATAATAATATAGACCTTAACCTGTTTGCCATAATCTAAAATCGAATTTGGGAAAAGTATCTTTAGGATGAAAGGAAATAGTAAGTTGGCAATGGAAAAAAATAGGTTTGTGTTATAGATATGAGAATATATATAGGTAAGGTATGTATGTTCTAGTGAAGTGTGTAGTTGGCATAGTAAAATGTCCTTGATGTCCATATATGTATAGACGTTAGGGTAGAAAAGTAGAAAATAATGTAATATTATGTTAGATTATCGGTGAAGCATTTCAAATGACACCTTATTCCTTAAGCATTGGTTGGCAATATTATATAGGCTTAGTTTAAGGTGTTATTATAGAATTTTGTAACTTCTTCATTCCGTGAAATTGGTTTCAGTATTAATCTTACGATTTTGTCTCATGAGGCATAGTATTTTTAGATGATCTATTGTGTATTTTTAACTGAAATTATTTCAATTGGGGATAAATTTTTTTGTTATTTTTTAAATGTCTTTGATATTTATGTTTATTGTTCAATGTTCGAAATAATATTTGAAATATTCATTTTCAAGAGACTTGCTCAAGAAGTAATTAGCTTTAGGTTCATTTAAACGTTTAATTATGTATTCTTCTGATCATAATTATAGAGACGTAGTCGAAGACAAGTTTTGTGCGAATTTTTTTAAAAGCATCATAGCGTCACATCCATATAAGAAGGCTTTCGATACACAGTACACATATTAAAGGTAATATCATTAGCGTTTTCATTTTTGTTCAGTCGTGCGCATCTGTCAAAATTGAGGTATTATGGTGGTAAAATGGTAGATCCAGTCTAATTGCAATATTTTGTTGTTGTTTCTAATGATGCGTGCTGAGTTCCTGTGGGCACTGGGACAGCCATTTTGAATTTTTTGACACTTCCAACTTTGATAACCTGCACAATATAATACCTTTGATTTGTGTACTGCGCTTTCGATATGTTCCCATTAATGTTTAATTTTAGAACAATGAAACCTTTACAAGTAGAAATGGAGTCCTTTTCAGAAGAAGAATTTTTATTTTAACTCCCCATCATACATATTACCTATATGCAGATACTTCGCGTCGAGCATCGCATTCCGCATCGCATTTCGCATCTCACATCGCATCTCGCATATCACATCGTACCTCGCATCATATTTCATATCGCATTTCACTTCGCAAATCGCATAGAATTGCATATCTCATCGCATCTCGCATCGCATCGTACCTCGCATAACATTTCATATCGCATTTCGCTTCGCAAATCGCATAGAATTGCATATCTCATCGCATCTCGCATCGCATCGTATCTCGCTTCGCAGCAGATAGGTAATTAAAAAAAAATCAGTACATTGGACCTTTCCGCAGTAGATTATTATTTTTGGGAGCGTATCGGAATCCCGCTTTTTAAAATCCCATTTTTCGAAAATCCCGAAAAAAAGTTGTAAAATCCCGTCTACTAAAATACCGTTTTTTTAAAATCCCGTCTTCTAAAATTTCGCTTATTCATATTCCCAATGTAATAAAATCCCGCTTTTTAAAATCCCGCCAAATCCCGTTTTTCGCAATTAATTTGGGTATTAAACTTGGTTAATTATGAACTCATTCCCATCATTTTAGGAACTAACTGCCAACTACCAAAATGATAAAAAGAAATTTTGCATACACATAACCTCGCACCTACCTCAAATTCTATAGTGTGCCCAAGCAGGGGAGTTGCAGGGGGCAGCATGCCCCCCCATACATACCTCACTGTTTATTAAAATCGTTGGGACTTATTTCATAATGAAATAAGTCCCAAATGAACTAACTCCCAAATTTATGAACTAAGTCCCAACGAAATTTTGGTGGGAGTTAAAACAAGTAGTTAAGTAGTTTTAATTGATAAAGCGGGATAATAAGAAACGGGATTATAAGAGACGGGATTATATAGAAAGCGGGATCTTGAAAAACCGGGATTTTAAAAAACGGGATTATAAAAACAGGGATATCGAACCCAACCCATTATTTTTAATTTAGAAAGGAAAATGCAAAGTTTATGGATTTTAACAATATACGGGCATACAAAATAAAATTAAAAAAAAACATTAATTATAATCATTTAAATTTATTTTGTGAATATTTTAATTAAATCAGTATAAGAGTAGCTATTTTGAAAAAAGTGCAACAGAAAAAAAAATTTAATAAAAAAAAAAAATATAAAACCAATCAAAAAAAATTTACTAAACGTTTTCCGATCCAATTTTATAAATGTTCAAGTTTTTCAAGATCTTTTGCTTTTTGTTTTAACAACGTTAACACAAAAAGTGCGGTACTGGCGAATTTAAGGGCCAAACACACTGTGTGATATAATTTTTAAGATTTTGAATTTCTGAAATTTTTAAATTTAGTGTTTTAGGAATATTTTGCGATTGTACATAATGACTTTTTTTGGAAGAAAAATGTAGAACAAACGCTACAAATTGTAGCTGAACCTTATATGAAGAAGGAAAATTGTTAATAATGTTGTGATGCTTTTTTCCTGATGCTGAGGTAAGCCATAGTGTCCAGGGTTTTTCCGAAGAAAGCAAGGTAAAACTCGGATAAAGAACTCACCAATTACCAGTTATAAATATTTCTTTTATTTACGATTAAAAGGGGGTTTTACAATCTTACAATATTTGTATCCTTAAAATAACTAACACGGTATTGTATAACATAAAAGTTGGTTATTCGAGCTACAGGAGTGAACACAGCTCTAAGACGTAAACTTTGAAGAAGTGAACCGGGGATAGAACGTTATAGGAATCTTATTCCAGCCCAAGGCTAACCCAAGGGAAAATTACTTGGCCCTGAACTAACTCTGAAGGAGAAAGCAGGGATATCAACGGTTTATAGGAATCTGATTCCAGCCCAAGGCTAACCCAAGGGAAAATTACTTGGCCCAAACTAACTCTGAAGGAGAAAGCAGAGATATCAACGGTTTATAAGAATCTGATTCCAGCCCAGGGATAATTCTCCGAAGGTTAACAACACTACCACTACGATTTCTACTAAAAGCGGTAATGCTTACAATAACACACAAGGTATTATGAGAGCGACCTGTAGGGATCGGTAGTTTGAGACAAACTGAGATCGCCGGAATCTTAATACCCTCGACTTGCCAAATAATAAATGTTCAGTAGTTTCTACGAGTGGTAAGCTTCGATTTGATCGACTATTCTTACATCTATAAGTTAATTTTGGAGGCGAAACACAGTGTGAACTATAAAAAAGTAAAAGTAAAAATTTAATACTTTTGTGCCGATGTTTCATTTTATATAAGAATTGCACACTGTGATGATGCTGCTGTGCACTGCTGCTGCTGTCGATGAGTCGGTGGGTGGTGGGTGACTAGTATATGATACTCTTGCTCGTGCTGTTGTTGATGACGTACATTGCATGTAGGTAGGATGTTGTTGGTGCTGTTGTTGGGTATAGGTAGAGTTCGGTTGATTATTTATTTATCTAGGTAGGGTTCGGTGTGGTAATTACTGGTTCGGCGGTGGTTGTATTTACGTTGCTGGTTTTTGAACTGGTTCGGCGTTGGTTGATAAATAATTAGGGTTCGGCATACGGGACGGGGTGCGTAAGTGTAACGCTTGGTTACATTGTGATGTATTCATATTATGTTTGAACTGACAGTATGCCCGAATTATTGGTTCACACTCTCAATACTTTGAAGAAACAAGAATCGACTGTTGATAATTTATGTGAATTGGTGATCTACTCCGTAAAAATTGTCAGATGCACGAGACGGTATGCTCAAATCTAATCCAAGCATAGGTTGGTTCCCGAAGATATTGAAAATCAAATTTAAAAGAAACGCGGGTTATACTTGGTCCCTGATCGCTAGATGTAACTCTGTAAGAATGGTCGAGTACCCGACATAATTCTCGACTGAGAAGGTAAAGTATCTTAAGTCAATTTTTAACATTTTTCAGGAGAGCAAGAAAATTGTCGAAAGAAGCTTCCCAAAAAACCTTTTAAACATATGACTTCTAAGAATTAACTTTTTAGATGTCAAATGTTATGAACTTTTTTTTTTTATTTATTGTAAAAAGATATTGTTATTATTTATTGAGTTATAGGGCAAAATATGACTTAAGACAGTTTGACTTTTTTAATTTGTTTTAATTATTGATTTCTTAAGTCGACTTAAGGGTAATTTTTTTTTGGGTTTGCACGCGGTAAGGTATCTTAAGTCCACTTAAGAAGTTTTACCTTCTCACAATTATTACAAACTCTTATGATGAAATAATCTTAAGTATACTTAAAATTTTCTTAATTCGCTTCAACACAACATCTTATGTGGACTTAAGATATTTTACCTTGTGTTAATATGATATTTTCCAACATAAGATGATTTTTTTTCCTTTATAAAAAGGAAACGGAGTGAGATAGAAGAATTCGGATAACACAGAACTGTGCGCCTCTGTGTTGGTAATACCGGGTTCATAAAAAAAAAAAACAAATCATCTTAAGTCGACTTAAGATAATTTACCTTTCAGTCGAGAATTATAAACTATTTGATATTTTAAAATTTATTTGTTTTGTTAAAAATGGAACTCTATCGGCTTATCCCCAATTCCCCCAAAATATAACGAAAGTCCACCGATGTAGACATGTAGTTTTTCTTTTAACCACGCGTGTAATAAAATAAAATAAATAACTTTCTTTCGAATTATTAAAATACTGGTTATTTATTTGTTACTTTTTTGGCACGAATTTCTATTTAGTTTTGGTTTTGCATATGGAAGTTGCATGGTATAAAAATGAATCTATCAATTTATTCGAAATATGTTTGGATTTTGGCTTTTTGGTTTTTCTGTTTAGCTTTCTCTTCAAACGAAATAGAGGAAAAATGGTTTAATGCGTTCATTATTTTCGTTGTATGAAATCACCGGTCGGCGAATTCCATGATGATGCAGTGCCAAGTTAGAGTTATAACTGTGTGTGTAAGCAGGATCGCTCGATTTCGTGAACGGTGGCTCACTTTAGCATGTTAGCAGTTAAGGTGGCTTAAAAATGAAGTGATCGAAATCTATGGATTCCGATTGGCTGAAAGAAGATGTAGGTTCTTCTGGTGTGTTGAGTTGTGTTGCGGATAGGTTTTTATAGCCGAATAATTTGCAATTGAAACGAACAAAAAAAAAAATGCGAAATTATGACGCGTGGCTATTTTTACTCTTTTTTTTTAAATCTCATGACTTTTCTGAACCCATCTCTAGAAAAATGCATGAAAAAATTCCAACTTTCCATTGAAATAAATATTTTCGTTTACTAACAGCAATCAATGATACCTATTCCAAATCGCAAAGTGTCAGTCACACAAAATTTCAATCTGTAAAACGAAAACGAATTGAAATGTGATTTGTTCGACTCGATCCCATTCGCGATCGCTCAGTTAAGGCCGTGTCCGAATTGCTTTAAAATGTGGGTTAAAACTTGGCGTTTGGTTAAATTTTGACACTAGCGTGGTGAATAAAATGGGTTAAAAATTACACAGCTCCATAGCAGGTTAAAATTTGACACTAGTGGTTAAATTTTGACGTTTCTCAAGAAAGAGAGAAAATTGAATTTGAAATTATTTTTAAAAGTGCATAAATGGACAATGGAAATAATCAATGATATGAATTTTGAAATTTCATGTGCATGTACACATATCTCGCGTAGTCGTTGCTGTGTTATTGGAGTCCTCGTAATAATACGCTGATATTTTAAAAAATATAAGAGAATTAATGTAAAATACTTCCTCAAATTGTTATTCATCTTGCAAAATTCATGCCAATTGGTTGTTTTGTTTTTTTTTTGTTGTTATTTTAGTTTGTTGACAGCTGTGAACTAGTGTTCGCAGACTGCATAATCAAGCAATACACAATAGGATTTTTTCCGTAACGTTTGGGGATATAATCGATGCAAAACCTTTAAAAGTAAATCAAATTAAGAAATTTGTAATTTATTCGCGTCGAATTTTTATTTTGATACATTTCAAGCTGGATTTTGTATAAAATATTTATTTTCTGGAATAATAAAACCCATTTGTGGTTAGGGAAATTTCTTTAATCTTGCGGGAATTTTAACTAAAAATCCCATCTAAAAATCCCGTTCTATTTTAATCCAGTTCGGACAGCAAAAATAAAAAAAATTATCCCATTTTAACCAAACGTCAAAATTTAACCAGTGGTAGAAAATTTTAACGCAATTCGGACATGGCCTAAGTCGAAACTTGAATATCAAGCCCAACCTTTCGATTCTGCATATAAACATTGTTATTCAGTTTAAGTGTTGCATCTATTATGTTTTCGTAATTTTACCGCTGTTTCTTTAAACAGAGTACCCCAATTATTTCTATGTGTGTGTTCCGAGTGTGGAGAAATTTAAATATTTGAATTCGTACACAAATCTCTCTTTGTTATTTTCTTGTCTCGTTTCATTCAGTGTTGCCAGACTTTGGGATCAGATTTTCCCATGGTGATAACAGAAAATTCCCTTTTTTCCCACGCCTTTAATAAAAATATCCCACATTTTACACACGACTATATAAATTTAAAAAAAAATTATATTTCATTGTAATTCAGTTTCCTATTATGTATTATATTAGGAAAAATATAATCCCATACATTTTGATTATGTTGTAAAGTTTAGAAACAAATATGTATTCCCCATTGGTAAAACATATAAATTTTGAAAATTTACACTGAATGTACGAGTTTGAACATTTGCAACAAAAAAAAGCAAAAATAAAAGCATAGAAAAAAAAAAACAAACCCAATGAAACTCAATAGATCTTCAAAGTCAGGAATGGGCCTCTCGAGCAGTAACTAGCTTGGCCCTTGCTAATTTGTTAATGCTCTGTATTCTGTGGGTCTTGCTAGCGGTTCCCATATAAGGCCCTAGATAGATCTTCCAAGTCAGGCTTTGGATAACTAAAAATTTAGAGATTTTTAGTCACTAGAGCTAGGGCCTAGGTAGATTTTTGCTGAAACCCACATAGACCCCACCCCTCTCATATTAGGGGTGTTTGAGACCGCTTTTATCTTTAACTGAAATGTATAGAATTTAATTTAATTTTAAAAAAACTTCACTTTTACTTACTTGGGGTTTCTCCGAGATTTGAACTCGCGTTCCTCCAATCAAAGATCCAGCACGCTACCCACCAGGCTGATTTGCGATACAGAATAGGGATGTAAAAATATTTATGAGTTGATACTTCACGTACATTTGCTATATGGACCTTACACAAGTTAAATTGGTCGTTGGGAATGCAAATAAAGAGGCGACACTATCTACGACCAATATAACGCCAAGAAAAAGTTCCATGTCTAGGCTACATCAAGTCTAAACTATCTAGGCCCAGTCTTAGTTACACCTGATAACGCCAATAAAGAGGTGACACTGTCTAACAAGATAACGCCCAGATACAATTCCTTATCCAGGCTGCACCAAGTGAAAACTATTTGGGTCCCTTCCTGTTTTTATGAGACAGCGCCAATAAGGTGGCGACACTAGCTAGGGCCAAAAATGACACCAACAAAAGTTTTCATATCTAGGCTATGTCAAGTTAAAACTATCTAGGCCCAGTCTAAGTTACATCTGACAAAGCCAATAAATAGGCAATTCTAGCCAGGACCATTATAAAGCCAGAATAAGCATAAATTAGTCAAGATCGCCCAGACTTGCGCCTGTCTAGGCCCAGCATAGGATTTACTATATAATGGCCAATCTAGCTAGGGCCACGCTTAAAAATAATTTTTCCTAGATAATTTTCTACCCGGGTTTCGTTTATAATTTAGTTGTGTAATTTGTGTATGGGATTTTACGTTTCGCATCAGCACCGTCGGCCGTGTGAAATGGTTTGAAATTTCGAATAAATTTTATCCGAGGTTAAAATTTGATGTTTCCACGTATAGATTCACCATTAAATTTGACGCGTTTTAAATCCAATTCACACATGCTTTAAGTTAAGTTAAATGCCAAAATGAAAATTAACGCATCCAGATACTTAGAACGAGTTTTTTCTAGGCATGCGATAATGTTTTATTTGACCCTATATCTACGACAGAATAGGGATTGTGACTTTTCACTACGCCATGACGATGATTTTTTGTGGGTGTAGAGCTTTGTTCCTTTCACCGATCTCACCATCGCGTCATGGCGTAGTGTTCTTTGTTCATAGTTCAATACATTCTTTTTTTTTATAAAATGAACAATTTAGGAAAAAATTTAAGCATAACGTAATATCCCATATTTTTGTACTATGAGGTGTGAAATATCTCTTTTTCCCTTTTAGCTTATTTTAAACGTGAAATTCCCACAAAAAGGGAAAAATCTCACGATTTGGCATCGCTGGTTTCATTCATGATTTACCGTTTTCATTTTTGTTCTCTGTTTTTATCTTTCGAAAACAGTATTATCTTAAAATGGACAAGCAAATTTTTAAGCTACATATTTTGTAGTTATAAATATATATTAATATTATTTCATTTAACACGAAATTACTCCAAACAATGTTTATACGAATTTCGTTTTATTTTGCTTTTTTTTCTCGTGACCCCTTTTTTTCGAACCTTTCAAATTTCACAGCGGCAACACTGGTGATGAAATTGCTGTTAATATGGTGCGATTTCGTGGTGATAAAGAAACAAGTGAATATGAAGAGTGATAATTAGTTGTTTTGCAACAAACCGCCAATGATTATGATTTGTGAGTAGCAACAATTTGATTTTGAAAGGGTTTGGATAATCGAAAAGTAATTTAAAATTATTCTGATGTTATAGGTACCTACTCAACTTTTGCTGTTTTATGTCGATTTTTGTTGGAACATCTTGTATTTTCAAATTTAATATAATCTTTTCGGAAAAATTTGCATGTGGCATAATTTAGCCACATTACAACAGAAAACAAAAGGATTTTATTTCTTCATATTCAATATAATTTTCAACTGAATTTTGCGATACATTTTCCTTTACCAATTCAGTTTTGTTTAGGCATAATTGATTTAAAACACAGTTAATGTGGTCTTTTAAACACTAATTGGATAAAGCTTTAAATTTTAATTATCTATAAATTTACCAAAAATATTCAATATAATGAATACCTATACACATATAAAACGTTTACTGGAAATAAATATATTTTAACTAAATATAATATGCACCTACCTATTACACGTAATTTGATTATATTAGGTATTATTTTTTTAATACAATAATTTATTCAAAAATTCGCCATCGAAACCAGACCATTAATACAGTATACCAGTGGCGGATCCACGGGGTCGGGGGGGGGGTTTCGGGTCCGGACCCCCCCCATGAGCATTGAAACGAAATATTTTTATATAAATTTATCTATTTATTAAATATTTATCTCTTTTTAACCTAAATTTGGTCTACGTTTGACCTGCTTAATTACAGAAAGCCCATCTTTTTATAAAATTGCGACCAAAACTTTTTCAAGTGGAATGAATAGGTATACCTCAAAAACTTCAAATGCATCTTAGTGGAAAAAGAGTATACCTAGCTAAATTTTATGAAGGAAACATAGTTCAAGGGATTAAGGCATGTTAAATTTTGAAGACTTGGCTATTTATCATACCTCTCCAAAGCAACATTTTCTTAAAAACTATTCAATATTATAAGGGCAAAAAGATTTCAAAAAAAATGTGCTGCATTGTGCTCAATTTCTGCTGCGATGTGCCGTAAATATTTTTGTAAATTTCGCAATTTTTTTCAAAAATTAAGTTTTTATAAAATCTCAATGTTGTGCTGTTTTTTGCTCAAAAAATTATACAACCGAAGAGATAAAAAAACCGGATATTTGCAACTTTTACTATACCGAACGCAAATGATGCGAAGGAACTTAGCGTAAAAATAGCACCATCATTTTCGATTTTCAAAAAAAAAAGTTGTGCTGCGATGTGCCGTAAACATTTTTATTTTAAATTCGCATATATGCAAATTTTAGGAATGAATTTTAAATTCGCAAATTTGCAATTTTTAAAAAGTTATACATGTGCTGTTTTAAGCTCAGTTTGTACTTGTTTGTATTTTTGAAAATCGGAAATGGCGGTTCTAACTTCACGCACCAAAGTATAATGTAGCACAAAGCCCACGCAAGTTTTATTTTTCTTTAATTGTTCTATTTGTAGTTGGAACCTCCCCATGACCAAATCCTGGATCCGCCACTGCAGTATACCTACCTACTTCTGTTATATTATAGTTGTTTATGTCCAACAATATTATTGTTTTTTTTTTTGTTTGTTATTTATTAAGTGCAGTGATGCATCTATGTAATTTTAATGAACATATGTGCATTAATTTTAAATACGTCTAGGTAAAATATAATTTAAATCATTTTATTCAATTCATTTAATTACATCTAAAAACAAAGATAAACAAAAAACAGTATATATAATGTTAATTCGGTTAGATTTTCACGCTTATAGTTTATAATTTTGTTTTTTTGTTTTTTATTATTTACGATTTATTTATCTTGTTATAGATCCATAATTATGCTGCTTATTAACAAAAAAAAAAATTGCGGCACAAAATACGAGTTTACCAAAATAAAGCTGTCAATTGGTTAAACTATTCAACCTCACGAGAACTTAATTAACTTTTCACGCGTAAAATCCGATGATTCACAGGAAATTTGAGTTAAACTGTAAAAATATTTATATGTACGTATATATCACAGTTTATCTACCAACAACGTTAATCAGCATGAAATTTACCTTCTCAATTTTAAATCGAATTCATGAAATGATTAACGCAAAAAAAAAAAAAAAAAAAAATATAATAAAAACCTTTTTGAAAATAAATTTCCCCTGAGTCTGATAAATAATTAACAAAAATAATTTCTGGCCATTGCTGATTGGTCAACCTGACACCATTTCACCAGCAAAAAAAAAAAAAAAGGATAAGAATTTTTCTGTTTCACTTCTTTTTTTTTTTTTAATTGTAATTCAGAAGGATCTCAGTATAATTAACTGGCTGTAAGAATAATTGAGTGAATTTCATTTATTATGCGGGCAGATCATCAATTAAAAATGGACTTAAAAATTTTATACGCAGTGTTGGGTTTAAAAAAATGAAAAAAAAAGGTATATAGTATTTAATAACCTTGGTTAAGAAAAAGGTGGGGATATACCTACATGTACAAAAAGAAAATAATGAATTTTGCTAAGATTTGATTAAAATCTTCATTATCATCATCATAAATATAAAACATCTACTTAGCTTAGTGCCGGGTTCATTCTGTAGATGAATTAACAAAAATACACCCAACAAGATGTGTTTTTCTTTTTATAACTCTTTTAAATATTTTCATAATTTTTTTCCAGTTTTTTTTTTTTTTTTTTTAGAATTATTAAAGGCTTCATTTTCATCTTCATATTATGATTCGAAAGGTACCAACTCATGCAAAACCATCATTTGGTACCTACTCAAATATCTGAAGCATTGTTTTTCCAAGAATTTAAGTAAATTTCTTAAAACTTAACTTGAAGAATCTTGAAAGTTTAAAATAATCACAAAATTATCATTCCAGTCAAAGATCAAAAATATGTAATAAAGCAAGGATGTAGGTACCTATATATAAGTCAAAGAATCAAAATTCAAATTCACATGAGAAAATAAGTTTATAAATCACTAAACAAAATACCCTAAGAATATAATCTCAAAAGTCAATGTTAAAATAAATCGTTTCGCTATATACAGGGTGTTTCATTCAGAGCTCCATATCTTTAAATTTAAATAAAACAAAGTGTGTGTGAGATATCATACAAATTTTATATTCGTTTGAAAGGCCTATCGATGCCATTATGTATATGGAATATAACATCGTTCAATTGTCCGCCTCAACTTCTCTGGTTGGTGCGAATCCGAAATGTTCAATTTTCCAGGACTCTGACTTCTGAGGCATAAATCAGGCTAAATTTGACCAGTAGGACGATTATGGCGACTGTCAAATTGGTAAAGCGCGTGGAACGTCGTGTTTGATAAAACAATTGTATCATTTGCACTTGATGTTGAACGCTATATCCCCGTCCATTTTGATTTGGCAAAATAAACTGAATAAATGACAGCCAATTTGACAGTTATAGCTGCAATAATGATGGCCACTATATCAACTGTCAAAGTTCGGAAATGTACTTATTGGAAGACCCTTTATTTTTACTGGCATCATGTTTAAATACAATTTAAGACAACTTTGATGTGAAATCTCTTAGGCATTGGATCTGGTTTCTCGTATATATATTTTGTAAATTATCCCAATCGAAACCTTGCTGCCATCAGGACGCACCTGAATATTAAATTAGTCTCCGGTTGAAGTGAGCAATTATTTCCAATGCCCTGGCACCATCTACATATATACATATAGCTGTCTTGTCATGATGCTCTGTCATAAGACATTCTACCTCGCATATACCCCCTTTTATATCCAACACTAACTCTGTCAACTCTTTTGATAAATTATGTTTCAAGCTGAATAAGTGATTAGGCCTTAAACTTTATACAAGTCCATTAAGTTGTGAAAGTGGTCTCCCATCGCCCAGAAGACGATGGGAGCCCACCTTTTAGGTATATAACATATAGGTATATCTGCGCCAGGTATATCAAAAGAGAAGAAGAATGGGAGAAGCTCTTTACCATAATCACATTACGCCAAAATAAGGTATTCATCCTTAATTTGTCTCGAAGGAGGGTGGAAAATATAATTCAAAACATCCAACATTTAGGCATCAGGCCATAGAAATGAAGTAATGTCTGTCAAGGTGAACCTTGGGAATATGGTAAATGAAAATGAATTCCTGAAAAAAAACACATACACACACATATAAAAGCACCACACAATAAAACTTAATTTTTGTAGGTATAGGTAGGTATAGGTATTTTGTGACAAAAAGTTGTCTACACGTGGTCTTGATGAAAAATGAATGAAACCTTTTTTTTTTTTGCCTTGAGATAATATACGTATTGCTCAACGAATGGATATCATTAATTTGGTTTAAAAATGAATAAATCTTTGTATAGCCAAACCCGAACTGAACAGAAGTGAAATGAACAAGAGGTGCCTTAAATGTATTTTTTCTTTGAATATACCTACACCTTTATTTTATTTTTGGCTTCTTTTTTGTAGTACCTATATATAAAATTTTGTTTGAAAAGTGATGAAAGACTATTTATCCTTTTTGTGTCACTCAAGATGGTCAAAAAGAGTCACGAATAGGTATATAAAAATAAGGATTTCTTTTGTTCGATTTAAAGGTTGATGAGTTGTTAAGGATAATGGAAGAATTTATTATCTTTATTGAATATCAGAGAAAATTATTTAATTGAAAAAAAAAAAAAAATAATAGGTCCCTATGTATTATCAAAAATCTAAATTTAATAAAGAATTCTCATTCTTGTGGTATCGCAATGGGCCAAACCTATATGGTCTTAGTACGTTAAGCGTCTCTGTTGACAGCCACGTTGACCTAACCTAACCTTTATTAATATCAAATTTATAAATGTTGCTAACGCGGGTCCAGGAGGCTCGATGTGGGTTGCCAATGATTTAGCTGTTTATATGCTGCGCTTAGCTATCTCATATCTGTCGAGTTGACTTTGAAAATAGATTACCCATAGTGTTAAATATAGCTGTAAGAATATTTTTTAAGAATTGGAAAGTGATATAAGAAAAAAATAAAATAATTACTAACCGAGAGCCTTTTTCGGCAGATTTAAAAACAGATGTTTAAAATTAAATTTAACGTTTAGTCAAGGATAAAAATTATCTACATATTTCACTCTCTTAATTCTAACGTTTTCGACTCGATTAAAATAAATTGTTTAAAACAAAAACCTAAAAAGTTTTTATAAATGGAGAAACTTGGTTATAGGATTCGCAATTTTGAAGATCGATAATGTGCCAACTATACTCGTGGCTTACAATAAAATTTAAATACAGTAGACGCTCGACATAGTGAATCTCGGTAGAGTGAACTATCTAGTATAGTGAACACACAAAATTTTATACAGACAACTCTAAATAATGAACAAAAGGTATCTCGATATAGTGAACTCACATTTTTTTTTTCAATATTTAACAAAATTATGCCAGCAGCAATGCGTCTACAGCATTGTGGACTTTTTTTTAAAGATATTTATGAAACATTTACAAGAAAATGCAGTGCAAATCAATTTAAAGTTGACACACAAACAAATAGAAGTGATTCATTCTTATTTCCAAAAAAAAAAAACTAATTTGTACCGGGAGCTATAAAATTTTTCGTTTTTATGAAAAATAAAGTTTATTGCATGTTATTTATAATATTATGAAATATTTATGTTTTTTTTTCCAATTGGAAATATTTTACGATTAAATAAATTAAAAAAAACCATTTTATATTAAAATCACATTGTAAAGCATTTTTAGGTTCTCTCTCGAAATAGTGAACAATCTCGAAATAATGAACAGGCCTGGTTTTAATTACTTCACTATATCGAGCGTCTACTGTAATTATATTTAGTTAATTTCACACGTCTCTGAATAGATTGGTTACTATAAGCGATTAAATAAATTGCGATTAAGTCAATTGAAGGAAAGTATCTATCTTCACATGATATATTTTTCTCACATGATATATTTCTCGCAAGATATATTTCTCGTATGATTTTTAATATTTTTTTCGCATGGGGTATCTCTCGCATAATATTTATTTCGTATTATATTTTTCTCGCGTGATATAATTCTGGCATGGTGTACTCCTGCCAGGGCACTTTTTTTTCATGATGTATTCCTCGTATGATAATATAAGAAAGAGTAAGATAACCTGGGCGCCGAAAATTGATAACGAATTTTTGTAGAAGGGCCAAATACAAGCATATTTTTTACTATTGGAGGTTGGGGTCTATCTCGCCCCGTTTAGGAGGTAGAGACGATTTTCGAAAAACTGACTTAAATGGAAAAACAAATATTAAAAAACAACGACAACACTTAAAATGCAAAACAATAAATGATCCTGAACTTTGCAGACAATGCGTCGGCTGAAGTTTGAACAACCACCAAAGTCGTAATACTTGTTTGATTTTAAAAAAACTAAAAGGCAATCGCTTCGTCTCGGCAAAATCTAGTGCCACTATTTTTTATTTTTTTTTATTTGCCTTACAAAAAGTTATGGCCAAAAGATACAAAATACCACCAAAAAATTAACTAAAAAAAACTTTGGCCTTCAGTCACCACTGTAATTTTCGCCGCATTTTCATAAAAAATACGGCAATCAATTTTTATGAAAATGCGGCGACTGAAGGCCAAAGTTTTTTTAGTTAATTTTTTGGTGGTTTTTGAATCTTTTCTCCATAACTTTTTTCTTAAGGCAAATAAAAAAAAACTAAAAAATATCGGCACTAGATTTTGTCGAGACGAAGCGAGTGCCCTTTAGTTTTTTAAAATCGACCAAGTATAGGTATTACGACTTTGGTGGTTGTTCAAACTTCAGCGGACGCATTGTCTGCAAAGTTCAGGATCATAACAATAAAGGTTTTAAAAGCCAGAAGTCTGTTCTTTATTAATCCTACATTTAAATTATATTATTTGTGTCAATAGCTGTTTTCAAAAAAATTGAATTCAAATTCAAAGTTTTGATAAAAAAAACCCAAAAAAAATTGTTGGATTAATTTTTATCAAAATTGTGAAATGGAAAACTAATTTTTTTTGTGGTCAATGGTCATATTAATTCTAAATCGAACACAAAAAACCGAAAGCTTTTGTGTCTTCTAGTTTTCGAGAAAATTGAAAATTACTAGAACTACTTTTTTATGAGATGTTTGGTTTTTGGTATTTAATGTGATCTTTTTTTGATAAAAATTAATGTTGTGGCTGTTGACATTAGTAGCTATTGACATTGGACACAGAGTATACATTCAAAGTTCCTTAAATGCAAACGAAATTTGGAATACACCGAACCTCGCACATACCCTAAATCATACAGTGAGCCCAAGCAGTAGGGTTGTAGGTGGCAGCATGCCCCCCCAGATATATCTCATTTTTCAAACGCAGACGTAATACTGGCAATGCAAGCAAATTAAAAATAATATCTCTAAAAAGTAGTATCAGTAATTTTCAATTTTCTCAAAAACTAGAAGACAAAAAAACTTTCGGTTTTTTGTGTTCGATGCAGAATTAATATGACCATTGACCACAAAAAAAATTTTTTTATTATTATTTATTGTATTATCCATACATGAATGTCAGTTTATTAGACTTGACCATTCTTTATTCCGTCAATTTCATTGAATTTCTGAACAACAACAACAACTTAATTAATTAAGTTGTTGTTGTTGTATGGTCAAGTCTAATAAACTGACATTCATGTATGAATAATACAATAAATAATAATAATAACTTAATAGTCTGGTCTGTTGCCGATCTTCAAACCTCTCCCCCTTTGATACGTACTACGAATTGTAGTCTATTGAAATAAGGTATGGAGAAAAATGGAGGCGGAACAAGACAGCATACTTGAAGGCGCTTAAAAAATGCTGATGCTCCAAATGCATTTGATAAACAAACGATACACATCTCGACCTGTGACGTCAGTGGTCTAAGGTAGTGGAATGCGTAGTGCATACGACTTCTAAGACTGAGCAAATCTGATATGCGTGGGTTCGAATCTCATGGTGTGCAGAAAGTTTTTCATAATAAAATTGGATTAAAGCCCAGCACCACTAACAAGGAGACTGATGATAGGGCTTGGCACCCCTTGAAATAGCTATATCTCCAGCCAAATAATTAATTAAAACGAATTATAAATTAATTCGTATACCATTGGTGGTAGCACCTTTAAGTTGTTGTTGTTGTTCAGAAATTCAAAAAAAATTTTTGTTTTCCATTTCACAATTTTGAGAAAAATTGACCTAAACTTTTTTTTTGCCATAGACCCTCCCCTTCCGTAGTAAAAAATGTTTGTATATTTGACCCCTCTACAAAAAAATCGTTATCAATTTTCGGCGCCCAAGTTATCGTACTCGTGCCAATTCGCCCATGATAACCACATAAAATTGACTCGTATAATATTTTTTCGCATATGACATATATATTTCCGCATAATAAATTACTCACATGCTATATTTCTCGCATGATATATTTCTAGTATATTTTTATCGCATGATATATTTTTCGCATGGTATTCTTCTCGTATGATACTTACATGTCTTGCATCATATTTTTCTTCTATGTTATATTTCTCGTATGACAGAATTCTTGCATGGCATATAATATCTCGCCTATAATGTAAAGTTTTATCTTAAATAAATTGTTTTAGTTCTTGTTCGAATTTTAGTTCGTCAATAAAATAACATCCATACAAAATATTTTAAAGGTGTGTAGATAAGGCAATTTAACACACCTTCAGCTAAGAATTTAGCATTTTAATAAAAATGTTCGCTAAATGAATTCATTAAATTATTTAATCGTTTCTTTTTTTCTTACTCAACAATTTTAATTTAAACAAAACTAATACAAAAATGTAAGTAGATAAGAAAAAAAAAAAAAATAATAAAAGAAAGCATATAATGTGACCTATTATAATTCAAGGGATCTATTTGTATTCATTCAAATTTTGTGTAACTCACTGTCTTTACACTTGGTAGGTATATAAGTTATTGCTCGTCTTATTTTTGTTCTATAAGTTCAAGTCTATGTAACTAATAAATTAAATTAATGTCGAAGAATGTTCTGTCCAAGTAATTACACTTTTCTGTCAACATTGGCAGTACAAAATGAAGTTATTATACTTACCTAATTCTTCATTTTGCTCTGGTAATTCTGGTAATTCTGTCTGATGTGTTATTCTGTTCTTCTTTTGTTCCTCTTCTCTATAATTAATAAGCCTTTGGGAACACTTGTCTTTTTTATCCTTTCCCCTGACATACTACCTCAATTTTTAATTAAAAAATATTATGTTAGTGAAAAAGTGAATGTATATGAACAATATAAAGGGTTTTTTTTTTATACGTTTGGTTATCAATCTGGCAACACTTTATTCGGAGTTGGTCTTTTTGACAGCTGTCACTTGATTTATGCTCAGTTTGGTTTGCCATTTCATAATAAATAGATTTACTCCTGAACGAAGTTTGCAAATCGTGCAAATTTATTACCAAAATAATGGTTCGATTCGCGCGACGCATCGCGCGCTCCGTCCAATATTCGGTCGACATAATCACCTAGCAAAGTAATTCGAGCAACCATGGGGCATGGATCGGTTTCGCACCACGTTTACTCTAGTGGATAATGCGCATCCTCAGAGACGCCGTACAGTGCGCACCGAAGACGCTATTGTTGCTGTGGAGCAATCCGAATGAGTCCATTTGCCATCGCGCGCAACAATTGGAGATGAGGCCTCTTGAGCCTCTCGGCTGGAATTTATTCGAGCCAGCCGCGGCGGCCACTTGCCCGAAATCATTTTTAAAACATAATGGCAAACCCTTAACTTTTTTAATAAAGCTAAATTCTTCTAGACATAAATGTCTTACCTTTCAATTTAATTTGTTTTTATAATAAATTTCTGCAGTAGGTATACGCTGTTCGACGAGCGAAATTAATAATTTTGTAGCGGATTATTTGAAGAAGTCTCCACTTTTTTTCGCATTCAATTATTTGCACGAACCATAAATTGTTTGCGGAAAAGTGACATTCGAGTTCTATTTGTATTTTTAATTGTTGTTTCGAAACAAATCTGATTTTTAAACTTTTAAATGATGCCGGCATCATAACTTTTTTCAATTTTTCACTAAATTTTTTTTTCTCGAATTTTGTAAAGTGCTGTACATCGATGGAAAGGTCTGTTTATTGTCAGTTAGGAATTGAAAACCGCAACCATTTACGAGGCTTGGTTGCGGAGAAATCGGGTTTCGAAATAAATCTGATTTTTTAACTTTTAAATGATGCCGGCATCATAACTTTTTTCAATTTTTCACTAAAATTTTTTTTCTCGAATTTTGTAAAGTGCTGTACATCGATGGAAAGGTCTGTTTATTGTCAGTTAGGAATTGAAAACCGCAACCATTTACGAGGCTTGGTTGGGGAGAAATCGGGTTTCGAAAGAAATCTGATTTTTAAACTTTTAAATGATGCTGGCATCATAACTTTTTTCAATTTTTCACTAAAATTTTTTTTCTCGAATTTTGTAAAGTGCTGTACATCGATGGAAAGGTCTGTTTATTGTCAGTTAGGAATTGAAAACCGCAACCACTTACGAGGCTTGGTTGGGGAGAAATCGGGTTTCGAAAGAAATCTGATTTTTAAACTTTTAAATGATGCCGGCATCATAACTTTTTTCAATTTTTCACTAAAATTTTTTTTCTCGAATTTTGTAAAGTGCTGTCATCAATGGAAAGGTCTGTTTATTGTCAGTTAGGAATTGAAAACCGCAACCATTTACGAGGCTTGGTTGGGGAGAAATCGGGTTTCGAAAGAAATCTGATTTTTAAACTTTTAAATGGGCATCATAACTTTTTTCAATTTTTCACTAAAATTGATGAAATCGGGTTTCGAAAGAAATCTGATTTTTTAACTTTTAAATGATGCCGGCATCATAACTTTTTTCAATTTTTCACTAAAATTTTTTTTCTCGAATTTTGTAAAGTGCTGTACATCGATGGAAAGGTCTGTTTATTGTCAGTTAGGAATTGAAAACCGCAACCATTTACGAGGCTTGGTTGGGGAGAAATCGGGTTTCGAAAGAAATCTGATTTTTAAACTTTTAAATGATGCCGGCATCATAACTTTTTTCAATTTTTCACTAAAATTGATGAAATCGGGTTTCGAAAGAAATCTGATTTTTAAACTTTTAAATGATGCCGGCATCATAACTTTTTTCAATTTTTCACTAAAATTTTTTTTCTCGAATTTTGTAAAGTGCTGTACATCGATGGAAAGGTCTGTTTATTGTCAGTTAGGAATTGAAAACCGCAACCACTTACGAGGCTTGGTTGCGGAGGAATCGGGTTTCGAAAGAAATCTGATTTTTAAACTTTTAAATGATGCCGGCATCATAACTTTTTTCAATTTTTCACTAAAATTTTTTTTCTCGAATTTTGTAAAGTGCTGTACATCGATGGAAAGGTCTGTTTATTGTCAGTTAGGAATTGAAAACCGCAACCATTTACGAGGCTTGGTTGGGGAGAAATCGGGTTTCGAAAGAAATCTGATTTTTAAACTTTTAAATGATGCCGGCATCATAACTTTTTTCAATTTTTCACTAAAATTTTTTTTCTCGAATTTTGTAAAGTGCTGTACATCGATGGAAAGGTCTGTTTATTGTCAGTTAGGAATTGAAAACCGCAACCCTTTACGAGGCTTGGTTGCGGAGAAATCGGGTTTCGAAAGAAATCTGATTTTTAAACTTTTAAATGATGCCGGCATCATAACTTTTTTCAATTTTTCACTAAATTTTTTTTCTCGAATTTTGTAAAGTGCTGTACATCGATGGAAAGGTCTGTTTATTGTCAGTTAGGAATTGAAAACCGCAACCACTTACGAGGCTTGGTTGGGGAGAAATCGGGTTTCGAAAGAAATCTGATTTTTTAACTTTTAAATGATGCCGGCATCATAACTTTTTTCAATTTTTCACTAAAATTTTTTTTCTCGAATTTTGTAAAGTGCTGTACATCGATGGAAAGGTCTGTTTATTGTCAGTTAGGAATTGAAAACCGCAACCACTTACGAGGCTTGGTTGGGGAGAAATCGGGTTTCGAAAGAAATCTGATTTTTTAACTTTTAAATGATGCCGGCATCATAACTTTTTTCAATTTTTCACTAAAATTTTTTTTCTCGAATTTTGTAAAGTGCTGTACATCGATGGAAAGGTCTGTTTATTGTCAGTTAGGAATTGAAAACCGCAACCATTTACGAGGCTTGGTTGGGGAGAAATCGGGTTTCGAAAGAAATCTGATTTTTAAACTTTTAAATGATGCCGGCATCATAACTTTTTTCAATTTTTCACTAAAATTTTTTTTCTCGAATTTTGTAAAGTGCTGTACATGGATGGAAAGGTCTGTTTATTGTCAGTTAGGAATTGAAAACCGCAACCATTTACGAGGCTTGGTTGCGGAGGAATCGGGTTTCGAAAGAAATCTGATTTTTAAACTTTTAAATGATGCCGGCATCATAACTTTTTTCAATTTTTCACTAAAATTTTTTTTCTCGAATTTTGTAAAGTGCTGTACATCGATGGAAAGGTCTGTTTATTGTCAGTTAGGAATTGAAAACCGCAACCACTTACGAGCCTTGGTTGGGGAGAAATCGGGTTTCGAAAGAAATCTGATTTTTTAACTTTTAAATGATGCCGGCATCATAACTTTTTTCAATTTTTCACTAAAATTTTTTTTCTCGAATTTTGTAAAGTGCTGTACATGGATGGAAAGGTCTGTTTATTGTCAGTTAGGAATTGAAAACCGCAACCATTTACGAGGCTTGGTTGCGGAGGAATCGGGTTTCGAAAGAAATCTGATTTTTAAACTTTTAAATGATGCCGGCATCATAACTTTTTTCAATTTTTCACTAAAATTTTTTTTCTCGAATTTTGTAAAGTGCTGTACATCGATGGAAAGGTCTGTTTATTGTCAGTTAGGAATTGAAAACCGCAACCACTTACGAGCCTTGGTTGGGGAGAAATCGGGTTTCGAAAGAAATCTGATTTTTTAACTTTTAAATGATGCCGGCATCATAACTTTTTTCAATTTTTCACTAAAATTGATGAAATCGGGTTTCGAAAGAAATCTGATTTTTTAACTTTTAAATGATGCCGGCATCATAACTTTTTTCAATTTTTCACTAAAATTTTTTTTCTCGAATTTTGTAAAGTGCTGTACATCGATGGAAAGGTCTGTTTATTGTCAGTTAGGAATTGAAAACCGCAACCACTTACGAGCCTTGGTTGGGGAGAAATCGGGTTTCGAAAGAAATCTGATTTTTTAACTTTTAAATGATGCCGGCATCATAACTTTTTTCAATTTTTCACTAAAATTGATGAAATCGGGTTTCGAAAGAAATCTGATTTTTTAACTTTTAAATGATGCCGGCATCATAACTTTTTTCAATTTTTCACTAAAATTTTTTTTCTCGAATTTTGTAAAGTGCTGTACATCGATGGAAAGGTCTGTTTATTGTCAGTTAGGAATTGAAAACCGCAACCATTTACGATGCTTGGTTGGGGAGAAATCGGGTTTCGAAAGAAATCTGATTTTTAAACTTTTAAATGATGCCGGCATCATAACTTTTTTCAATTTTTCACTAAAATTTTTTTTCTCGAATTTTGTAAAGTGCTGTACATCGATGGAAAGGTCTGTTTATTGTCAGTTAGGAATTGAAAACCGCAACCACTTACGAGGCTTGGTTGGGGAGAAATCGGGTTTCGAAAGAAATCTGATTTTTAAACTTTTAAATGATGCTGGCATCATAACTTTTTTCAATTTTTCACTAAAATTTTTTTTCTCGAATTTTGTAAAGTGCTGTACATCGATGGAAAGGTCTGTTTATTGTCAGTTAGGAATTGAAAACCGCAACCCTGTACGAGGCTTGGTTGCGGAGAAATCGGGTTTCGAAAGAAATCTGATTTTTAAACTTTTTTCAATTTTTCACTAAAATTTTTTTTCTCGAATTTTGTAAAGTGCTGTACATTGATGGAAAGGTCTGTTTATTGTCAGTTAGGAATTGAAAACCGCAACCACTTACGAGGCTTGGTTGGGGAGAAATCGGGTTTCGAAAGAAATCTGATTTTTAAACTTTTAAATGATGCCGGCATCATAATTTTTTTCAATTTTTCACTAAAATTTTGTTTTCTCGAATTTTGTAAAGTGCTGTACATCGATGGAAAGGTCTGTTTATTGTCAGTTAGGAATTGAAAACCGCAACCATTTACGAGGCTTGGTTGCGGAGAAATCGGGTTTCGAAAGAAATCTGATTTTTAAACTTTTAAATGATGC
Source organism: Epistrophe grossulariae (assembly GCA_929447395.1). Taxonomy (NCBI): domain Eukaryota; kingdom Metazoa; phylum Arthropoda; class Insecta; order Diptera; family Syrphidae; genus Epistrophe; species Epistrophe grossulariae. The sequence goes on along the minus strand of OV839568.1, from coordinate 28,347,815 downwards.
CGGCATCATAATTTTTTTCAATTTTTCACTAAAATTTTTTTTTCTCGAATTTTGTAAAGTGCTGTACGAATTTTGTAAAGTGCTGTACATCGATGGAAAGGTCTGTTTATTGTCGAGGCTTGGTTGGGGAGAAATCGGGTTTCGAAAGAAATCTGATTTTTTAACTTTTAAATGATGCCGGCATCATAACTTTTTTCAATTTTTCACTAAAATTTTTTTTCTCGAATTTTGTAAAGTGCTGTACATGGATGGAAAGGTCTGTTTATTGTCAGTTAGGAATTGAAAACCGCAACCATTTACGAGGCTTGGTTGCGGAGAAATCGGGTTTCGAAAGAAATCTGATTTTTAAACTTTTAAATGATGCCGGCATCATAACTTTTTTCAATTTTTCACTAAAATTTTTTTTCTCGAATTTTGTAAAGTGCTGTACATCGATGGAAAGGTCTGTTTATTGTCAGTTAGGAATTGAAAACCGCAACCACTTACGAGGCTTGGTTGCGGAGAAATCGGGTTTCGAAAGAAATCTGGTTTTTTAACTTTTAAATGATGCCGGCATCATAACTTTTTTCAATTTTTCACTAAATTTTTTTTTCTCGAATTTTGTAAAGTGCTGTACATCGATGGAAAGGTCTGTTTATTGTCAGTTAGGAATTGAAAACCGCAACCACTTACGAGGCTTGGTTGGGGAGAAATCGGGTTTCGAAAGAAATCTGATTTTTAAACTTTTAAATGATGCCGGCATCATAACTTTTTTCAATTTTTCACTAAAATTTTTGTTCTCGAATTTTGTAAAGTGCTGTACATCGATGGAAAGGTCTGTTTATTGTCAGTTAGGAATTGAAAACCGCAACCACTTACGAGGGTTGGTTGGGGAGAAATCGGGTTTCGAAAGAAATCTGATTTTTTAACTTTTAAATGATGCCGGCATCATACCTTTTTTCAATTTTTCACTAAAAATTTTTTTCTCGAATTTTGTAAAGTGCTGTACATCGATGGAAAGGTCTGTTTATTGTCAGTTAGGAATTGAAAACCGCAACCACTTACGAGGCTTGGTTGGGGAAAAATCGGGTTTCGAAAGAAATCTGATTTTTTAACTTTTAAATGATGCCGGCATCATAACTTTTTTCAATTTTTCACTAAAATTTTTTTTCTCGAATTTTGTAAAGTGCTGTACATCGATGGAAAGGTCTGTTTATTGTCAGTTAGGAATTGAAAACCGCAACCACTTACGGGGCTTGGTTGGGGAGAAATCGGGTTTCGAAAGAAATCTGATTTTTTAACTTTAAATGATGCCGGCATCATAACTTTTTTCAATTTTTCACTAAAATTTTTTTTCTCGAATTTTGTAAAGTGCTGTACATCGATGGAAAGGTCTGTGTCTGTTTATTGTCAGTTAGGAATTGAAAACCGCAACCATTTACGAGGCTTGGTTGCGGAGAAATCGGGTTTCGAAAGAAATCTGATTTTTAAACTTTTAAATGATGCCGCATCATAACTTTTTTCAATTTTTCACTAAAATTTTTTTTCTCGAATTTTGTAAAGTGCTGTACATCGATGGAAAGGTCTGTTTATTTTCAGTTAGGAATTGAAAACCGCAACCATTTACGAGGCTTGGTTGCGGAGAAATCGGGTATCGAAAGAAATCTGATTTTTAAACTTTTAAATGATGCCGGCATCATAACTTTTTTCAATTTTTCACTAAAATTTTTTTTCTCGAATTTTGTAAAGTGCTGTACATCGATGGAATGTTCTGTTTATTGTCAGTTAGGAATTGAAAACCGCAACCACTTACGAGGCTTGGTTGGGGAGAAATCGGGTTTCGAAAGAAATCTGATTTTTAAACTTTTAAATGATGCCGGCATCATAACTTTTTTCAATTTTTCACTAAAATTTTTTTTCTCGAATTTTGTAAAGTGCTGTACATCGATGGAAAGGTCTGTTTATTGTCAGTTAGGAATTGAAAACCGCAACCACTTACGAGGCTTGGTTGGGGAGAAATCGGGTTTCGAAAGAAATCTGATTTTTAAACTTTTAAATGATGCCGGCATCATAACTTTTTTCAATTTTTCACTAAAATTTTTTTTCTCGAATTTTGTAAAGTGCTGTACATCGATGGAAAGGTCTGTTTATTGTCAGTTAGGAATTGAAAACCGCAACCATTTACGAGGCTTGGTTGCGGAGAAATCGGGTATCGAAAGAAATCTGATTTTTAAACTTTTAAATGATGCCGGCATCATAACTTTTTTCAATTTTTCACTAAAATTTTTTTTCTCGAATTTTGTAAAGTGCTGTACATCGATGGAAAGGTCTGTTTATTGTCAGTTAGGAATTGAAAACCGCAACCACTTACGAGGCTTGGTTGGGGAGAAATCGGGTTTCGAAAGAAATCTGATTTTTAAACTTTTAAATGATGCCGGCATCATAACTTTTTTCAATTTTTCACTAAAATTTTTTTTCTCGAATTTTGTAAAGTGCTGTACATCGATGGAAAGGTCTGTTTATTGTCAGTTAGGAATTGAAAACCGCAACCATTTACGAGGCTTGGTTGCGGAGAAATCGGGTTTCGAAAGAAATCTGATTTTTAAACTTTTAAATGATGCCGGCATCATAACTTTTTTCAATTTTTCACTAAAATTTTTTTTCTCGAATTTTGTAAAGTGCTGTACATCGATGGAAAGGTCTGTTTATTGTCAGTTAGGAATTGAAAACCGCAACCATTTACGAGGCTTGGTTGCGGAGAAATCGGGTATCGAAAGAAATCTGATTTTTAAACTTTTAAATGATGCCGGCATCATAACTTTTTTCAATTTTTCACTAAAATTTTTTTTCTCGAATTTTGTAAAGTGCTGTACATCGATGGAAAGGTCTGTTTATTGTCAGTTAGGAATTGAAAACCGCAACCATTTACGAGGCTTGGTTGGGGAGAAATCGGGTTTCGAAAGAAATCTGATTTTTAAACTTTTAAATGATGCCGGCATCATAACTTTTTTCAATTTTTCACTAAAATTTTTTTTCTCGAATTTTGTAAAGTGCTGTACATCGATGGAAAGGTCTGTTTATTGTCAGTTAGGAATTGAAAACCGCAACCATTTACGAGGCTTGGTTGCGGAGAAATCGGGTATCGAAAGAAATCTGATTTTTAAACTTTTAAATGATGCCGGCATCATAACTTTTTTCAATTTTTCACTAAAATTTTTTTTCTCGAATTTTGTAAAGTGCTGTACATCGATGGAAAGGTCTGTTTATTGTCAGTTAGGAATTGAAAACCGCAACCACTTACGAGGCTTGGTTGGGGAGAAATCGGGTTTCGAAAGAAATCTGATTTTTAAACTTTTAAATGATGCCGGCATCATAACTTTTTTCAATTTTTCACTAAAATTTTTTTTCTCGAATTTTGTAAAGTGCTGTACATCGATGGAAAGGTCTGTTTATTGTCAGTTAGGAATTGAAAACCGCAACCATTTACGAGGCTTGGTTGCGGAGAAATCGGGTTTCGAAAGAAATCTGATTTTTAAACTTTTAAATGATGCCGGCATCATAACTTTTTTCAATTTTTCACTAAAATTTTTTTTCTCGAATTTTGTAAAGTGCTGTACATCGATGGAAAGGTCTGTTTATTGTCAGTTAGGAATTGAAAACCGCAACCATTTACGAGGCTTGGTTGCGGAGAAATCGGGTATCGAAAGAAATCTGATTTTTAAACTTTTAAATGATGCCGGCATCATAACTTTTTTCAATTTTTCACTAAAATTTTTTTTCTCGAATTTTGTAAAGTGCTGTACATCGATGGAAAGGTCTGTTTATTGTCAGTTAGGAATTGAAAACCGCAACCACTTACGAGGCTTGGTTGCGGAGAAATCGGGTTTCGAAAGAAATCTGATTTTTTAACTTTTAAATGATGCCGGCATCATAACTTTTTTCAATTTTTCACTAAAATTTTTTTTCTCGAATTTTGTAAAGTGCTGTACATCGATGGAAAGGTCTGTTTATTGTCAGTTAGGAATTGAAAACCGCAACCATTTACGAGGCTTGGTTGCGGAGAAATCGGGTTTCGAAAGAAATCTGATTTTTAAACTTTTAAATGATGCTGGCATCATAACTTTTTTCAATTTTTCACTAAAATTTTTTTTCTCGAATTTTGTAAAGTGCTGTACATGGATGGAAAGGTCTGTTTATTGTCAGTTAGGAATTGAAAACCGCAACCATTTACGAGGCTTGGTTGCGGAGAAATCGGGTTTCGAAAGAAATCTGATTTTTAAACTTTTAAATGATGCCGGCATCATAACTTTTTTCAATTTTTCACTAAAATTTTTTTTCTCGAATTTTGTAAAGTGCTGTACATCGATGGAAAGGTCTGTTTATTGTCAGTTAGGAATTGAAAACCGCAACCACTTACGAGGCTTGGTTGCGGAGAAATCGGGTTTCGAAAGAAATCTGGTTTTTTAACTTTTAAATGATGCCGGCATCATAACTTTTTTCAATTTTTCACTAAATTTTTTTTTCTCGAATTTTGTAAAGTGCTGTACATCGATGGAAAGGTCTGTTTATTGTCAGTTAGGAATTGAAAACCGCAACCACTTACGAGGCTTGGTTGGGGAGAAATCGGGTTTCGAAAGAAATCTGATTTTTAAACTTTTAAATGATGCCGGCATCATAACTTTTTTCAATTTTTCACTAAAATTTTTGTTCTCGAATTTTGTAAAGTGCTGTACATCGATGGAAAGGTCTGTTTATTGTCAGTTAGGAATTGAAAACCGCAACCACTTACGAGGCTTGGTTGGGGAGAAATCGGGTTTCGAAAGAAATCTGATTTTTTAACTTTTAAATGATGCCGGCATCATACCTTTTTTCAATTTTTCACTAAAAATTTTTTTCTCGAATTTTGTAAAGTGCTGTACATCGATGGAAAGGTCTGTTTATTGTCAGTTAGGAATTGAAAACCGCAACCACTTACGAGGCTTGGTTGGGGAGAAATCGGGTTTCGAAAGAAATCTGATTTTTTAACTTTTAAATGATGCCGGCATCATAACTTTTTTCAATTTTTCACTAAAATTTTTTTTCTCGAATTTTGTAAAGTGCTGTACATCGATGGAAAGGTCTGTTTATTGTCAGTTAGGAATTGAAAACCGCAACCACTTACGGGGCTTGGTTGGGGAGAAATCGGGTTTCGAAAGAAATCTGATTTTTTAACTTTAAATGATGCCGGCATCATAACTTTTTTCAATTTTTCACTAAAATTTTTTTTCTCGAATTTTGTAAAGTGCTGTACATCGATGGAAAGGTCTGTGTCTGTTTATTGTCAGTTAGGAATTGAAAACCGCAACCATTTACGAGGCTTGGTTGCGGAGAAATCGGGTTTCGAAAGAAATCTGATTTTTAAACTTTTAAATGATGCCGCATCATAACTTTTTTCAATTTTTCACTAAAATTTTTTTTCTCGAATTTTGTAAAGTGCTGTACATCGATGGAAAGGTCTGTTTATTGTCAGTTAGGAATTGAAAACCGCAACCATTTACGAGGCTTGGTTGCGGAGAAATCGGGTATCGAAAGAAATCTGATTTTTAAACTTTTAAATGATGCCGGCATCATAACTTTTTTCAATTTTTCACTAAAATTTTTTTTCTCGAATTTTGTAAAGTGCTGTACATCGATGGAAAGGTCTGTTTATTGTCAGTTAGGAATTGAAAACCGCAACCACTTACGAGGCTTGGTTGGGGAGAAATCGGGTTTCGAAAGAAATCTGATTTTTAAACTTTTAAATGATGCCGGCATCATAACTTTTTTCAATTTTTCACTAAAATTTTTTTTCTCGAATTTTGTAAAGTGCTGTACATCGATGGAAAGGTCTGTTTATTGTCAGTTAGGAATTGAAAACCGCAACCACTTACGAGGCTTGGTTGGGGAGAAATCGGGTTTCGAAAGAAATCTGATTTTTAAACTTTTAAATGATGCCGGCATCATAACTTTTTTCAATTTTTCACTAAAATTTTTTTTCTCGAATTTTGTAAAGTGCTGTACATCGATGGAAAGGTCTGTTTATTGTCAGTTAGGAATTGAAAACCGCAACCATTTACGAGGCTTGGTTGGGGAGAAATCGGGTTTCGAAAGAAATCTGATTTTTAAACTTTTAAATGATGCCGGCATCATAACTTTTTTCAATTTTTCACTAAAATTTTTTTTCTCGAATTTTGTAAAGTGCTGTACATCGATGGAAAGGTCTGTTTATTGTCAGTTAGGAATTGAAAACCGCAACCATTTACGAGGCTTGGTTGCGGAGAAATCGGGTATCGAAAGAAATCTGATTTTTAAACTTTTAAATGATGCCGGCATCATAACTTTTTTCAATTTTTCACTAAAATTTTTTTTCTCGAATTTTGTAAAGTGCTGTACATCGATGGAAAGGTCTGTTTATTGTCAGTTAGGAATTGAAAACCGCAACCACTTACGAGGCTTGGTTGGGGAGAAATCGGGTTTCGAAAGAAATCTGATTTTTAAACTTTTAAATGATGCCGGCATCATAACTTTTTTCAATTTTTCACTAAAATTTTTTTTCTCGAATTTTGTAAAGTGCTGTACATCGATGGAAAGGTCTGTTTATTGTCAGTTAGGAATTGAAAACCGCAACCATTTACGAGGCTTGGTTGCGGAGAAATCGGGTTTCGAAAGAAATCTGATTTTTAAACTTTTAAATGATGCCGGCATCATAACTTTTTTCAATTTTTCACTAAAATTTTTTTTCTCGAATTTTGTAAAGTGCTGTACATCGATGGAAAGGTCTGTTTATTGTCAGTTAGGAATTGAAAACCGCAACCATTTACGAGGCTTGGTTGCGGAGAAATCGGGTATCGAAAGAAATCTGATTTTTAAACTTTTAAATGATGCCGGCATCATAACTTTTTTCAATTTTTCACTAAAATTTTTTTTCTCGAATTTTGTAAAGTGCTGTACATCGATGGAAAGGTCTGTTTATTGTCAGTTAGGAATTGAAAACCGCAACCACTTACGAGGCTTGGTTGCGGAGAAATCGGGTTTCGAAAGAAATCTGATTTTTTAACTTTTAAATGATGCCGGCATCATAACTTTTTTCAATTTTTCACTAAAATTTTTTTTCTCGAATTTTGTAAAGTGCTGTACATCGATGGAAAGGTCTGTTTATTGTCAGTTAGGAATTGAAAACCGCAACCATTTACGAGGCTTGGTTGCGGAGAAATCGGGTTTCGAAAGAAATCTGATTTTTAAACTTTTAAATGATGCTGGCATCATAACTTTTTTCAATTTTTCACTAAAATTTTTTTTCTCGAATTTTGTAAAGTGCTGTACATCGATGGAAAGGTCTGTTTATTGTCAGTTAGGAATTGAAAACCGCAACCATTTACGAGGCTTGGTTGCGGAGAAATCGGGTTTCGAAAGAAATCTGATTTTTAAACTTTTAAATGATGCCGGCGTCATAACTTTTTTCAATTTTTCACTAAAATTTTTTTTCTCGAATTTTGTAAAGTGCTGTACATCGATGGAAAGGTCTGTTTATTGTCAGTTAGGAATTGAAAACCGCAACCACTTACGAGGCTTGGTTGGGGAGAAATCGGGTTTCGAAAGAAATCTGATTTTTTAACTTTAAAATGATGCCGGCATCATAATTTTTTTCAATTTTTCACTAAAATTTTTTTTCTCGAATTTTGTAAAGTGCTGTACATCGATGGAAAGGTCTGTTTATTGTCAGTTAGGAATTGAAAAAAGCAACCACTTACGAGGCTTGGTTGGGGAGAAATCGGGTTTCGAAAGAAATCTGATTTTTTAACTTTAAAATGATGCCGGCATCATAACTTTTTTCAATTTTTCACTAAAATTTGTTTTCTCGAATTTTGTAAAGTGCTGTGCATCGATGGAAAGGTCTGTTTATTGTCAGTTAGGAATTGAAAACCGCAACCACTTACGGGGCTTGGTTGGGGAGAAATCGGGTTTCGAAAGAAATCTGATTTTTTAACTTTAAAATGATGCCGGCATCATAATTTTTTTCAATTTTTCACTAAAATTTTTTTTCTCGAATTTTGTAAAGTGCTGTACATCGATGGAAAGGTCTGTTTATTGTCAGTTAGGAATTGAAAACCGCAACCACTTACGAGGCTTGGTTGGGGAGAAATCGGGTTTCGAAAGAAATCTGATTTTTTAACTTTTAAATGATGCCGGCATCATAACTTTTTTCAATTTTTCACTAAAATTTTTTTTCTCGAATTTTGTAAAGTGCTGTACATCGATGGAAAGGTCTGTTTATTGTCAGTTAGGAATTGAAAACCGCAACCACTTACGGGGCTTGGTTGGGGAGAAATCGGGTTTCGAAAGAAATCTGATTTTTTAACTTTTAAATGATGCCGGCATCATAACTTTCTTCAATTTTTCACTAAAATTTTTTTTCTCGAATTTTGTAAAGTGCTGTACATCGATGGAAAGGTCTGTTTATTGTCAGTTAGGAACTGAAAACCGCAACCACTTACGAGGCTTGGTTGCGGAGAAATCGGGTTTCGAAAGAAATCTGATTTTTTAACTTTTAAATGATGCCGGCATCATAACTTTTTTCAATTTTTCACTAAAATTTTTTTTCTCGAATTTTGTAAAGTGCTGTACATCGATGGAAAGGTCTGTTTATTGTCAGTTAGGAATTGAAAACCGCAACCACTTACGAGGCTTGGTTGGGGAGAAATCGGGTTTCGAAAGAAATCTGATTTTTTAACTTTTAAATGATGCCGGCATCATAACTTTTTTCAATTTTTCACTAAAATTTTTTTTCTCGAATTTTGTAAAGTGCTGTACATCGATGGAAAGGTCTGTTTATTGTCAGTTAGGAATTGAAAACCGCAACCACTTACGGGGCTTGGTTGGGGAGAAATCGGGTTTCGAAAGAAATCTGATTTTTTAACTTTTAAATGATGCCGGCATCATAACTTTTTTCAATTTTTCACTAAAATTTTTTTTCTCGAATTTTGTAAAGTGCTGTACATCGATGGAAAGGTCTGTTTATTGTCAGTTAGGAACTGAAAACCGCAACCACTTACGAGGCTTGGTTGCGGAGAAATCGGGTTTCGAAAGAAATCTGATTTTTTAACTTTTAAATGATGCCGGCATCATAACTTTTTTCAATTTTTCACTAAAATTTTTTTTCTCGAATTTTGTAAAGTGCTGTACATCGATGGAAAGGTCTGTTTATTGTCAGTTAGGAATTGAAAACCGCAACCACTTACGAGGCTTGGTTGGGGAGAAATCGGGTTTCGAAAGAAATCTGATTTTTTAACTTTTAAATGATGCCGGCATCATAACTTTTTTCAATTTTTCACTAAAATTTTTTTTTCTCGAATTTTGTAAAGTGCTGTACATCGATGGAAAGGTCTGTTTATTGTCAGTTAGGAATTGAAAACCGCAACCACTTACGAGGCTTGGTTGGGGAGAAATCGGGTTTCAAAAGAAATCTGATTTTTTAACTTTAAAATGATGCCGGCATCATAACTTTTTTCAATTTTTCACTAAAATTTTTTTTCTCGAATTTTGTAAAGTGCTGTACATCGATGGAAAGGTCTGTTTATTGTCAGTTAGGAATTGAAAACCGCAACCACTTACGGGGCTTGGTTGGGGAGAAATCGGGTTTCGAAAGAAATCTGATTTTTTAACTTTTAAATGATGCCGGCATCATAACTTTTTTCAATTTTTCACTGTGCTGTACATCGATGGAAAGGTCTGTTTATTGTCAGTTAGGAATTGAAAACCGCAACCATTTACGAGGCTTGGTTGCGGTGAAATCGGGTTTCGAAAGAAATCTGATTTTTAAACTTTTAAATGATGCCGGCGTCATAACTTTTTTCAATTTTTCACTAAAATTTTTTTTCTCGAATTTTGTAAAGTGCTGTACATCGATGGAAAGGTCTGTTTATTGTCAGTTAGGAATTGAAAACCGCAACCACTTACGGGGCTTGGTTGGGGAGAAATCGGGTTTCGAAAGATATCTGATTTTTTAACTTTTAAATGATGCCGGCATCATAACTTTTTTCAATTTTTCACTAAAATTTGTTTTCTCGAATTTTGTAAAGTGCTGTACATCGATGGAAAGGTCTGTTTATTGTCAGTTAGGAATTGAAAACCGCAACCACTTACGGGGCTTGGTTGGGGAGAAATCGGGTTTCGAAAGAAGTCTGATTTTTTAACTTTTAAATGATGCCGGATCATAACTTTTTTCAATTTTTCACTAAAATTTGTTTTCTCGAATTTTGTAAAGTGCTGTACATCGATGGAAAGGTCTGTTCATTGTCAGTTAGGAATTGAAAACCGCAACCACTTACGGGGCTTGGTTGGGGAGAAATCGGGTTTCGAAAGAAATCTGATTTTTTAACTTTAAAATGATGCCGGCATCATAATTTTTTTCAATTTTTCACTAAAATTTTTTTTCTCGAATTTTGTAAAGTGCTGTACATGGATGGAAAGGTCTGTTTATTGTCAGTTAGGAATTGAAAACCGCAACCATTTACGAGGCTTGGTTGCGGAGAAATCGGGTTTCGAAAGAAATCTGGTTTTTTAACTTTTAAATGATGCCGGCATCATAACTTTTTTCAATTTTTCACTAAATTTTTTTTTCTCGAATTTTGTAAAGTGCTGTACATCGATGGAAAGGTCTGTTTATTGTCAGTTAGGAATTGAAAACCGCAACCACTTACGAGGCTTGGTTGGGGAGAAATCGGGTTTCGAAAGAAATCTGATTTTTAAACTTTTAAATGATGCCGGCATCATAACTTTTTTCAATTTTTCACTAAAATTTTTTTTCTCGAATTTTGTAAAGTGCTGTACATCGATGGAAAGGTCTGTTTATTGTCAGTTAGGAATTGAAAACCGCAACCACTTACGAGGCTTGGTTGCGGAGAAATCGGGTTTCGAAAGAAATCTGATTTTTAAACTTTTAAATGATGCCGGCATCATAACTTTTTTCAATTTTTCACTAAAATTTTTTTTCTCGAATTTTGTAAAGTGCTGTACATCGATGGAAAGGTCTGTTTATTGTCAGTTAGGAATTGAAAACCGCAACCATTTACGAGGCTTGGTTGCGGAGAAATCGGGTTTCGAAAGAAATCTGATTTTTAAACTTTTAAACTTTTTTCAATTTTTCACTAAAATTTTTGTTCTCGAATTTTGTAAAGTGCTGTACATCGATGGAAAGGTCTGTTTATTGTCAGTTAGGAATTGAAAACCGCAACCACTTACGAGGCTTGGTTGGGGAGAAATCGGGTTTCGAAAGAAATCTGATTTTTTAACTTTTAAATGATGCCGGCATCATACCTTTTTTCAATTTTTCACTAAAAATTTTTTTCTCGAATTTTGTAAAGTGCTGTACATCGATGGAAAGGTCTGTTTATTGTCAGTTAGGAATTGAAAACCGCAACCACTTACGAGGCTTGGTTGGGGAGAAATCGGGTTTCGAAAGAAATCTGATTTTTTAACTTTTAAATGATGCCGGCATCATAACTTTTTTCAATTTTTCACTAAAATTTTTTTTCTCGAATTTTGTAAAGTGCTGTACATCGATGGAAAGGTCTGTTTATTGTCAGTTAGGAATTGAAAACCGCAACCACTTACGAGGCTTGGTTGGGGAGAAATCGGGTTTCGAAAGAAGTCTGATTTTTTAACTTTAAATGATGCCGGCATCATAACTTTTTTCAATTTTTCACTAAAATTTTTTTTCTCGAATTTTGTAAAGTGCTGTACATCGATGGAAAGGTCTGTGTCTGTTTATTGTCAGTTAGGAATTGAAAACCGCAACCATTTACGAGGCTTGGTTGCGGAGAAATCGGGTTTCGAAAGAAATCTGATTTTTAAACTTTTAAATGATGCCGCATCATAACTTTTTTCAATTTTTCACTAAAATTTTTTTTCTCGAATTTTGTAAAGTGCTGTACATCGATGGAAAGGTCTGTTTATTGTCAGTTAGGAATTGAAAACCGCAACCATTTACGAGGCTTGGTTGCGGAGAAATCGGGTATCGAAAGAAATCTGATTTTTAAACTTTTAAATGATGCCGGCATCATAACTTTTTTCAATTTTTCACTAAAATTTTTTTTCTCGAATTTTGTAAAGTGCTGTACATCGATGGAAAGGTCTGTTTATTGTCAGTTAGGAATTGAAAACCGCAACCACTTACGAGGCTTGGTTGGGGAGAAATCGGGTTTCGAAAGAAATCTGATTTTTAAACTTTTAAATGATGCCGGCATCATAACTTTTTTCAATTTTTCACTAAAATTTTTTTTCTCGAATTTTGTAAAGTGCTGTACATCGATGGAAAGGTCTGTTTATTGTCAGTTAGGAATTGAAAACCGCAACCACTTACGAGGCTTGGTTGGGGAGAAATCGGGTTTCGAAAGAAATCTGATTTTTAAACTTTTAAATGATGCCGGCATCATAACTTTTTTCAATTTTTCACTAAAATTTTTTTTCTCGAATTTTGTAAAGTGCTGTACATCGATGGAAAGGTCTGTTTATTGTCAGTTAGGAATTGAAAACCGCAACCACTTACGAGGCTTGGTTGCGGAGAAATCGGGTTTCGAAAGAAATCTGATTTTTTAACTTTTAAATGATGCCAGCATCATAACTTTTTTCAATTTTTCACTAAAATTTTTTTTCTCGAATTTTGTAAAGTGCTGTACATCGATGGAAAGGTCTGTTTATTGTCAGTTAGGAATTGAAAACTGCAACCATTTACGAGGCTTGGTTGCGGAGAAATCGGGTTTCGAAAGAAATCTGATTTTTAAACTTTTAAATGATGCCGGCATCATAACTTTTTTCAATTTTTCACTAAAATTTTTTTTCTCGAATTTTGTAAAGTGCTGTACATCGATGGAAAGGTCTGTTTATTGTCAGTTAGGAATTGAAAACCGCAACCATTTACGAGGCTTGGTTGCGGAGAAATCGGGTATCGAAAGAAATCTGATTTTTAAACTTTTAAATGATGCCGGCATCATAACTTTTTTCAATTTTTCACTAAAATTTTTTTTCTCGAATTTTGTAAAGTGCTGTACATCGATGGAAAGGTCTGTTTATTGTCAGTTAGGAATTGAAAACCGCAACCACTTACGAGGCTTGGTTGCGGAGAAATCGGGTTTCGAAAGAAATCTGATTTTTTAACTTTTAAATGATGCCGGCATCATAACTTTTTTCAATTTTTCACTAAAATTTTTTTTCTCGAATTTTGTAAAGTGCTGTACATCGATGGAAAGGTCTGTTTATTGTCAGTTAGGAATTGAAAACCGCAACCATTTACGAGGCTTGGTTGCGGAGAAATCGGGTTTCGAAAGAAATCTGATTTTTAAACTTTTAAATGATGCTGGCATCATAACTTTTTTCAATTTTTCACTAAAATTTTTTTTCTCGAATTTTGTAAAGTGCTGTACATCGATGGAAAGGTCTGTTTATTGTCAGTTAGGAATTGAAAACCGCAACCATTTACGAGGCTTGGTTGCGGAGAAATCGGGTTTCGAAAGAAATCTGATTTTTAAACTTTTAAATGATGCCGGCGTCATAACTTTTTTCAATTTTTCACTAAAATTTTTTTTCTCGAATTTTGTAAAGTGCTGTACATCGATGGAAAGGTCTGTTTATTGTTAGTTAGGAATTGAAAACCGCAACCACTTACGAGGCTTGGTTGGGGAGAAATCGGGTTTCGAAAGAAATCTGATTTTTTAACTTTAAAATGATGCCGGCATCATAACTTTTTTCAATTTTTCACTAAAATTTGTTTTCTCGAATTTTGTAAAGTGCTGTACATCGATGGAAAGGTCTGTTTATTGTCAGTTAGGAATTGAAAACCGCAACCACTTACGGGGCTTGGTTGGGGAGAAATCGGGTTTCGAAAGAAATCTGATTTTTTAACTTTAAAATGATGCCGGCATCATAATTTTTTTCAATTTTTCACTAAAATTTTTTTTCTCGAATTTTGTAAAGTGCTGTACATCGATGGAAAGGTCTGTTTATTGTCAGTTAGGAATTGAAAAAAGCAACCACTTACGAGGCTTGGTTGGGGAGAAATCGGGTTTCGAAAGAAATCTGATTTTTTAACTTTAAAATGATGCCGGCATCATAACTTTTTTCAATTTTTCACTAAAATTTGTTTTCTCGAATTTTGTAAAGTGCTGTGCATCGATGGAAAGGTCTGTTTATTGTCAGTTAGGAATTGAAAACCGCAACCACTTACGGGGCTTGGTTGGGGAGAAATCGGGTTTCGAAAGAAATCTGATTTTTTAACTTTAAAATGATGCCGGCATCATAACTTTTTTCAATTTTTCACTAAAATTTGTTTTCTCGAATTTTGTAAAGTGCTGTACATCGATGGAAAGGTCTGTTTATTGTCAGTTAGGAATTGAAAACCGCAACCACTTACGGGGCTTGGTTGGGGAGAAATCGGGTTTCGAAAGAAATCTGATTTTTTAACTTTAAAATGATGCCGGCATCATAACTTTTTTCAATTTTTCACTAAAATTTTTTTTCTCGAATTTTGTAAAGTGCTGTACATCGATGGAAAGGTCTGTTTATTGTCAGTTAGGAATTGAAAAAAGCAACCACTTACGAGGCTTGGTTGGGGAGAAATCGGGTTTCGAAAGAAATCTGATTTTTTAACTTTAAAATGATGCCGGCATCATAACTTTTTTCAATTTTTCACTAAAATTTGTTTTCTCGAATTTTGTAAAGTGCTGTGCATCGATGGAAAGGTCTGTTTATTGTCAGTTAGGAATTGAAAACCGCAACCACTTACGGGGCTTGGTTGGGGAGAAATCGGGTTTCGAAAGAAATCTGATTTTTTAACTTTAAAATGATGCCGGCATCATAATTTTTTTCAATTTTTCACTAAAATTTTTTTTCTCGAATTTTGTAAAGTGCTGTACATCGATGGAAAGGTCTGTTTATTGTCAGTTAGGAATTGAAAACCGCAACCACTTACGAGGCTTGGTTGGGGAGAAATCGGGTTTCGAAAGAAATCTGATTTTTTAACTTTTAAATGATGCCGGCATCATAACTTTTTTCAATTTTTCACTAAAATTTTTTTTTCTCGAATTTTGTAAAGTGCTGTACATCGATGGAAAGGTCTGTTTATTGTCAGTTAGGAATTGAAAACCGCAACCACTTACGGGGCTTGGTTGGGGAGAAATCGGGTTTCGAAAGAAATCTGATTTTTTAACTTTTAAATGATGCCGGCATCATAACTTTCTTCAATTTTTCACTAAAATTTTTTTTCTCGAATTTTGTAAAGTGCTGTACATCGATGGAAAGGTCTGTTTATTGTCAGTTAGGAACTGAAAACCGCAACCACTTACGAGGCTTGGTTGCGGAGAAATCGGGTTTCGAAAGAAATCTAATTTTTTAACTTTTAAATGATGCCGGCATCATAACTTTTTTCAATTTTTCACTAAAATTTTTTTTCTCGAATTTTGTAAAGTGCTGTACATCGATGGAAAGGTCTGTTTATTGTCAGTTAGGAATTGAAAACCGCAACCACTTACGAGGCTTGGTTGCGGAGAAATCGGGTTTCGAAAGAAATCTGATTTTTTAACTTTTAAATGATGCCGGCATCATAACTTTTTTCAATTTTTCACTAAAATTTTTTTTCTCGAATTTTGTAAAGTGCTGTACATCGATGGAAAGGTCTGTTTATTGTCAGTTAGGAATTGAAAACCGCAACCACTTACGAGGCTTGGTTGGGGAGAAATCGGGTTTCGAAAGAAATCTGATTTTTTAACTTTTAAATGATGCCGGCATCATAACTTTTTTCAATTTTTCACTAAAATTTTTTTTCTCGAATTTTGTAAAGTGCTGTACATCGATGGAAAGGTCTGTTTATTGTCAGTTAGGAATTGAAAACCGCAACCACTTACGAGGCTTGGTTGGGAAGAAATCGGGTTTCAAAAGAAATCTGATTTTTTAACTTTAAAATGATGCCGGCATCATAACTTTTTTCAATTTTTCACTAAAATTTTTTTTCTCGAATTTTGTAAAGTGCTGTACATCGATGGAAAGGTCTGTTTATTGTCAGTTAGGAATTGAAAACCGCAACCACTTACGGGGCTTGGTTGGGGAGAAATCGGGTTTCGAAAGAAATCTGATTTTTTAACTTTTAAATGATGCCGGCATCATAACTTTTTTCAATTTTTCACTGTGCTGTACATCGATGGAAAGGTCTGTTTATTGTCAGTTAGCAATTGAAAACCGCAACCATTTACGAGGCTTGGTTGCGGAGAAATCGGGTTTCGAAAGAAATCTGATTTTTAAACTTTTAAATGATGCCGGCGTCATAACTTTTTTCAATTTTTCACTAAAATTTTTTTTCTCGAATTTTGTAAAGTGCTGTACATCGATGGAAAGGTCTGTTTATTGTCAGTTAGGAATTGAAAACCGCAACCACTTACGGGGCTTGGTTGGGGAGAAATCGGGTTTCGAAAGATATCTGATTTTTTAACTTTTAAATGATGCCGGCATCATAACTTTTTTCAATTTTTCACTAAAATTTTTTTTCTCGAATTTTGTAAAGTGCTGTACATCGATGGAAAGGTCTGTTTATTGTCAGTTAGGAATTGAAAACCGCAACCACTTACGGGGCTTGGTTGGGGAGAAATCGGGTTTCGAAAGAAGTCTGATTTTTTAACTTTTAAATGATGCCGGATCATAACTTTTTTCAATTTTTCACTAAAATTTGTTTTCTCGAATTTTGTAAAGTGCTGTACATCGATGGAAAGGTCTGTTTATTGTCAGTTAGGAATTGAAAACCGCAACCACTTACGTGGCTTGGTTGGGGAGAAATCGGGTTTCGAAAGAAATCTGATTTTTTAACTTTAAAATGATGCCGGCATCATAATTTTTTTCAATTTTTCACTAAAATTTTTTTTCTCGAATTTTGTAAAGTGCTGTACATCGATGGAAAGGTCTGTTTATTGTCAGTTAGGAATTGAAAACCGCAACCACTTACGAGGCTTGGTTGGGGAGAAATCGGGTTTCGAAAGAAATCTGATTTTTTAACTTTTAAATGATGCCGGCATCATAACTTTTTTCAATTTTTCACTAAAATTTTTTTTCTCGAATTTTGTAAAGTGCTGTACATGGATGGAAAGGTCTGTTTATTGTCAGTTAGGAATTGAAAACCGCAACCACTTACGAGGCTTGGTTGGGGAGAAATCGGGTTTCGAAAGAAATCTGATTTTTTAACTTTTAAATGATGCCGGCATCATAACTTTTTTCAATTTTTCACTAAAATTTTTTTTCTCGAATTTTGTAAAGTGCTGTACATCGATGGAAAGGTCTGTTTATTGTCAGTTAGGAATTGAAAACCGCAACCACTTACGGGGCTTGGTTGGGGAGAAATCGGGTTTCGAAAGAAATCTGATTTTTTAACTTTTAAATGATGCCGGCATCATAACTTTCTTCAATTTTTCACTAAAATTTTTTTTCTCGAAATCTGATTTTTTAACTTTTAAATGATGCCGGCATCATAACTTTTTTCAATTTTTCACTAAAATTTTTTTTCTCGAATTTTGTAAAGTTCTGTACATCGATGGAAAGGTCTGTTTATTGTCAGTTAGGAATTGAAAACCGCAACCACTTACGAGGCTTGGTTGGGGAGAAATCGGGTTTCGAAAGAAATCTGATTTTTTAACTTTTAAATGATGCCGGCATCATAACTTTTTTCAATTTTTCACTAAAATTTTTTTTCTCGAATTTTGTAAAGTGCTGTACATCGATGGAAAGGTCTGTTTATTGTCAGTTAGGAATTGAAAACCGCAACCACTTACGAGGCTTGGTTGGGGAGAAATCGGGTTTCGAAAGAAATCTGATTTTTTAACTTTTAAATGATGCCGGCATCATAACTTTTTTCAATTTTTCACTAAAATTTTTTTTCTCGAATTTTGTAAAATGCTGTACATCGATGGAAAGGTCTGTTTATTGTCAGTTAGGAATTGAAAACCGCAACCACTTACGAGGCTTGGTTGGGGAGAAATCGGGTTTCGAAAGAAATCTGATTTTTTAACTTTTAAATGATGCCGGCATCATAACTTTTTTCAATTTTTCACTAAAATTTTTTTTCTCGAATTTTGTAAAGTGCTGTACATCGATGGAAAGGTCTGTTTATTGTCAGTTAGGAATTGAAAACCGCAACCACTTACGAGGCTTGGTTGGGGAGAAATCGGGTTTCGACAGAAATCTGATTTTTTAACTTTTAAATGATGCCGGCATCATAACTTTTTTCAATTTTTCACTAAAATTTTTTTTCTCGAATTTTGTAAAGTGCTGTACATCGATGGAAAGGTCTGTTTATTGTCAGTTAGGAACTGAAAACCGCAACCACTTACGAGGCTTGGTTGCGGAGAAATCGGGTTTCGAAAGAAATCTGATTTTTTAACTTTTAAATGATGCCGGCATCATAACTTTTTTCAATTTTTCACTAAAATTTTTTTTCTCGAATTTTGTAAAGTGCTGTACATCGATGGAAAGGTCTGTTTATTGTCAGTTAGGAATTGAAAACCGCAACCACTTACGAGGCTTGGTTGGGGAGAAATCGGGTTTCGAAAGAAATCTGATTTTTTAACTTTTAAATGATGCCGGCATCATAACTTTTTCCAATTTTTCACTAAAATTTTTTTTCTCGAATTTTGTAAAGTGCTGTACATCGATGGAAAGGTCTGTTTATTGTCAGTTAGGAATTGAAAACCGCAACCACTTACGAGGCTTGGTTGGGGAGAAATCGGGTTTCGAAAGAAATCTGATTTTTAAACTTTTAAATGATGCCGGCATCATAACTTTTTTCAATTTTTCACTAAAATTTTTTTTCTCGAATTTTGTAAAGTGCTGTACATCGATGGAAAGGTCTGTTTATTGTCAGTTAGGAATTGAAAACCGCAACCACTTACGAGGCTTGGTTGGGGAGAAATCGGGTTTCGAAAGAAATCTGATTTTTTAACTTTTAAATGATGCCGGCATAATAACTTTTTTCAATTTTTCACTAAAATTTTTTTTCTCGAATTTTGTAAAGTGCTGTACATCGATGGAAAGGTCTGTTTATTGTCAGTTAGGAATTGAAAACCGCAACCACTTACGAGGCTTGGTTGGGGAGAAATCGGGTTTCGAAAGAAATCTGATTTTTAAACTTTTAAATGATGCCGGCATCATAACTTTTTTCAATTTTTCACTAAAATTTTTTTTCTCGAATTTTGTAAAGTGCTGTACATCGATGGAAAGGTCTGTTTATTGTCAGTTAGGAATTGAAAACCGCAACCACTTACCAGGCTTGGTTGGGAAGAAATCGGGTTTCGAAAGAAATCTGATTTTTAAACTTTTAAATGATGCCGGCATCATAACTTTTTTCAATTTTTCACTAAAATTTTTTTTCTCGAATTTTGTAAAGTGCTGTACATCGATGGAAAGGTCTGTTTATTGTCAGTTAGGAATTGAAAACCGCAACCACTTACGAGGCTTGGTTGGGGAGAAATCGGGTTTCGAAAGAAATCTGATTTTTTAACTTTTAAATGATGCCGGCATCATAACTTTTTTCAATTTTTCACTAAAATTTTTTTTCTCGAATTTTGTAAAGGGCTGTACATCGATGGAAAGGTCTGTTTATTGTCAGTTAGGAATTGAAAACCGCAACCATTTACGAGGCTTGGTTGCGGAGAAATCGGGTTTCGAAAGAAATCTGATTTTTAAACTTTTAAATGATGCCGGCATCATAACTTTTTTCCATTTTTCACTAAAATTTTTTTTCTCGAATTTTGTAAAGTGCTGTACATCGATGGAAAGGTCTGTTTATTCTCAGTTAGGAATTGAAAACCGCAACCACTTACGAGGCTTGGTTGGGGAGAAATCGGGTTTCGAAAGAAATTTGATTTTTTAATTTTAAAATGATGCCGGCATCATAACTTTTTTCAATTTTTCACTAAAATTTTTTTTCTCGAATTTTGTAAAGTGCTGTACATCGATGGAAAGGTCTGTTTATTGTCAGTTAGGAATTGAAAACCGCAACCATTTACGAGGCTTGGTTGCGGAGAAATCGGGTTTCGAAAGAAATCTGATTTTTAAACTTTTAAATGATGCCGGCATCATAACTTTTTTCAATTTTTCACTAAAATTTTTTTTCTCGAATTTTGTAAAGTGCTGTACATCGATGGAAAGGTCTGTTTATTGTCAGTTAGGAATTGAAAACCGCAACCACTTACGGGGCTTGGTTGGGGAGAAATCGGGTTTCGAAAGAAATCTGATTTTTTAACTTTTAAATGATGCCGGCATCATAACTTTCTTCAATTTTTCACTAAAATTTTTTTTCTCGAATTTTGTAAAGTGCTGTACATCGATGGAAAGGTCTGTTTATTGTCAGTTAGGAACTGAAAACCGCAACCATTTACGAGGCTTGGTTGCGGAGAAATCGGGTTTCGAAAGAAATCTGATTTTTAAACTTTTAAATGATGCCGGCATCATAACTTTTTTCAATTTTTCACTAAAATTTTTTTTCTCGAATTTTGTAAAGTGCTGTACATCGATGGAAAGGTCTGTTTATTGTCAGTTAGGAATTGAAAACCGCAACCACTTACGAGGCTTGGTTGGGGAGAAATCGGGTTTCGAAAGAAATCTGATTTTTTAACTTTTAAATGATGCCGGCATCATAACTTTTTTCAATTTTTCACTAAAATTTTTTTTCTCGAATTTTGTAAAGTGCTGTACATCGATGGAAAGGTCTGTTTATTGTCAGTTAGGAATTGAAAACCGCAACCACTTACGAGGTTTGGTTGGGGAGAAATCGGGTTTCGAAAGAAATCTGATTTTTTAACTTTTAAATGATGCGGCATCATAACTTTTTTCCATTTTTCACTAAAATTTTTTTTCTCGAATTTTGTAAAGTGCTGTACATCGATGGAAAGGTCTGTTTATTGTCAGTTAGGAATTGAAAACCGCAACCACTTACGAGGCTTGGTTGGGGAGAAATCGGGTTTCGAAAGAAATCTGATTTTTAAACTTTTAAATGATGCCGGCATCATAACTTTTTTCAATTTTTCACTAAAATTTTTTTTCTCGAATTTTGTAAAGTGCTGTACATCGATGGAAAGGTCTGTTTATTGTCAGTTAGGAATTGAAAACCGCAACCATTTACGAGGCTTGGTTGCGGAGAAATCGGGTTTCGAAAGAAATCTGATTTTTAAACTTTTAAATGATGCCGGCATCATAACTTTTTTCAATTTTTCACTAAAATTTTTTTGTTGTTTATTGTCAGTTAGGAATTGAAAACCGCAACCACTTACGAGGCTTGGTTGGGGAGAAATCGGGTTTCGAAAGAAATCTGATTTTTTAACTTTTAAATGATGCCGGCATCATAACTTTTTTCAATTTTTCACTAAAATTTTTTTTCTCGAATTTTGTAAAGTGCTGTACATCGATGGAAAGGTCTGTTTATTGTCAGTTAGGAATTGAAAACCGCAACCATTTACGAGGCTTGGTTGCGGAGAAATCGGGTTTCGAAAGAAATCTGATTTTTAAACTTTTAAATGATGCCGGCATCATAACTTTTTTCAATTTTTCACTAAAATTTTTTTTCTCGAATTTTGTAAAGTGCTGTACATCGATGGAAAGGTCTGTTTATTGTCAGTTAGGAATTGAAAACCGCAACCATTTACGAGGCTTGGTTGCGGAGAAATCGGGTTTCGAAAGAAATCTGATTTTTAAACTTTTAAATGATGCCGGCATCATAACTTTTTTCAATTTTTCACTAAAATTTTTTTTCTCGAATTTTGTAAAGTGCTGTACATCGATGGAAAGGTCTGTTTATTGTCAGTTAGGAATTGAAAACCGCAACCACTTACGAGGCTTGGTTGGGGAGAAATCGGGTTACGAAAGAAATCTGATTTTTTAACTTTTAAATGATGCCGGCATCATAACTTTTTTCAATTTTTCACTAAAATTTTTTTTCTCGAATTTTGTAAAGTGCTGTACATCGATGGAAAGGTCTGTTTATTGTCAGTTAGGAATTGAAAACCACAACCATTTACGAGGCTTGGTTGCGGAGAAATCGGGTTTCGAAAGAAATCTGATTTTTAAACTTTTAAATGATGCCGGCATCATAACTTTTTTCAATTTTTCACTAAAATTTTTTTTCTCGAATTTTGTAAAGTGCTGTACATCGATGGAAAGGTCTGTTTATTGTCAGTTAGGAATTGAAAACCGCAACCATTTACGAGGCTTGGTTGCGGAGAAATCGGGTTTCGAAAGAAATCTGTTTTTAAACTTTTAAATGATGCCGGCATCATAACTTTTTTCAATTTTTCACTAAAATTTTTTTTCTCGAATTTTGTAAAGTGCTGTACATCGATGGAAAGGTCTGTTTATTGTCAGTTAGGAATTGAAAACCACAACCATTTACGAGGCTTGGTTGCGGAGAAATCGGGTTTCGAAAGAAATCTGATTTTTAAACTTTTAAATGATGCCGGCATCATAACTTTTTTCAATTTTTCACTAAAATTTTTTTTCTCGAATTTTGTAAAGTGCTGTACATCGATGGAAAGGTCTGTTTATTGTCAGTTAGGAATTGAAAACCGCAACCATTTACGAGGCTTGGTTGCGGAGAAATCGGGTTTCGAAAGAAATCTGTTTTTAAACTTTTAAATGATGCCGGCATCATAACTTTTTTCAATTTTTCACTCGAATTTTGTAAAGTGCTGTACATCGATGGAAAGGTCTGTTTATTGTCAGTTAGGAATTGAAAACCGCAAACCATTTA
Source organism: Epistrophe grossulariae (assembly GCA_929447395.1). Lineage (NCBI taxonomy): Eukaryota > Metazoa > Arthropoda > Insecta > Diptera > Syrphidae > Epistrophe > Epistrophe grossulariae. The sequence continues at coordinate 28,325,047 of OV839568.1, read as the reverse complement.
CGAGGCTTGGTTGCGGAGAAATCGGGTTTCGAAAGAAATCTGATTTTTAAACTTTTAAATGATGCCGGCATCATAACTTTTTTCAATTTTTCACTAAAATTTTTTTTCTCGAATTTTGTAAAGTGCTGTACATCGATGGAAAGGTCTGTTTATTATCAGTTAGGAATTGAAAACCGCAACCATTTACGAGGCTTGGTTGCGGAGAAATCGGGTTTCGAAAGAAATCTGATTTTTAAACTTTTAAATGATGCCGGCATCATAACTTTTTTCAATTTTTCACTAAAATTTTTTTTCTCGAATTTTGTAAAGTGCTGTACATCGATGGAAAGGTCTGTTTATTGTCAGTTAGGAATTGAAAACCGCAACCACTTACGAGGCTTGGTTGGGGAGAAATCGGGTTTCGAAAGAAATCTGATTTTTTAACTTTTAAATGATGCCGGCATCATAACTTTTTTCAATTTTTCACTAAAATTTTTTTTCTCGAATTTTGTAAAGTGCTGTACATCGATGGAAAGGTCTGTTTATTGTCAGTTAGGAATTGAAAACCGCAACCACTTACGAGGCTTGGTTGGGTTTCGAAAGAAATCTGATTTTTTAACTTTTAAATGATGCCGGCATCATAACTTTTTTCAATTTTTCACTAAAATTTTTTTTCTCGAATTTTGTAAAGTGCTGTACATCGATGGAAAGGTCTGTTTATTGTCAGTTAGGAATTGAAAACCGCAACCATTTACGAGGCTTGGTTGCGGAGAAATCGGGTTTCGAAAGAAATCTGATTTTTAAACTTTTAAATGATGCCGGCATCATAACTTTTTTCAATTTTTCAATCTGATTTTTAAACTTTTAAATGATGCCGGCATCATAACTTTTTTCAATTTTTCACTAAAATTTTTTTTCTCGAATTTTGTAAAGTGTTGTACATCGATGGAAAGGTCTGTTTATTGTCAGTTAGGAATTGAAAACCGCAACCATTTACGAGGCTTGGTTGCGGAGAAATCGGGTTTCGAAAGAAATCTGATTTTTAAACTTTTAAATGATGCCGGCATCATAACTTTTTTCAATTTTTCACTAAAATTTTTTTTCTCGAATTTTGTAAAGTGCTGTACATCGATGGAAAGGTCTGTTTATTGTCAGTTAGAAATTGAAAACCGCAACCATTTACGAGGCTTGGTTGCGGAGAAATCGGGTTTCGAAAGAAATCTGATTTTTAAACTTTTAAATGATGCCGGCATCATAACTTTTTTCAATTTTTCACTAAAATTTTTTTTCTCGAATTTTGTAAAGTGCTGTACATCGATGGAAAGGTCTGTTTATTGTCAGTTAGGAATTGAAAACCGCAACCATTTACGAGGCTTGGTTGCGGAGAAATCGGGTTTCGAAAGAAATCTGATTTTTAAACTTTTAAATGATGCCGGCATCATAACTTTTTTCAATTTTTCACTAAAATTTTTTTTCTCGAATTTTGTAAAGTGCTGTACATCGATGGAAAGGTCTGTTTATTGTCAGTTAGGAATTGAAAACCGCAACCACTTACGAGGCTTGGTTGGGGAGAAATCGGGTTACGAAAGAAATCTGATTTTTTAACTTTTAAATGATGCCGGCATCATAACTTTTTTCAATTTTTCACTAAAATTTTTTTTCTCGAATTTTGTAAAGTGCTGTACATCGATGGAAAGGTCTGTTTATTGTCAGTTAGGAATTGAAAACCACAACCATTTACGAGGCTTGGTTGCGGAGAAATCGGGTTTCGAAAGAAATCTGATTTTTAAACTTTTAAATGATGCCGGCATCATAACTTTTTTCAATTTTTCACTAAAATTTTTTTTCTCGAATTTTGTAAAGTGCTGTACATCGATGGAAAGGTCTGTTTATTGTCAGTTAGGAATTGAAAACCGCAACCATTTACGAGGCTTGGTTGCGGAGAAATCGGGTTTCGAAAGAAATCTGTTTTTAAACTTTTAAATGATGCCGGCATCATAACTTTTTTCAATTTTTCACTCGAATTTTGTAAAGTGCTGTACATCGATGGAAAGGTCTGTTTATTGTCAGTTAGGAATTGAAAACCGCAACCATTTACGAGGCTTGGTTGCGGAGAAATCGGGTTTCGAAAGAAATCTGATTTTTAAACTTTTAAATGATGCCGGCATCATAACTTTTTTCAATTTTTCACTAAAATTTTTTTTCTCGAATTTTGTAAAGTGCTGTACATCGATGGAAAGGTCTGTTTATTATCAGTTAGGAATTGAAAACCGCAACCATTTACGAGGCTTGGTTGCGGAGAAATCGGGTTTCGAAAGAAATCTGATTTTTAAACTTTTAAATGATGCCGGCATCATAACTTTTTTCAATTTTTCACTAAAATTTTTTTTCTCGAATTTTGTAAAGTGCTGTACATCGATGGAAAGGTCTGTTTATTGTCAGTTAGGAATTGAAAACCGCAACCACTTACGAGGCTTGGTTGGGGAGAAATCGGGTTTCGAAAGAAATCTGATTTTTTAACTTTTAAATGATGCCGGCATCATAACTTTTTTCAATTTTTCACTAAAATTTTTTTTCTCGAATTTTGTAAAGTGCTGTACATCGATGGAAAGGTCTGTTTATTGTCAGGTAGGAATTGAAAACCGCAACCACTTACGAGGCTTGGTTGGGTTTCGAAAGAAATCTGATTTTTTAACTTTTAAATGATGCCGGCATCATAACTTTTTTCAATTTTTCACTAAAATTTTTTTTCTCGAATTTTGTAAAGTGCTGTACATCGATGGAAAGGTCTGTTTATTGTCAGTTAGGAATTGAAAACCGCAACCATTTACGAGGCTTGGTTGCGGAGAAATCGGGTTTCGAAAGAAATCTGATTTTTAAACTTTTAAATGATGCCGGCATCATAACTTTTTTCAATTTTTCACTAAAATTTTTTTTCTCGAATTTTGTAAAGTGCTGTACATCGATGGAAAGGTCTGTTTATTGTCAGTTAGGAATTGAAAACCGCAACCATTTACGAGGCTTGGTTGCGGAGAAATCGGGTTTCGAAAGAAATCTGATTTTTAAACTTTTAAATGATGCCGGCATCATAACTTTTTTCAATTTTTCACTAAAATTTTTTTTCTCGAATTTTGTAAAGTGCTGTACATCGATGGAAAGGTCTGTTTATTGTCAGTTAGGAATTGAAAACCCGCAACCATTTACGAGGCTTGGTTGCGGAGAAATCGGGTTTCGAAAGAAATCTGATTTTTAAACTTTTAAATGATGCCGGCATCATAACTTTTTTCAATTTTTCACTAAAATTTTTTTTCTCGAATTTTGCAAAGTGCTGTACATCGATGGAAAGGTCTGTTTATTGTCAGTTAGGAATTGAAAACCGCAACCACTTACGAGGCTTGGTTGGGGAGAAATCGGGTTTCGAAAGAAATCTGATTTTTAAACTTTTAAATGATGCCGGCATCATAACTTTTTTCAATTTTTCACTAAAATTTTTTTTCTCGAATTTTGTAAAGTGCTGTACATCGATGGAAAGGTCTGTTTATTGTCAGTTAGGAATTGAAAACCGCAACCATTTACGAGGCTTGGTTGCGGAGAAATCGGGTTTCGAAAGAAATCTGATTTTTAAACTTTTAAATGATGCCGGCATCATAACTTTTTTCAATTTTTCACTAAAATTTTTTTTCTCGAATTTTGTAAAGTGCTGTACATCGATGGAAAGGTCTGTTTATTGTCAGTTAGGAATTGAAAACCGCAACCATTTACGAGGCTTGGTTGCTGAGAAATCGGGTTTCGAAAGAAATCTGATTTTTAAACTTTTAAATGATGCCGGCATCATAACTTTTTTCAATTTTTCACTAAAATTTTTTTTCTCGAATTTTGTAAAGTGCTGTACATCGATGGAAAGGTCTGTTTATTGTCAGTTAGGAATTGAAAACCCGCAACCATTTACGAGGCTTGGTTGCGGAGAAATCGGGTTTCGAAAGAAATCTGATTTTTAAACTTTTAAATGATGCCGGCATCATAACTTTTTTCAATTTTTCACTAAAATTTTTTTTCTCGAATTTTGCAAAGTGCTGTACATCGATGGAAAGGTCTGTTTATTGTCAGTTAGGAATTGAAAACCGCAACCACTTACGAGGCTTGGTTGGGGAGAAATCGGGTTTCGAAAGAAATCTGATTTTTAAACTTTTAAATGATGCCGGCATCATAACTTTTTTCAATTTTTCACTAAAATTTTTTTTCTCGAATTTTGTAAAGTGCTGTACATCGATGGAAAGGTCTGTTTATTGTCAGTTAGGAATTGAAAACCGCAACCATTTACGAGGCTTGGTTGCGGAGAAATCGGGTTTCGAAAGAAATCTGATTTTTAAACTTTTAAATGATGCCGGCATCATAACTTTTTTCAATTTTTCACTAAAATTTTTTTTCTCGAATTTTGTAAAGTGCTGTACATCGATGGAAAGGTCTGTTTATTGTCAGTTAGGAATTGAAAACCGCAACCATTTACGAGGCTTGGTTGCGGAGAAATCGGGTTTCGAAAGAAATCTGATTTTTAAACTTTTAAATGATGCCGGCATCATAACTTTTTTCAATTTTTCACTAAAATTTTTTTTCTCGAATTTTGTAAAGTGCTGTACATCGATGGAAAGGTCTGTTTATTGTCAGTTAGGAATTGAAAACCGCAACCATTTACGAGGCTTGGTTGCGGAGAAATCGGGTTTCGAAAGAAATCTGATTTTTAAACTTTTAAATGATGCCGGCATCATAACTTTTTTCAATTTTTCACTAAAATTTTTTTTCTCGAATTTTGCAAAGTGCTGTACATCGATGGAAAGGTCTGTTTATTGTCAGTTAGGAATTGAAAACCGCAACCACTTACGAGGCTTGGTTGGGGAGAAATCGGGTTTCGAAAGAAATCTGATTTTTAAACTTTTAAATGATGCCGGCATCATAACTTTTTTCAATTTTTCACTAAAATTTTTTTTCTCGAATTTTGTAAAGTGCTGTACATCGATGGAAAGGTCTGTTTATTGTCAGTTAGGAATTGAAAACCGCAACCATTTACGAGGCTTGGTTGCGGAGAAATCGGGTTTCGAAAGAAATCTGATTTTTAAACTTTTAAATGATGCCGGCATCATAACTTTTTTCAATTTTTCACTAAAATTTTTTTTCTCGAATTTTGCAAAGTGCTGTACATCGATGGAAAGGTCTGTTTATTGTCAGTTAGGAATTGAAAACCGCAACCATTTACGAGGCTTGGTTGCGGAGAAATCGGGTTTCGAAAGAAATCTGATCTTTAAACTTTTAAATGATGCCGGCATCATAACTTTTTTCAATTTTTCACTAAAATTTTTTTTCTCGAATTTTGTAAAGTGCTGTACATCGATGGAAAGGTCTGTTTATTGTCAGTTAGGAATTGAAAACCGCAACCATTTACGAGGCTTGGTTGCGGAGAAATCGGGTTTCGAAAGAAATCTGATTTTTAAACTTTTAAATGATGCCGGCATCATAACTTTTTTCAATTTTTCACTAAAATTTTTTGTCTCGAATTTTGTAAAGTGCTGTACATCGATGGAAAGGTCTGTTTATTGTCAGTTAGGAATTGAAAACCGCAACCATTTACGAGTCTTGGTTGCGGAGAAATCGGGTTTCGAAAGAAATCTGATTTTTAAACTTTTAAATGATGCCGGCATCATAACTTTTTTCAATTTTTCACTAAAATTTTTTTTCTCGAATTTTGTAAAGTGCTGTACATCGATGGAAAGGTCTGTTTATTGTCAGTTAGGAATTGAAAACCGCAACCATTTACGAGGCTTGGTTGCGGAGAAATCGGGTTTCGAAAGAAATCTGATTTTTAAACTTTTAAATGATGCCGGCATCATAACTTTTTTCAATTTTTCACTAAAATTTTTTTTCTCGAATTTTGCAAAGTGCTGTACATCGATGGAAAGGTCTGTTTATTGTCAGTTAGGAATTGAAAACCGCAACCACTTACGAGGCTTGGTTGGGGAGAAATCGGGTTTCGAAAGAAATCTGATTTTTAAACTTTTAAATGATGCCGGCATCATAACTTTTTTCAATTTTTCACTAAAATTTTTTTTCTCGAATTTTGTAAAGTGCTGTACATCGATGGAAAGGTCTGTTTATTGTCAGTTAGGAATTGAAAACCGCAACCATTTACGAGGCTTGGTTGCGGAGAAATCGGGTTTCGAAAGAAATCTGATTTTTAAACTTTTAAATGATGCCGGCATCATAACTTTTTTCAATTTTTCACTAAAATTTTTTTTCTCGAATTTTGTAAAGTGCTGTACATCGATGGAAAGGTCTGTTTATTGTCAGTTAGGAATTGAAAACCGCAACCATTTACGAGGCTTGGTTGCGGAGAAATCGGGTTTCGAAAGAAATCTGATTTTTAAACTTTTAAATGATGCCGGCATCATAACTTTTTTCAATTTTTCACTAAAATTTTTTTTCTCGAATTTTGTAAAGTGCTGTACATCGATGGAAAGGTCTGTTTATTGTCAGTTAGGAATTGAAAACCGCAACCACTTACGAGGCTTGGTTGGGGAGAAATCGGGTTTCGAAAGAAATCTGATTTTTAAACTTTTAAATGATGCCGGCATCATAACTTTTTTCAATTTTTCACTAAAATTTTTTTTCTCGAATTTTGTAAAGTGCTGTACATCGATGGAAAGGTCTGTTTATTGTCAGTTAGGAATTGAAAACCGCAACCATTTACGAGGCTTGGTTGCGGAGAAATCGGGTTTCGAAAGCAATCTGATTTTTAAACTTTTAAATGATGCCGGCATCATAACTTTTTTCAATTTTTCACTAAAATTTTTTTTCTCGAATTTTGTAAAGTGCTGTACATCGATGGAAAGGTCTGTTTATTGTCAGTTAGGAATTGAAAACCGCAACCACTTACGAGGCTTGGTTGGGGAGAAATCGGGTTTCGAAAGAAATCTGATTTTTAAACTTTTAAATGATGCCGGCATCATAACTTTTTTCAATTTTTCACTAAAATTTTTTTTCTCGAATTTTGTAAAGTGCTGTACATCGATGGAAAGGTCTGTTTATTGTCAGTTAGGAATTGAAAACCGCAACCATTTACGAGGCTTGGTTGCGGAGAAATCGGGTTTCGAAAGAAATCTGATTTTTAAACTTTTAAATGATGCCGGCATCATAACTTTTTTCAATTTTTCACTAAAATTTTTTTTCTCGAATTTTGTAAAGTGCTGTACATCGATGGAAAGGTCTGTTTATTGTCAGTTAGGAATTGAAAACCGCAACCACTTACGAGGCTTGGTTGCGGAGAAATCGGGTTTCGAAAGAAATCTGATTTTTAAACTTTTAAATGATGCCGGCATCATAACTTTTTTCAATTTTTCACTAAAATTTTTTTTCTCGAATTTTGTAAAGTGCTGTACATCGATGGAAAGGTCTGTTTATTGTCAGTTAGGAATTGAAAACCGCAACCATTTACGAGGCTTGGTTGCGGAGAAATCGGGTTTCGAAAGAAATCTGATTTTTAAACTTTTAAATGATGCCGGCATCATAACTTTTTTCAATTTTTCACTAAAATTTTTTTTCTCGAATTTTGTAAAGTGCTGTACATCGATGGAAAGGTCTGTTTATTGTCAGTTAGGAATTGAAAACCGCAACCATTTACGAGGCTTGGTTGCGGAGAAATCGGGTTTCGAAAGAAATCTGATTTTTAAACTTTTAAATGATGCCGGCATCATAACTTTTTTCAATTTTTCACTAAAATTTTTTTTCTCGAATTTTGTAAAGTGCTGTACATCGATGGAAAGGTCTGTTTATTGTCAGTTAGGAATTGAAAACCGCAACCATTTACGAGGCTTGGTTGCGGAGAAATCGGGTTTCGAAAGAAATCTGATTTTTAAACTTTTAAATGATGCCGGCATCATAACTTTTTTCAATTTTTCACTAAAATTTTTTTTCTCGAATTTTGTAAAGTGCTGTACATCGATGGAAAGGTCTGTTTATTGTCAGTTAGGAATTGAAAACCGCAACCATTTACGAGGCTTGGTTGCGGAGAAATCGGGTTTTGAAAGAAATCTAATTTTTAAACTTTTAAATGATGCCGGCATCATAACTTTTTTCAATTTTTCACTAAAATTTTTTTTCTCGAATTTTGTAAAGTGCTGTACATCGATGGAAAGGTCTGTTTATTGTCAGTTAGGAATTGAAAACCGCAACCATTTACGAGGCTTGGTTGCGGAGAAATCGGGTTTCGAAAGAAATCTGATTTTTAAACTTTTAAATGATGCCGGCATCATAACTTTTTTTCAATTTTTCACTAAAATTTTTTTTCTCGAATTTTGTAAAGTGCTGTACATCGATGGAAAGGTCTGTTTATTGTCAGTTAGGAATTGAAAACCGCAACCATTTACGAGGCTTGGTTGCGGAGAAATCGGGTTTCGAAAGAAATCTGATTTTTAAACTTTTAAATGATGCCGGCATCATAACTTTTTTCAATTTTTCACTAAAATTTTTTTTCTCGAATTTTGTAAAGTGCTGTACATCGATGGAAAGGTCTGTTTATTGTCAGTTAGGAATTGAAAACCGCAACCATTTACGAGGCTTTGTTGCGGAGAAATCGGGTTTCGAAAGAAATCTGATTTTTAAACTTTTAAATGATGCCGGCATCATAACTTTTTTCAATTTTTCACTAAAATTTTTTTTCTCGAATTTTGTAAAGTGCTGTACATCGATGGAAAGGTCTGTTTATTGTCAGTTAGGAATTGAAAACCGCAACCATTTACGAGGCTTGGTTGCGGAGAAATCGGGTTTCGAAAGAAATCTGATTTTTAAACTTTTAAATGATGCCGGCATCATAACTTTTTTCAATTTTTCACTAAAATTTTTTTTCTCGAATTTTGTAAAGTGCTGTACATCGATGGAAAGGTCTGTTTATTGTCAGTTAGGAATTGAAAACCGCAACCACTTACGAGGCTTGGTTGGGGAGAAATCGGGTTTCGAAAGAAATCTGATTTTTAAACTTTTAAATGATGCCGGCATCATAACTTTTTTCAATTTTTCACTAAAATTTTTTTTCTCGAATTTTGTAAAGTGCTGTACATCGATGGAAAGGTCTGTTTATTGTCAGTTAGGAATTGAAAACCGCAACCATTTACGAGGCTTGGTTGCGGAGAAATCGGGTTTCGAAAGAAATCTGATTTTTAAACTTTTAAATGATGCCGGCATCATAACTTTTTCAATTTTTCACAAAATTTTTTTTTCTCGAATTTTGTAAAGTGCTGTACATCGATGGAAAGGTCTGTTTATTGTCAGTTAGGAATTGAAAACCGCAACCATTTACGAGGCTTGGTTGCGGAGAAATCGGGTTTCGAAAGAAATCTGATTTTTAAACTTTTAAATGATGCCGGCATCATAACTTTTTATCAATTTTTCACAAAAATTTTTTTTCTCGAATTTTGTAAAGTGCTGTACATCGATGGAAAGGTCTGTTTATTGTCAGTTAGGAATTGAAAACCGCAACCATTTACGAGGCTTGGTTGCGGAGAAATCGGGTTTCGAAAGAAATCTGATTTTTAAACTTTTAAATGATGCCGGCATCATAACTTTTTTCAATTTTTCACTAAAATTTTTTTTCTCGAATTTTGTAAAGTGCTGTACATCGATGGAAAGGTCTGTTTATTGTCAGTTAGGAATTGAAAACCGCAACCATTTACGAGGCTTGGTTGGGGAGAAATCGGGTTTCGAAAGAAATCTGATTTTTAAACTTTTAAATGATGCCGGCATCATAACTTTTTTCAATTTTTCACTAAAATTTTTTTTCTCGAATTTTGTAAAGTGCTGTACATCGATGGAAAGGTCTGTTTATTGTCAGTTAGGAATTGAAAACCGCAACCATTTACGAGGCTTGGTTGCGGAGAAATCGGGTTTCGAAAGAAATCTGATTTTTAAACTTTTAAATGATGCCGGCATCATAACTTTTTTCAATTTTTCACTAAAATTTTTTTTCTCGAATTTTGTAAAGTGCTGTACATCGATGGAAAGGTCTGTTTATTGTTAGTTAGGAATTGAAAACCGCAACCACTTACGAGGCTTGGTTGGGGAGAAATCGGGTTTCGAAAGAAATCTGATTTTTTAACTTTTAAATGATGCCGGCATCATAACTTTTTTCAATTTTTCACTAAAATTTTTTTTCTCGAATTTTGTAAAGTGCTGTACATCGATGGAAAGGTCTGTTTATTGTCAGTTAGGAATTGAAAACCGCAACCATTTACGAGGCTTGGTTGCGGAGAAATCGGGTTTCGAAAGAAATCTGATTTTTAAACTTTTAAATGATGCCGGCATCATAACTTTTTTCAATTTTTCACTGAAATTTTTTTTTCTCGAATTTTGTAAAGTGCTGTACATCGATGGAAAGGTCTGTTTATTGTCAGTTAGGAATTGAAAACCGCAACCATTTACGAGGCTTGGTTGCGGAGAAATCGGGTTTCGAAAGAAATCTGATTTTTAAACTTTTAAATGATGCCGGCATCATAACTTTTTTCAATTTTTCACTAAAATTTTTTTTCTCGAATTTTGTAAAGTGCTGTACATCGATGGAAAGGTCTGTTTATTGTCAGTTAGGAATTGAAAACCGCAACCATTTACGAGGCTTGGTTGCGGAGAAATCGAGTTTCGAAAGAAATCTGATTTTTAAACTTTTAAATGATGCCGGCATCATAACTTTTTTCAATTTTTCACTAAAATTTTTTTTCTCGAATTTTGTAAAGTGCTGTACATCGATGGAAAGGTCTGTTTATTGTCAGTTAGGAATTGAAAACCGCAACCATTTACGAGGCTTGGTTGCGGAGAAATCGGGTTTCGAAAGAAATCTGATTTTTAAACTTTTAAATGATGCCGGCATCATAACTTTTTTCAATTTTTCACTAAAATTTTTTTTCTCGAATTTTGTAAAGTGCTGTACATCGATGGAAAGGTCTGTTTATTGTCAGTTAGGAATTGAAAACCGCAACCACTTACGAGGCTTGGTTGCGGAGAAATCGGGTTTCGAAAGAAATCTGATTTTTAAACTTTTAAATGATGCCGGCATCATAACTTTTTTCAATTTTTCACTAAAATTTTTTTTCTCGAATTTTGTAAAGTGCTGTACATGGATGGAAAGGTCTGTTTATTGTCAGTTAGGAATTGAAAACCGCAACCATTTACGAGGCTTGGTTGCGGAGAAATCGGGTTTTGAAAGAAATCTGATTTTTAAACTTTTAAATGATGCCGGCATCATAACTTTTTTCAATTTTTCACTAAAATTTTTTTTCTCGAATTTTGTAAAGTGCTGTACATCGATGGAAAGGTCTGTTTATTGTCAGTTAGGAATTGAAAACCGCAACCATTTACGAGGCTTGGTTGCGGAGAAATCGGGTTTCGAAAGAAATCTGATTTTTAAACTTTTAAATGATGCCGGCATCATAACTTTTTTCAATTTTTCACTAAAATTTTTTTTCTCGAATTTTGTAAAGTGCTGTACATCGATGGAAAGGTCTGTTTATTGTCAGTTAGGAATTGAAAACCGCAACCATTTACGAGGCTTGGTTGCGGAGAAATCGGGTTTCGAAAGAAATCTGATTTTTAAACTTTTAAATGATGCCGGCATCATAACTTTTTTCAATTTTTCACTAAAATTTTTTTTCTCGAATTTTGTAAAGTGCTGTACATCGATGGAAAGGTCTGTTTATTGTCAGTTAGGAACTGAAAACCGCAACCATTTACGAGGCTTGGTTGCGGAGAAATCGGATTTCGAAAGAAATCTGATTTTTAAACTTTTAAATGATGCCGGCATCATAACTTTTTTCAATTTTTCACTAAAATTTTTTTTCTCGAATTTTGTAAAGTGCTGTACATGGATGGAAAGGTCTGTTTATTGTCAGTTAGGAATTGAAAACCGCAACCATTTACGAGGCTTGGTTGCGGAGAAATCGGGTTTCGAAAGAAATCTGATTTTTAAACTTTTAAATGATGCCGACATCATAACTTTTCTCAATTTTTCACTAAAATTTTTTTTCTCGAATTTTGTAAAGTGCTGTACATCGATGGAAAGGTCTGTTTATTGTCAGTTAGGAATTGAAAACCGCAACCACTTACGAGGCTTGGTTGGGGAGAAATCGGGTTTCGAAAGAAATCTGATTTTTAAACTTTTAAATGATGCCGGCATCATAACTTTTTTCAATTTTTCACTAAAATTTTTTTTCTCGAATTTTGTAAAGTGCTGTACATGGATGGAAAGGTCTGTTTATTGTCAGTTAGGAATTGAAAACCGCAACCATTTACGAGGCTTGGTTGCGGAGAAATCGGGTTTCGAAAGAAATCTGATTTTTAAACTTTTAAATGATGCCGGCATCATAACTTTTTTCAATTTTTCACTAAAATTTTTTTTTCTCGAATTTTGTAAAGTGCTGTACATCGATGGAAAGGTCTGTTTATTGTCAGTTAGGAATTGAAAACCGCAACCATTTACGAGGCTTGGTTGCGGAGAAATCGGGTTTCGAAAGAAATCTGATTTTTAAACTTTTAAATGATGCCGGCATCATAACTTTTTTCAATTTTTCACTAAAATTTTTTTTCTCGAATTTTGTAAAGTGCTGTACATGGATGGAAAGGTCTGTTTATTGTCAGTTAGGAATTGAAAACTGCAACCATTTACGAGGCTTGGTTGCGGAGAAATCGGGTTTCGAAAGAAATCTGATTTTTAAACTTTTAAATGATGCCGGCATCATAACTTTTTTCAATTTTTCACTAAAATTTTTTTTTCTCGAATTTTGTAAAGTGCTGTACATCGATGGAAAGGTCTGTTTATTGTCAGTTAGGAATTGAAAACCGCAACCATTTACGAGGCTTGGTTGCGGAGAAATCGGGTTTCGAAAGAAATCTGATTTTTAAACTTTTAAATGATGCCGGCATCATAACTTTTTTCAATTTTTCACTAAAATTTTTTTTCTCGAATTTTGTAAAGTGCTGTACATGGATGGAAAGGTCTGTTTATTGTCAGTTAGGAATTGAAAACCGCAACCATTTACGAGGCTTGGTTGCGGAGAAATCGGGTTTCGAAAGAAATCTGATTTTTAAACTTTTAAATGATGCCGGCATCATAACTTTTTTCAATTTTTCACTAAAATTTTTTTTCTCGAATTTTGTAAAGTGCTGTACGTCGATGGAAAGGTCTGTTTATTGTCAGTTAGGAATTGAAAACCGCAACCATTTACGAGGCTTGGTTGCGGAGAAATCGGGTTTCGAAAGAAATCTGATTTTTAAACTTTTAAATGATTTTTTCAATTTTCACTAAAATTTTTTTTCTCGAATTTTGTAAAGTGCTGTACATCGATGGAAAGGTCTGTTTATTGTCAGCTAGGAATTGAAAACCGCAACCATTTACGAGGCTTGGTTGCGGAGAAATCGGGTTTCGAAAGAAATCTGATTTTTAAACTTTTAAATGATGCCGGCATCATAACTTTTTTCAATTTTTCACTAAAATTTTTTTTCTCGAATTTTGTAAAGTGCTGTACATCGATGGAAAGGTCTGTTTATTGTCAGTTAGGAATTGAAAACCGCAACCATTTACGAGGCTTGGTTGCGGAGAAATCGGGTTTCGAAAGAAATCTGATTTTTAAACTTTTAAATGATGCCGGCATCATAACTTTTTTCAATTTTTCACTAAAATTTTTTTTCTCGAATTTTGTAAAGTGCTGTACATGGATGGAAAGGTCTGTTTATTGTCAGTTAGGAATTGAAAACCGCAACCATTTACGAGGCTTGGTTGCGGAGAAATCGGGTTTCGAAAGAAATCTGATTTTTAAACTTTTAAATGATGCCGGCATCATAACTTTTTTCAATTTTTCACTAAAATTTTTTTTCTCGAATTTTGTAAAGTGCTGTACATCGATGGAAAGGTCTGTTTATTGTCAGTTAGGAATTGAAAACCGCAACCATTTACGAGGCTTGGTTGCGGAGAAATCGGGTTTCGAAAGAAATCTGATTTTTAAACTTTTAAATGATGCCGGCATCATAACTTTTTTCAATTTTTCACTAAAATTTTTTTTCTCGAATTTTGTAAAGTGCTGTACATCGATGGAAAGGTCTGTTTATTGTCAGTTAGGAATTGAAAACCGCAACCACTTACGAGGCTTGGTTGGGGAGAAATCGGGTTTCGAAAGAAATCTGATTTTTAAACTTTTAAATGATGCCGGCATCATAACTTTTTTCAATTTTTCACTAAAATTTTTTTTCTCGAATTTTGTAAAGTGCTGTACATCGATGGAAAGGTCTGTTTATTGTCAGTTAGGAATTGAAAACCGCAACCATTTACGAGGCTTGGTTGCGGAGAAATCGGGTTTCGAAAGAAATCTTATTTTTAAACTTTTAAATGATGCCGGCATCATAACTTTTTTCAATTTTTCACTAAAATTTTTTTTCTCGAATTTTGTAAAGTGCTGTACGTCGATGGAAAGGTCTGTTTATTGTCAGTTAGGAATTGAAAACCGCAACCATTTACGAGGCTTGGTTGCGGAGAAATCGGGTTTCGAAAGAAATCTGATTTTTAAACTTTTAAATGATTTTTTCAATTTTCACTAAAATTTTTTTTCTCGAATTTTGTAAAGTGCTGTACATCGATGGAAAGGTCTGTTTATTGTCAGTTAGGAATTGAAAACCGCAACCATTTACGAGGCTTGGTTGCGGAGAAATCGGGTTTCGAAAGAAATCTGATTTTTAAACTTTTAAATGATGCCGGCATCATAACTTTTTTCAATTTTTCACTAAAATTTTTTTTCTCGAATTTTGTAAAGTGCTGTACATCGATGGAAAGGTCTGTTTATTGTCAGTTAGGAATTGAAAACCGCAACCACTTACGAGGCTTGGTTGGGGAGAAATCGGGTTTCGAAAGAAATCTGATTTTTAAACTTTTAAATGATGCCGGCATCATAACTTTTTTCAATTTTTCACTAAAATTTTTTTTCTCGAATTTTGTAAAGTGCTGTACATCGATGGAAAGGTCTGTTTATTGTCAGTTAGGAATTGAAAACCGCAACCATTTACGAGGCTTGGTTGCGGAGAAATCGGGTTTCGAAAGAAATCTGATTTTTAAACTTTTAAATGATGCCGGCATCATAACTTTTTTCAATTTTTCACTAAAATTTTTTTTCTCGAATTTTGTAAAGTGCTGTACATCGATGGAAAGGTCTGTTTATTGTCAGTTAGGAATTGAAAACCGCAACCATTTACGAGGCTTGGTTGCGGAGAAATCGGGTTTCGAAAGAAATCTGATTTTTAAACTTTTAAATGATGCCGGCATCATAACTTTTTTCAATTTTTCACTAAAATTTTTTTTTCTCGAATTTTGTAAAGTGCTGTACATCGATGGAAAGGTCTGTTTATTGTCAGTTAGCAATTGAAAACCGCAACCATTTACGAGGCTTGGTTGCGGAGAAATCGGGTTTCGAAAGAAATCTGATTTTTAAACTTTTAAATGATGCCGGCATCATAACTTTTTTCAATTTTTCACTAAAATTTTTTTCTCGAATTTTGTAAAGTGCTGTACATGGATGGAAAGGTCTGTTTATTGTCAGTTAGGAATTGAAAACCGCAACCATTTACGAGGCTTGGTTGCGGAGAAATCGGGTTTCGAAAGAAATCTGATTTTTAAACTTTTAAATGATGCCGGCATCATAACTTTTTTCAATTTTTCACTAAAATTTTTTTTCTCGAATTTTGTAAAGTGCTGTACATGGATGGAAAGGTCTGTTTATTGTCAGTTAGGAATTGAAAACCGCAACCATTTACGAGGCTTGGTTGCGGAGAAATCGGGTTTCGAAAGAAATCTGATTTTTAAACTTTTAAATGATGCCGGCATCATAACTTTTTTCAATTTTTCACTAAAATTTTTTTTTCTCGAATTTTGTAAAGTGCTGTACATCGATGGAAAGGTCTGTTTATTGTCAGTTAGGAATTGAAAACCGCAACCATTTACGAGGCTTGGTTGCGGAGAAATCGGGTTTCGAAAGAAATCTGATTTTTAAACTTTTAAATGATGCCGGCATCATAACTTTTTTCAATTTTTCACTAAAATTTTTTTTCTCGAATTTTGTAAAGTGCTGTACATCGATGGAAAGGTCTGTTTATTGTCAGTTAGGAATTGAAAACCGCAACCATTTACGAGGCTTGGTTGCGGAGAAATCGGGTTTCGAAAGAAATCTGATTTTTAAACTTTTAAATGATGCCGGCATCATAACTTTTTTCAATTTTTCACTAAAATTTTTTTTCTCGAATTTTGTAAAGTGCTGTACATCGATGGAAAGGTCTGTTTATTGTCAGTTAGGAATTGAAAACCGCAACCACTTACGAGGCTTGGTTGGGGAGAAATCGGGTTTCGAAAGAAATCTGATTTTTTAACTTTTAAATGATGCCGGCATCATAACTTTTTTCAATTTTTCACTAAAATTTTTTTTCTCGAATTTTGTAAAGTGCTGTACATCGATGGAAAGGTCTGTTTATTGTCAGTTAGGAATTGAAAACCGCAACCATTTACGAGGCTTGGTTGCGGAGAAATCGGGTTTCGAAAGAAATCTGATTTTTAAACTTTTAAATGATGCCGGCATCATAACTTTTTTCAATTTTTCACTAAAATTTTTTTTTTCGAATTTTGTAAAGTGCTGTACATCGATGGAAAGGTCTGTTTATTGTCAGTTAGGAATTGAAAACCGCAACCATTTACGAGGCTTGGTTGCGGAGAAATCGGGTTTCGAAAGAAATCTGATTTTTAAACTTTTAAATGATGCCGGCATCATAACTTTTTTCAATTTTTCACTAAATTTTTTTTTCTCGAATTTTGTAAAGTGCTGTACATCGATGGAAAGGTCTGTTTATTGTCAGTTAGGAATTGAAAACCGCAACCATTTACGAGGCTTGGTTGCGGAGAAATCGGGTTTCGAAAGAAATCTGATCTTTAAACTTTTAAATGATGCCGGCATCATAACTTTTTTCAATTTTTCACTAAAATTTTTTTTCTCGAATTTTGTAAAGTGCTGTACATGGATGGAAAGGTCTGTTTATTGTCAGTTAGGAATTGAAAACCGCAACCATTTACGAGGCTTGGTTGCGGAGAAATCGGGTTTCGAAAGAAATCTGATTTTTAAACTTTTAAATGATGCCGGCATCATAACTTTTTTCAATTTTTCACTAAAATTTTTTTTCTCGAATTTTGTAAAGTGCTGTACATCGATGGAAAGGTCTGTTTATTGTCAGTTAGGAATTGAAAACCGCAACCATTTACGAAACTTGGTTGCGGAGAAATCGGGTTTCGAAAGAAATCTGATTTTTAAACTTTTAAATGATGCCGGCATCATAACTTTTTTCAATTTTTCACTAAAATTTTTTTTCTCGAATTTTGTAAAGTGCTGTACATCGATGGAAAGGTCTGTTTATTGTCAGTTAGGAATTGAAAACCGCAACCATTTACGAGGCTTGGTTGCAGAGAAATCGGGTTTCGAAAGAAATCTGATTTTTAAACTTTTAAATGATGCCGGCATCATAACTTTTTTCAATTTTTCACTAAAATTTTTTTTCTCGAATTTTGTAAAGTGCTGTACATTGATGGAAAGGTCTGTTTATTGTCAGTTAGGAATTGAAAACCGCAACCATTTACGAGGCTTGGTTGCGGAGAAATCGGGTTTCGAAAGAAATCTGATTTTAAAACTTTTAAATGATGCCGGCATCATAACTTTTTTCAATTTTTCACTAAAATTTTTTTTCTCGAATTTTGTAAAGTGCTGTACATTGATGGAAAGGTCTGTTTATTGTCAGTTAGGAATTGAAAACCGCAACCATTTACGAGGCTTGGTTGCGGGGAAATCGGGTTTCGAAAGAAATCTGATTTTTAAACTTTTAAATGATGCCGGCATCATAACTTTTTTCAATTTTTCACTAAAATTTTTTTTCTCGAATTTTGTAAAGTGCTGTACATCGATGGAAAGGTCTGTTTATTGTCAGTTAGGAATTGAAAACCGCAACCACTTACGAGGCTTGGTTGCGGAGAAATCGGGTTTCGAAAGAAATCTGATTTTTAAACTTTTAAATGATGCCGGCATCATAACTTTTTTCAATTTTTCACTAAAATTTTTTTTCTCGAATTTTGTAAAGTGCTGTTTATCGATGGAAAGGTCTGTTTATTGTCAGTTAGGAATTGAAAACCGCAACCACTTACGAGGCTTGGTTGGGGAGAAATCGGGATTCGAAAGAAATCTGATTTTTAAACTTTTAAATGATGCCGGCATCATAACTTTTTTCAATTTTTCACTAAAATTTTTTTTCTCGAATTTTGTAAAGTGCTGTTTATCGATGGAAAGGTCTGTTTATTGTCAGTTAGGAATTGAAAACCGCAACCACTTACGAGGCTTGGTTGGGGAGAAATCGGGATTCGAAAGAAATCTGATTTTTAAACTTTTAAATGATGCCGGCATCATAACTTTTTTCAATTTTTCACTAAAATTTTTTTTCTCGAATTTTGTAAAGTGCTGTTTATCGATGGAAAGGTCTGTTTATTGTCAGTTAGGAATTGAAAACCGCAACCACTTACGAGGCTTGGTTGGGGAGAAATCGGGATTCGAAAGAAATCTGATTTTTAAACTTTTAAATGATGCCGGCATCATAACTTTTTTCAATTTTTCACTAAAATTTTTTTTCTCGAATTTTGTAAAGTGCTGTACATCGATGGAAAGGTCTGTTTATTGTCAGTTAGGAATTGAAAACCGCAACCATTTACGAGGCTTGGTTGCGGAGAAATCGGGTTTCGAAAGAAATCTGATTTTTAAACTTTTAAATGATGCCGGCATCATAACTTTTTTCAATTTTTCACTAAAATTTTTTTTCTCGAATTTTGTAAAGTGCTGTTTATCGATGGAAAGGTCTGTTTATTGTCAGTTAGGAATTGAAAACCGCAACCACTTACGAGGCTTGGTTGGGGAGAAATCGGGATTCGAAAGAAATCTGATTTTTAAACTTTTAAATGATGCCGGCATCATAACTTTTTTCAATTTTTCACTAAAATTTTTTTTCTCGAATTTTGTAAAGTGCTGTACATCGATGGAAAGGTCTGTTTATTGTCAGTTAGGAATTGAAAACCGCAACCACTTACGAGGCTTGGTTGGGGAGAAATCGGGATTCGAAAGAAATCTGATTTTTAAACTTTTAAATGATGCCGGCATCATAACTTTTTTCAATTTTTCACTAAAATTTTTTTTCTCGAATTTTGTAAAGTGCTGTTTATCGATGGAAAGGTCTGTTTATTGTCAGTTAGGAATTGAAAACCGCAACCACTTACGAGGCTTGGTTGGGGAGAAATCGGGATTCGAAAGAAATCTGATTTTTAAACTTTTAAATGATGCCGGCATCATAACTTTTTTCAATTTTTCACTAAAATTTTTTTTCTCGAATTTTGTAAAGTGCTGTTTATCGATGGAAAGGTCTGTTTATTGTCAGTTAGGAATTGAAAACCGCAACCACTTACGAGGCTTGGTTGGGGAGAAATCGGGATTCGAAAGAAATCTGATTTTTAAACTTTTAAATGATGCCGGCATCATAACTTTTTTCAATTTTTCACTAAAATTTTTTTTCTCGAATTTTGTAAAGTGCTGTACATCGATGGAAAGGTCTGTTTATTGTCAGTTAGGAATTGAAAACCGCAACCATTTACGAGGCTTGGTTGCGGAGAAATCGGGTTTCGAAAGAAATCTGATTTTTAAACTTTTAAATGATGCCGGCATCATAACTTTTTTCAATTTTTCACTAAAATTTTTTTTCTCGAATTTTGTAAAGTGCTGTTTATCGATGGAAAGGTCTGTTTATTGTCAGTTAGGAATTGAAAACCGCAACCACTTACGAGGCTTGGTTGGGGAGAAATCGGGATTCGAAAGAAATCTGATTTTTAAACTTTTAAATGATGCCGGCATCATAACTTTTTTCAATTTTTCACTAAAATTTTTTTTCTCGAATTTTGTAAAGTGCTGTACATGGATGGAAAGGTCTGTTTATTGTCAGTTAGGAATTGAAAACCGCAACCATTTACGAGGCTTGGTTGCGGAGAAATCGGGTTTCGAAAGCAATCTGATTTTTAAACTTTTAAATGATGCCGGCATCATAACTTTTTTCAATTTTTCACTAAAATTTTTTTTCTCGAATTTTGTAAAGTGCTGTACATCGATGGAAAGGTCTGTTTATTGTCAGTTAGGAATTGAAAACCGCAACCACTTACGAGGCTTGGTTGGGGAGAAATCGGGTTTCGAAAGAAATCTGATTTTTTAACTTTTAAATGATGCCGGCATCATAACTTTTTTCAATTTTTCACTAAAATTTTTTTTCTCGAATTTTGTAAAGTGCTGTACATCGATGGAAAGGTCTGTTTATTGTCAGTTAGGAATTGAAAACCGCAACCATTTACGAGGCTTGGTTGCGGAGAAATCGGGTTTCGAAAGAAATCTGATTTTTAAACTTTTAAATGATGCCGGCATCATAACTTTTTTCAATTTTTCACTAAAATTTTTTTTCTCGAATTTTGTAAAGTGCTGTACATCGATGGAAAGGTCTGTTTATTGTCAGTTAGGAATTGAAAACCGCAACCACTTACGAGGCTTGGTTGGGGAGAAATCGGGTTTCGAAAGAAATCTGATTTTTAAACTTTTCAATGATGCCGGCATCATAACTTTTTTCAATTTTTCACTAAAATTTTTTTTCTCGAATTTTGTAAAGTGCTGTACATCGATGGAAAGGTCTGTTTATTGTCAGTTAGGAATTGAAAACCGCAACCACTTACGAGGCTTGGTTGCGGAGAAATCGGGTTTCGAAAGAAATCTGATTTTTAAACTTTTAAATGATGCCGGCATCATAACTTTTTTCAATTTTTCACTAAAATTTTTTTTCTCGAATTTTGTAAAGTGCTGTACATCGATGGAAAGGTCTGTTTATTGTCAGTTAGGAATTGAAAACCGCAACCATTTACGAGGCTTGGTTGCGGAGAAATCGGGTTTCGAAAGAAATCTGATTTTTAAACTTTTAAATGATCATAACTTTTTTCAATTTTTCACTAAAATTTTTTTTCTCGAATTTTGTAAAGTGCTGTACATCGATGGAAAGGTCTGTTTATTGTCAGTTAGGAATTGAAAACCGCAACCACTTACGAGGCTTGGTTGGGGAGAAATCGGGTTTCGAAAGAAATCTGATTTTTAAACTTTTAAATGATGCCGGCATCATAACTTTTTTCAATTTTTCACTAAAATTTTTTTTCTCGAATTTTGTAAAGTGCTGTACATCGATGGAAAGGTCTGTTTATTGTCAGTTAGGAATTGAAAACCGCAACCATTTACGAGGCTTGGTTGCGGAGAAATCGGGTTTCGAAAGAAATCTGATTTTTAAACTTTTAAATGATGCCGGCATCATAACTTTTTTCAATTTTTCACTAAAATTTTTTTTCTCGAATTTTGTAAAGTGCTGTACATTGATGGAAAGGTCTGTTTATTGTCAGTTAGGAATTGAAAACCGCAACCATTTACGAGGCTTGGTTGCGGAGAAATCGGGTTTCGAAAGAAATCTGATTTTTAAACTTTTAAATGATGCCGGCATCATAACTTTTTTCAATTTTTCACTAAAATTTTTTTTCTCGAATTTTGTAAAGTGCTGTACATCGATGGAAAGGTCTGTTTATTGTCAGTTAGGAATTGAAAACCGCAACCACTTACGAGGCTTGGTTGGGGAGAAATCGGGTTTCGAAAGAAATCTGATTTTTAAACTTTTAAATGATGCCGGCATCATAACTTTTTTCAATTTTTCACTAAAATTTTTTTTCTCGAATTTTGTAAAGTGCTGTACATCGATGGAAAGGTCTGTTTATTGTCAGTTAGGAATTGAAAACCGCAACCATTTACGAGGCTTGGTTGCGGAGAAATCGGGTTTCGAAAGAAATCTGATTTTTAAACTTTTAAATGATGCCGGCATCATAACTTTTTTCAATTTTTCACTAAAATTTTTTTTCTCGAATTTTGTAAAGTGCTGTACATCGATGGAAAGGTCTGTTTATTGTCAGTTAGGAATTGAAAACCGCAACCACTTACGAGGCTTGGTTGGGGAGAAATCGGGTTTCGAAAGAAATCTGATTTTTTAACTTTTAAATGATGCCGGCATCATAACTTTTTTCAATTTTTCACTAAAATTTTTTTTCTCGAATTTTGTAA
Organism: Epistrophe grossulariae; assembly: GCA_929447395.1. Classification (NCBI taxonomy): domain Eukaryota; kingdom Metazoa; phylum Arthropoda; class Insecta; order Diptera; family Syrphidae; genus Epistrophe; species Epistrophe grossulariae. The sequence continues at coordinate 28,302,806 of OV839568.1, read as the reverse complement.
AGTGCTGTACATCGATGGAAAGGTCTGTTTATTGTCAGTTAGGAATTGAAAACCGCAACCATTTACGAGGCTTGGTTGCGGAGAAATCGGGTTTCGAAAGAAATCTGATTTTTAAACTTTTAAATGATGCCGGCATCATAACTTTTTTCAATTTTTCACTAAAATTTTTTTTCTCGAATTTTGTAAAGTGCTGTACATCGATGGAAAGGTCTGTTTATTGTCAGTTAGGAATTGAAAACCGCAACCACTTACGAGGCTTGGTTGGGGAGAAATCGGGTTTCGAAAGAAATCTGATTTTTTAACTTTTAAATGATGCCGGCATCATAACTTTTTTCAATTTTTCACTAAAATTTTTTTCTCGAATTTTGTAAAGTGCTGTACATCGATGGAAAGGTCTGTTTATTGTCAGTTAGGAATTGAAAACCGCAACCATTTACGAGGCTTGGTTGCGGAGAAATCGGGGTTTCGAAAGAAATCTGATTTTTAAACTTTTAAATGATGCCGGCATCATAACTTTTTTCAATTTTTCACTAAAATTTTTTTCTCGAATTTTGTAAAGTGCTGTACATCGATGGAAAGGTCTGTTTATTGTCAGTTAGGAATTGAAAACCGCAACCATTTACGAGGCTTGGTTGCGGAGAAATCGGGTTTCGAAAGAAATCTGATTTTTAAACTTTTAAATGATGCCGGCATCATAACTTTTTTCAATTTTTCACTAAAATTTTTTTTCTCGAATTTTGTAAAGTGCTGTACATCGATGGAAAGGTCTGTTTATTGTCAGTTAGGAATTGAAAACCGCAACCACTTACGAGGCTTGGTTGGGGAGAAATCGGGTTTCGAAAGAAATCTGATTTTTAAACTTTTAAATGATGCCGGCATCATAACTTTTTTCAATTTTTCACTAAAATTTTTTTTCTCGAATTTTGTAAAGTGCTGTACATCGATGGAAAGGTCTGTTTATTGTCAGTTAGGAATTGAAAACCGCAACCATTTACGAGGCTTGGTTGCGGAGAAATCGGGTTTCGAAAGAAATCTGATTTTTAAACTTTTAAATGATGCCGGCATCATAACTTTTTTCAATTTTTCACTAAAATTTTTTTTCTCGAATTTTGTAAAGTGCTGTACATCGATGGAAAGGTCTGTTTATTGTCAGTTAGGAATTGAAAACCGCAACCATTTACGAGGCTTGGTTGCGGAGAAATCGGGTTTCGAAAGAAATCTGATTTTTAAACTTTTAAATGATGCCGGCATCATAACTTTTTTCAATTTTTCACTAAAATTTTTTTTCTCGAATTTTGTAAAGTGCTGTACATCGATGGAAAGGTCTGTTTATTGTCAGTTAGGAATTGAAAACCGCAACCATTTACGAGGCTTGGTTGCGGAGAAATCGGGTTTCGAAAGAAATCTGATTTTTTAACTTTTAAATGATGCCGGCATCATAACTTTTTTCAATTTTTCACTAAAATTTTTTTTCTCGAATTTTGTAAAGTGCTGTACATCGATGGAAAGGTCTGTTTATTGTCAGTTAGGAATTGAAAACCGCAACCATTTACGAGGCTTGGTTGCGGAGAAATCGGGTTTCGAAAGAAATCTGATTTTTAAACTTTTAAATGATGCCGGCATCATAACTTTTTTCAATTTTTCACTAAAATTTTTTTTCTCGAATTTTGTAAAGTGCTGTACATCGATGGAAAGGTCTGTTTATTGTCAGTTAGGAATTGAAAACCGCAACCATTTACGAGGCTTGGTTGCGGAGAAATCGGGTTTCGAAAGAAATCTGATTTTTAAACTTTTAAATGATGCCGGCATCATAACTTTTTTCAATTTTTCACTAAAATTTTTTTTCTCGAATTTTGTAAAGTGCTGTACATTGATGGAAAGGTCTGTTTATTGTCAGTTAGGAATTGAAAACCGCAACCATTTACGAGGCTTGGTTGCGGAGAAATCGGGTTTCGAAAGAAATCTGATTTTTAAACTTTTAAATGATGCCGGCATCATAACTTTTTTCAATTTTTCACTAAAATTTTTTTTCTCGAATTTTGTAAAGTGCTGTACATCGATGGAAAGGTCTGTTTATTGTCAGTTAGGAATTGAAAACCGCAACCACTTACGAGGCTTGGTTGGGGAGAAATCGGGTTTCGAAAGAAATCTGATTTTTAAACTTTTAAATGATGCCGGCATCATAACTTTTTTCAATTTTTCACTAAAATTTTTTTTCTCGAATTTTGTAAAGTGCTGTACATCGATGGAAAGGTCTGTTTATTGTCAGTTAGGAATTGAAAACCGCAACCATTTACGAGGCTTGGTTGCGGAGAAATCGGGTTTCGAAAGAAATCTGATTTTTTAACTTTTAAATGATGCCGGCATCATAACTTTTTTCAATTTTTCACTAAAATTTTTTTTCTCGAATTTTGTAAAGTGCTGTACATCGATGGAAAGGTCTGTTTATTGTCAGTTAGGAATTGAAAACCGCAACCATTTACGAGGCTTGGTTGCGGAGAAATCGGGTTTCGAAAGAAATCTGATTTTTAAACTTTTAAATGATGCCGGCATCATAACTTTTTTCAATTTTTCACTAAATTTTTTTTTCTCGAATTTTGTAAAGTGCTGTACATCGATGGAAAGGTCTGTTTATTGTCAGTTAGGAATTGAAAACCGCAACCATTTACGAGGCTTGGTTGCGGAGAAATCGGGTTTCGAAAGAAATCTGATTTTTAAACTTTTAAATGATGCCGGCATCATAACTTTTTTCAATTTTTCACTAAATTTTTTTTTCTCGAATTTTGTAAAGTGCTGTACATCGATGGAAAGGTCTGTTTATTGTCAGTTAGGAATTGAAAACCGCAACCATTTACGAGGCTTGGTTGCGGAGAAATCGGGTTTCGAAAGAAATCTGATTTTTAAACTTTTAAATGATGCCGGCATCATAACTTTTTTCAATTTTTCACAAAAATTTTTTTTCTCGAATTTTGTAAAGTGCTGTACATCGATGGAAAGGTCTGTTTATTGTCAGTTAGGAATTGAAAACCGCAACCATTTACGAGGCTTGGTTGCGGAGAAATCGGGTTTCGAAAGAAATCTGATTTTTAAACTTTTAAATGATGCCGGCATCATAACTTTTTTCAATTTTTCACTAAATTTTTTTTCTCGAATTTTGTAAAGTGCTGTACATCGATGGAAAGGTCTGTTTATTGTCAGTTAGGAATTGAAAACCGCAACCATTTACGAGGCTTGGTTGCGGAGAAATCGGGTTTCGAAAGAAATCTGATTTTTAAACTTTTAAATGATGCCGGCATCATAACTTTTTTCAATTTTTCACTAAATTTTTTTTTCTCGAATTTTGTAAAGTGCTGTACATCGATGGAAAGGTCTGTTTATTGTCAGTTAGGAATTGAAAACCGCAACCATTTACGAGGCTTGGTTGCGGAGAAATCGGGTTTCGAAAGAAATCTGATTTTTAAACTTTAAATGATGCCGGCATCATAACTTTTTTCAATTTTTCACAAAATTTTTTTTCTCGAATTTTGTAAAGTGCTGTACATCGATGGAAAGGTCTGTTTATTGTCAGTTAGGAATTGAAAACCGCAACCATTTACGAGGCTTGGTTGCGGAGAAATCGGGTTTCGAAAGAAATCTGATTTTTAAACTTTTAAATGATGCCGGCATCATAACTTTTTTCAATTTTTCACTAAAATTTTTTTTCTTGAATTTTTAAAAGTGCTGTACATCGATGGAAAGGTCTGTTTATTGTCAGTTAGGAATTGAAAACCGCAACCATTTACGAGGCCTTGGTTGCGGAGAAATCGGGTTTCGAAAGAAATCTGATTTTTTAACTTTTAAATGATGCCGGCATCATAACTTTTTTCAATTTTTCACTAAAATTTTTTTTCTCGAATTTTGTAAAGTGCTGTACATCGATGGAAAGGTCTGTTTATTGTCAGTTAGGAATTGAAAACCGCAACCATTTACGAGGCTTGGTTGCGGAGAAATCGGGTTTCGAAAGAAATCTGATTTTTAAACTTTTAAATGATGCCGGCATCATAACTTTTTCAATTTTTCACTAAAATTTTTTTTTCTCGAATTTTGTAAAGAGCTGTACATCGATGGAAAGGTCTGTTTATTGTCAGTTAGGAATTGAAAACCGCAACCATTTACGAGGCTTGGTTGCGGAGAAATCGGGTTTCGAAAGAAATCTGATTTTTTAACTTTTAAATGATGCCGGCATCATAACTTTTTTCAATTTTTCACTAAAATTTTTTTTCTCGAATTTTGTAAAGAGCTGTACATCGATGGAAAGGTCTGTTTATTGTCAGTTAGGAATTGAAAACCGCAACCATTTACGAGGCTTGGTTGCGGAGAAATCGGGTTTCGAAAGAAATCTGATTTTTTAAACTTTTAAATGATGCCGGCATCATAACTTTTTTCAATTTTTCACAAAAATTTTTTTTCTCGAATTTTGTAAAGTGCTGTACATCGATGGAAAGGTCTGTTTATTGTCAGTTAGGAATTGAAAACCGCAACCATTTTACGAGGCTTGGTTGCGGAGAAATCGGGTTTCGAAAGAAATCTGATTTTTAAACTTTTAAATGATGCCGGCATCATAACTTTTTTCAAGTCTTCACTAAAATTTTTTTTCTTGATTTTTAAAGTGCTGTACATCGATGGAAAGGTCTGTTTATTGTCAGTTAGGAATTGAAAACCGCAACCATTTACGAGGCTTGGTTGCGGAGAAATCGGGTTTCGAAAGAAATCTGATTTTTAAACTTTTAAATGATGCCGGCATCATAACTTTTTTCAATTTTTCACTAAATTTTTTTTTCTCGAATTTTGTAAAGTGCTGTACATCGATGGAAAGGTCTGTTTATTGTCAGTTAGGAATTGAAAACCGCAACCATTTACGAGGCTTGGTTGCGGAGAAATCGGGTTTCGAAAGAAATCTGATTTTTAAACTTTTAAATGATGCCGGCATCATAACTTTTTTCAATTTTCACAAAAATTTTTTTTCTCGAATTTTGTAAAGTGCTGTACATCGATGGAAAGGTCTGTTTATTGTCAGTTAGGAATTGAAAACCGCAACCATTTACGAGGCTTGGTTGCGGAGAAATCGGGTTTCGAAAGAAATCTGATTTTTAAACTTTTAAATGATGCCGGCATCATAACTTTTTTCAATTTTTCACTAAATTTTTTTTCTCGAATTTTGTAAAGTGCTGTACATCGATGGAAAGGTCTGTTTATTGTCAGTTAGGAATTGAAAACCGCAACCATTTACGAGGCTTGGTTGCGGAGAAATCGGGTTTCGAAAGAAATCTGATTTTTAAACTTTTAAATGATGCCGGCATCATAACTTTTTTCAATTTTTCACTAAAATTTTTTTTCTTGAATTTTTTAAAGTGCTGTACATCGATGGAAAGGTCTGTTTATTGTCAGTTAGGAATTGAAAACCGCAACCATTTACGAGGCTTGGTTGCGGAGAAATCGGGTTTCGAAAGAAATCTGATTTTTTAACTTTTAAATGATGCCGGCATCATAACTTTTTTCAATTTTTCACTAAAATTTTTTTTCTCGAATTTTGTAAAGTGCTGTACATCGATGGAAAGGTCTGTTTATTGTCAGTTAGGAATTGAAAACCGCAACCATTTACGAGGCTTGGTTGCGGAGAAATCGGGTTTCGAAAGAAATCTGATTTTTAAACTTTTAAATGATGCCGGCATCATAACTTTTTTCAATTTTTCACTAAAATTTTTTTTTCTCGAATTTTGTAAAGAGCTGTACATCGATGGAAAGGTCTGTTTATTGTCAGTTAGGAATTGAAAACCGCAACCATTTACGAGGCTTGGTTGCGGAGAAATCGGGTTTCGAAAGAAATCTGATTTTTTAACTTTTAAATGATGCCGGCATCATAACTTTTTTCAATTTTTCACTAAAATTTTTTTTCTCGAATTTTGTAAAGAGCTGTACATCGATGGAAAGGTCTGTTTATTGTCAGTTAGGAATTGAAAACCGCAACCATTTACGAGGCTTGGTTGCGGAGAAATCGGGTTTCGAAAGAAATCTGATTTTTAAACTTTTAAATGATGCCGGCATCATAACATTTTTCAATTTTTCACTAAAATTTTTTTTCTCGAATTTTGTAAAGTGCTGTACATCGATGGAAAGGTCTGTTTATTGTCAGTTAGGAATTGAAAACCGCAACCATTAACGAGGCTTGGTTGCGGAGAAATCGGGTTTCGAAAGAAATCTGATTTTTAAACTTTTAAATGATGCCGGCATCATAACTTTTTTCAATTTTTCACTAAAATTTTTTTTTCTTGAATTTTTAAAAGTGCTGTACATCGATGGAAAGGTCTGTTTATTGTCAGTTAGGAATTGAAAACCGCAACCATTTACGAGGCTTGGTTGCGGAGAAATCGGGTTTCGAAAGAAATCTGATTTTTAAACTTTTAAATGATGCCGGCATCATAACTTTTTTCAATTTTTCACTAAAATTTTTTTTCTCGAATTTTGTAAAGTGCTGTACATCGATGGAAAGGTCTGTTTATTGTCAGTTAGGAATTGAAAACCGCAACCATTTACGAGGCTTGGTTGCGGAGAAATCGGGTTTCGAAAGAAATCTGATTTTTAAACTTTTAAATGATGCCGGCATCATAACTTTTTTCAATTTTTCACTAAAATTTTTTTTCTTGAATTTTTAAAAGTGCTGTACATCGATGGAAAGGTCTGTTTATTGTCAGTTAGGAATTGAAAACCGCAACCATTTACGAGGCTTGGTTGCGGAGAAATCGGGTTTCGAAAGAAATCTGATTTTTTAACTTTTAAATGATGCCGGCATCATAACTTTTTTCAATTTTTCACTAAAATTTTTTTTCTCGAATTTTGTAAAGAGCTGTACATCGATGGAAAGGTCTGTTTATTGTCAGTTAGGAATTGAAAACCGCAACCATTTACGAGGCTTGGTTGCGGAGAAATCGGGTTTCGAAAGAAATCTGATTTTTAAACTTTTAAATGATTCCGGCATCATAACTTTTTTCAATTTTTCACAAAAATTTTTTTTCTCGAATTTTGTAAAGTGCTGTACATCGATGGAAAAGTCTGTTTATTGTCAGTTAGGAATTGAAAACCGCAACCATTTACGAGGCTTGGTTGCGGAGAAATCGGGTTGCGAAAGAAATCTGATTTTTTAACTTTTAAATGATGCCGGCATCATAACTTTTTTCAATTTTTCACTAAATTTTTTTTTCTCGAATTTTGTAAAGTGCTGTACATCGATGGAAAGGTCTGTTTATTGTCAGTTAGGAATTGAAAACCGCAACCATTTACGAGGCTTGGTTGCGGAGAAATCGGGTTTCGAAAGAAATCTGATTTTTAAACTTTTAAATGATGCCGGCATCATAACTTTTTTCAATTTTTCACTAAAATTTTTTTTCTCGAATTTTGTAAAGTGCTGTACATCGATGGAAAGGTCTGTTTATTGTCAGTTAGGAATTGAAAACCGCAACCATTTACGAGGCTTGGTTGCGGAGAAATCGGGTTTCGAAAGAAATCTGATTTTTAAACTTTTAAATGATGCCGGCATCATAACTTTTTTCAATTTTTCACTAAAATTTTTTTTCTCGAATTTTGTAAAGTGCTGTACATCGATGGAAAGGTCTGTTTATTGTCAGTTAGGAATTGAAAACCGCAACCATTTACGAGGCTTGGTTGCGGAGAAATCGGGTTTCGAAAGAAATCTGATTTTTAAACTTTTAAATGATGCCGGCATCATAACTTTTTTCAATTTTTCACAAAAATTTTTTTTCTCGAATTTTGTAAAGTGCTGTACATCGATGGAAAGGTCTGTTTATTGTCAGTTAGGAATTGAAAACCGCAACCACTTACGAGGCTTGGTTGGGGAGAAATCGGGTTTCGAAAGAAATCTGATTTTTTAACTTTTAAATGATGCCGGCATCATAACTTTTTTCAATTTTTCACTAAAATTTTTTTTCTCGAATTTTGTAAAGTGCTGTACATCGATGGAAAGGTCTGTTTATTGTCAGTTAGGAATTGAAAACCGCAACCATTTACGGGGCTTGGTTGCGGAGAAATCGGGTTTCGAAAGAAATCTGATTTTTAAACTTTTAAAATAACTTTTTTCAATTTTTCACTAAAATTTTTTTTCTTGAATTTTTAAAAGTGCTGTACATCGATGGAAAGGTCTGTTTATTGTCAGTTAGGAATTGAAAACCGCAACCATTTACGAGGCTTGGTTGCGGAGAAATCGGGTTTCGAAAGAAATCTGATTTTTTAACTTTTAAATGATGCCGGCATCATAACTTTTTTCAATTTTTCACTAAAATTTTTTTTCTCGAATTTTGTAAAGTGCTGTACATCGATGGAAAGGTCTGTTTATTGTCAGTTAGGAATTGAAAACCGCAACCATTTACGAGGCTTGGTTGCGGAGAAATCGGGTTTCGAAAGAAATCTGATTTTTAAACTTTTAAATGATGCCGGCATCATAACTTTTTTCAATTTTTCACTAAATTTTTTTTTCTCGAATTTTGTAAAGTGCTGTACATCGATGGAAAGGTCTGTTTATTGTCAGTTAGGAATTGAAAACCGCAACCATTTACGAGGCTTGGTTGCGGAGAAATCGGGTTTCGAAAGAAATCTGATTTTTAAACTTTTAAATGATGCCGGCATCATAACTTTTTTCAATTTTTCACTAAATTTTTTTTTCTCGAATTTTGTAAAGTGCTGTACATCGATGGAAAGGTCTGTTTATTGTCAGTTAGGAATTGAAAACCGCAACCATTTACGAGGCTTGGTTGCGGAGAAATCGGGTTTCGAAAGAAATCTGATTTTTAAACTTTTAAATGATGCCGGCATCATAACTTTTTTCAATTTTTCACAAAAATTTTTTTTCTCGAATTTTGTAAAGTGCTGTACATCGATGGAAAGGTCTGTTTATTGTCAGTTAGGAATTGAAAACCGCAACCATTTACGAGGCTTGGTTGCGGAGAAATCGGGTTTCGAAAGAAATCTGATTTTTAAACTTTTAAATGATGCCGGCATCATAACTTTTTTCAATTTTTCACTAAATTTTTTTTATCGAATTTTGTAAAGTGCTGTACATCGATGGAAAGGTCTGTTTATTGTCAGTTAGGAATTGAAAACCGCAACCATTTACGAGGCTTGGTTGCGGAGAAATCGGGTTTCGAAAGAAATCTGATTTTTAAACTTTTAAATGATGCCGGCATCATAACTTTTTTCAATTTTTCACTAAAATTTTTTTTCTCGAATTTTGTAAAGAGCTGTACATCGATGGAAAGGTCTGTTTATTGTCAGTTAGGAATTGAAAACCGCAACCATTTACGAGGCTTGGTTGCGGAGAAATCGGGTTTCGAAAGAAATCTGATTTTTTAACTTTTAAATGATGCCGGCATCATAACTTTTTTCAATTTTTCACTAAAATTTTTTTTCTCGAATTTTGTAAAGAGCTGTACATCGATGGAAAGGTCTGTTTATTGTCAGTTAGGAATTGAAAACCGCAACCATTTACGAGGCTTGGTTGCGGAGAAATCGGGTTTCGAAAGAAATCTGATTTTTAAACTTTTAAATGATGCCGGCATCATAACTTTTTTCAATTTTTCACAAAAATTTTTTTTCTCGAATTTTGTAAAGTGCTGTACATCGATGGAAAGGTCTGTTTATTGTCAGTTAGGAATTGAAAACCGCAACCATTTACGAGGCTTGGTTGCGGAGAAATCGGGTTTCGAAAGAAATCTGATTTTTAAACTTTTAAATGATGCCGGCATCATAACTTTTTTCAAGTCTTCACTAAAATTTTTTTTCTTGAATTTTTAAAAGTGCTGTACATCGATGGAAAGGTCTGTTTATTGTCAGTTAGGAATTGAAAACCGCAACCATTTACGAGGCTTGGTTGCGGAGAAATCGGGTTTCGAAAGAAATCTGATTTTTAAACTTTTAAATGATGCCGGCATCATAACTTTTTTCAATTTTTCACTAAATTTTTTTTTCTCGAATTTTGTAAAGTGCTGTACATCGATGGAAAGGTCTGTTTATTGTCAGTTAGGAATTGAAAACCGCAACCATTTACGAGGCTTGGTTGCGGAGAAATCGGGTTTCGAAAGAAATCTGATTTTTAAACTTTTAAATGATGCCGGCATCATAACTTTTTTCAATTTTTCACAAAAATTTTTTTTCTCGAATTTTGTAAAGTGCTGTACATCGATGGAAAGGTCTGTTTATTGTCAGTTAGGAATTGAAAACCGCAACCATTTACGAGGCTTGGTTGCGGAGAAATCGGGTTTCGAAAGAAATCTGATTTTTAAACTTTTAAATGATGCCGGCATCATAACTTTTTTCAATTTTTCACTAAATTTTTTTTCTCGAATTTTGTAAAGTGCTGTACATCGATGGAAAGGTCTGTTTATTGTCAGTTAGGAATTGAAAACCGCAACCATTTACGAGGCTTGGTTGCGGAGAAATCGGGTTTCGAAAGAAATCTGATTTTTAAACTTTTAAATGATGCCGGCATCATAACTTTTTTCAATTTTTCACTAAAATTTTTTTTCTTGAATTTTTAAAAGTGCTGTACATCGATGGAAAGGTCTGTTTATTGTCAGTTAGGAATTGAAAACCGCAACCATTTACGAGGCTTGGTTGCGGAGAAATCGGGTTTCGAAAGAAATCTGATTTTTTAACTTTTAAATGATGCCGGCATCATAACTTTTTTCAATTTTTCACTAAAATTTTTTTTCTCGAATTTTGTAAAGTGCTGTACATCGATGGAAAGGTCTGTTTATTGTCAGTTAGGAATTGAAAACCGCAACCATTTACGAGGCTTGGTTGCGGAGAAATCGGGTTTCGAAAGAAATCTGATTTTTAAACTTTTAAATGATGCCGGCATCATAACTTTTTTCAATTTTTCACTAAAATTTTTTTTTCTCGAATTTTGTAAAGAGCTGTACATCGATGGAAAGGTCTGTTTATTGTCAGTTAGGAATTGAAAACCGCAACCATTTACGAGGCTTGGTTGCGGAGAAATCGGGTTTCGAAAGAAATCTGATTTTTTAACTTTTAAATGATGCCGGCATCATAACTTTTTTCAATTTTTCACTAAAATTTTTTTTCTCGAATTTTGTAAAGAGCTGTACATCGATGGAAAGGTCTGTTTATTGTCAGTTAGGAATTGAAAACCGCAACCATTTACGAGGCTTGGTTGCGGAGAAATCGGGTTTCGAAAGAAATCTGATTTTTAAACTTTTAAATGATGCCGGCATCATAACTTTTTTCAATTTTTCACTAAAATTTTTTTTCTCGAATTTTGTAAAGTGCTGTACATCGATGGAAAGGTCTGTTTATTGTCAGTTAGGAATTGAAAACCGCAACCATTTACGAGGCTTGGTTGCGGAGAAATCGGGTTTCGAAAGAAATCTGATTTTTAAACTTTTAAATGATGCCGGCATCATAACTTTTTTCAATTTTTCACTAAAATTTTTTTTCTTGAATTTTTAAAAGTGCTGTACATCGATGGAAAGGTCTGTTTATTGTCAGTTAGGAATTGAAAACCGCAACCATTTACGAGGCTTGGTTGCGGAGAAATCGGGTTTCGAAAGAAATCTGATTTTTAAACTTTTAAATGATGCCGGCATCATAACTTTTTTCAATTTTTCACTAAAATTTTTTTTCTCGAATTTTGTAAAGTGCTGTACATCGATGGAAAGGTCTGTTTATTGTCAGTTAGGAATTGAAAACCGCAACCATTTACGAGGCTTGGTTGCGGAGAAATCGGGTTTCGAAAGAAATCTGATTTTTAAACTTTTAAATGATGCCGGCATCATAACTTTTTTCAATTTTTCACTAAAATTTTTTTTCTTGAATTTTTAAAAGTGCTGTACATCGATGGAAAGGTCTGTTTATTGTCAGTTAGGAATTGAAAACCGCAACCATTTACGAGGCTTGGTTGCGGAGAAATCGGGTTTCGAAAGAAATCTGATTTTTTAACTTTTAAATGATGCCGGCATCATAACTTTTTTCAATTTTTCACTAAAATTTTTTTTCTCGAATTTTGTAAAGAGCTGTACATCGATGGAAAGGTCTGTTTATTGTCAGTTAGGAATTGAAAACCGCAACCATTTACGAGGCTTGGTTGCGGAGAAATCGGGTTTCGAAAGAAATCTGATTTTTAAACTTTTAAATGATTCCGGCATCATAACTTTTTTCAATTTTTCACAAAAATTTTTTTTCTCGAATTTTGTAAAGTGCTGTACATCGATGGAAAGGTCTGTTTATTGTCAGTTAGGAATTGAAAACCGCAACCATTTACGAGGCTTGGTTGCGGAGAAATCGGGTTGCGAAAGAAATCTGATTTTTTAACTTTTAAATGATGCCGGCATCATAACTTTTTTCAATTTTTCACTAAATTTTTTTTTCTCGAATTTTGTAAAGTGCTGTACATCGATGGAAAGGTCTGTTTATTGTCAGTTAGGAATTGAAAACCGCAACCATTTACGAGGCTTGGTTGCGGAGAAATCGGGTTTCGAAAGAAATCTGATTTTTAAACTTTTAAATGATGCCGGCATCATAACTTTTTTCAATTTTTCACTAAAATTTTTTTTCTCGAATTTTGTAAAGTGCTGTACATCGATGGAAAGGTCTGTTTATTGTCAGTTAGGAATTGAAAACCGCAACCATTTACGAGGCTTGGTTGCGGAGAAATCGGGTTTCGAAAGAAATCTGATTTTTAAACTTTTAAATGATGCCGGCATCATAACTTTTTTCAATTTTTCACTAAAATTTTTTTTCTCGAATTTTGTAAAGTGCTGTACATCGATGGAAAGGTCTGTTTATTGTCAGTTAGGAATTGAAAACCGCAACCATTTACGAGGCTTGGTTGCGGAGAAATCGGGTTTCGAAAGAAATCTGATTTTTAAACTTTTAAATGATGCCGGCATCATAACTTTTTTCAATTTTTCACAAAAATTTTTTTTCTCGAATTTTGTAAAGTGCTGTACATCGATGGAAAGGTCTGTTTATTGTCAGTTAGGAATTGAAAACCGCAACCACTTACGAGGCTTGGTTGGGGAGAAATCGGGTTTCGAAAGAAATCTGATTTTTTAACTTTTAAATGATGCCGGCATCATAACTTTTTTCAATTTTTCACTAAAATTTTTTTTCTCGAATTTTGTAAAGTGCTGTACATCGATGGAAAGGTCTGTTTATTGTCAGTTAGGAATTGAAAACCGCAACCATTTACGAGGCTTGGTTGCGGAGAAATCGGGTTTCGAAAGAAATCTGATTTTTTAACTTTTAAATGATGCCGGCATCATAACTTTTTTCAATTTTTCACTAAAATTTTTTTTCTCGAATTTTGTAAAGTGCTGTACATGGATGGAAAGGTCTGTTTATTGTCAGTTAGGAATTGAAAACCGCAACCATTTACGAGGCTTGGTTGCGGAGAAATCGGGTTTCGAAAGAAATCTGATTTTTAAACTTTTAAATGATGCCGGCATCATAACTTTTTTCAATTTTTCACTAAATTTTTTTTTCTCGAATTTTGTAAAGTGCTGTACATCGATGGAAAGGTCTGTTTATTGTCAGTTAGGAATTGAAAACCGCAACCATTTACGAGGCTTGGTTGCGGAGAAATCGGGTTTCGAAAGAAATCTGATTTTTAAACTTTTAAATGATGCCGGCATCATAACTTTTTTCAATTTTTCACTAAAATTTTTTGTCTTGAATTTTTAAAAGTGCTGTACATCGATGGAAAGGTCTGTTTATTGTCAGTTAGGAATTGAAAACCGCAACCATTTACGAGGCTTGGTTGCGGAGAAATCGGGTTTCGAAAGAAATCTGATTTTTAAACTTTTAAATGATGCCGGCATCATAACTTTTTTCAATTTTTCACTAAATTTTTTTTTCTCGAATTTTGTAAAGTGCTGTACATCGATGGAAAGGTCTGGTTATTGCCAGTTAGGAATTGAAAACCGCAACCATTTACGAGGCTTGGTTGCGGAGAAATCGGGTTTCGAAAGAAATCTGATTTTTTAACTTTTAAATGATGCCGGCATCATAACTTTTTTCAATTTTTCACTAAAATTTTTTTTCTCGAATTTTGTAAAGTGCTGTACATCGATGGAAAGGTCTGTTTATTGTCAGTTAGGAATTGAAAACCGCAACCATTTACGAGGCTTGGTTGCGGAGAAATCGGGTTTCGAAAGAAATCTGATTTTTAAACTTTTAAATGATGCCGGCATCATAACTTTTTTCAATTTTTCACAAAAATTTTTTTTCTCGAATTTTGTAAAGTGCTGTACATCGATGGAAAGGTCTGTTTATTGTCAGTTAGGAATTGAAAACCGCAACCATTTACGAGGCTTGGTTGCGGAGAAATCGGGTTTCGAAAGAAATCTGATTTTTAAACTTTTAAATGATGCCGGCATCATAACTTTTTTCAATTTTTCACTAAATTTTTTTTTCTCGAATTTTGTAAAGTGCTGTACATCGATGGAAAGGTCTGTTTATTGTCAGTTAGGAATTGAAAACCGCAACCATTTACGAGGCTTGGTTGCGGAGAAATCGGGTTTCGAAAGAAATCTGATTTTTAAACTTTTAAATGATGCCGGCATAATAACTTTTTTCAATTTTTCACTAAAATTTTTTTTCTTGAATTTTTAAAAGTGCTGTACATCGATGGAAAGGTCTGTTTATTGTCAGTTAGGAATTGAAACCCGCAACCATTTACGAGGCTTGGTTGCGGAGAAATCGGGTTTCGAAAGAAATCTGATTTTTTAACTTTTAAATGATGCCGGCATCATAACTTTTTTCAATTTTTCACTAAAATTTTTTTTCTTGAATTTTTAAAAGTGCTGTACATCGATGGAAAGGTCTGTTTATTGTCAGTTAGGAATTGAAAACCGCAACCATTTACGAGGCTTGGTTGCGGAGAAATCGGGTTTCGAAAGAAATCTGATTTTTAAACTTTTAAATGATGCCGGCATCATAACTTTTTTCAATTTTTCACTAAATTTTTTTTTCTCGAATTTTGTAAAGTGCTGTACATCGATGGAAAGGTCTGTTTATTGTCAGTTAGGAATTGAAAACCGCAACCATTTACGAGGCTTGGTTGCGGAGAAATCGGGTTTCGAAAGAAATCTGATTTTTAAACTTTTAAATGATGCCGGCATCATAACTTTTTTCAATTTTTCACTCAAATTTTTTTTCTTGAATTTTTAAAAGTGCTGTACATCGATGGAAAGGTCTGTTTATTGTCAGTTAGGAATTGAAAACCGCAACCATTTACGAGGCTTGGTTGCGGAGAAATCGGGTTTCGAAAGAAATCTGATTTTTAAACTTTTAAATGATGCCGGCATCATAACTTTTTTCAATTTTTCACTAAATTTTTTTTTCTCGAATTTTGTAAAGTGCTGTACATCGATGGAAAGGTCTGTTTATTGTCAGTTAGGAATTGAAAACCGCAACCATTTACGAGGCTTGGTTGCGGAGAAATCGGGTTTCGAAAGAAATCTGATTTTTAAACTTTTAAATGATGCCGGCATCATAACTTTTTTCAATTTTTTTTTCTCGAATTTTGTAAAGTGCTGTACATCGATGGAAAGGTCTGTTTATTGTCAGTTAGGAATTGAAAACCGCAACCATTTACGAGGCTTGGTTGCGGAGAAATCGGGTTTCGAAAGAAATCTGATTTTTAAACTTTTAAATGATGCCGGCATCATAACTTTTTTCAATTTTTCACTAAAATTTTTTTTCTTGAATTTTTAAAAGTGCTGTACATCGATGGAAAGGTCTGTTTATTGTCAGTTAGGAATTGAAAACCGCAACCATTTACGAGGCTTGGTTGCGGAGAAATCGGGTTTCGAAAGAAATCTGATTTTTAAACTTTTAAATGATGCCGGCATCATAACTTTTTTCAATTTTTCACTAAATTTTTTTTCTCGAATTTTGTAAAGTGCTGTACATCGATGGAAAGGTCTGTTTATTGTCAGTTAGGAATTGAAAACCGCAACCATTTACGAGGCTTGGTTGCGGAGAAATCGGGTTTCGAAAGAAATCTGATTTTTAAACTTTTAAATGATGCCGGCATCATAACTTTTTTCAATTTTTCACAAAAATTTTTTTTCTCGAATTTTGTAAAGTGCTGTACATCGATGGAAAGGTCTGTTTATTGTCAGTTAGGAATTGAAAACCGCAACCACTTACGAGGCTTGGTTGGGGAGAAATCGGGTTTCGAAAGAAATCTGATTTTTTAACTTTTAAATGATGCCGGCATCATAACTTTTTCAATTTTTCACTAAAATTTTGTTCTCGAATTTTGTAAAGTGCTGTACATCGATGGAAAGGTCTGTTTATTGTCAGTTAGGAATTGAAAACCGCAACCATTTACGAGGCTTGGTTGCGGAGAAATCGGGTTTCGAAAGAAATCTGATTTTTTAACTTTTAAATGATGCCGGCATCATAACTTTTTTCAATTTTTCACTAAAATTTTTTTTCTCGAATTTTGTAAAGTGCTGTACATCGATGGAAAGGTCTGTTTATTGTCAGTTAGGAATTGAAAACCGCAACCATTTACGAGGCTTGGTTGCGGAGAAATCGGGTTTCGAAAGAAATCTGATTTTTAAACTTTTAAATGATGCCGGCATCATAACTTTTTTCAATTTTTCACTAAATTTTTTTTTCTCGAATTTTGTAAAGTGCTGTACATCGATGGAAAGGTCTGTTTATTGTCAGTTAGGAATTGAAAACCGCAACCATTTACGAGGCTTGGTTGCGGAGAAATCGGGTTTCGAAAGAAATCTGATTTTTAAACTTTTAAATGATGCCGGCATCATAACTTTTTTCAATTTTTCACTAAAATGTTTTGTCTTGAATTTTTAAAAGTGCTGTACATCGATGGAAAGGTCTGTTTATTGTCAGTTAGGAATTGAAAACCGCAACCATTTACGAGGCTTGGTTGCGGAGAAATCGGGTTTCGAAAGAAATCTGATTTTTAAACTTTTAAATGATGCCGGCATCATAACTTTTTTCAATTTTTCACTAAATTTTTTTTTCTCGAATTTTGTAAAGTGCTGTATATCGATGGAAAGGTCTGTTTATTGTCAGTTAGGAATTGAAAACCGCAACCATTTACGAGGCTTGGTTGCGGAGAAATCGGGTTTCGAAAGAAATCTGATTTTTAAACTTTTAAATGATGCCGGCATCATAACTTTTTTCAATTTTTCACTCAATTTTTTTTTCTCGAATTTTGTAAAGTGCTGTACATCGATGGAAAGGTCTGTTTATTGTCAGTTAGGAATTGAAAACCGCAACCATTTACGAGGCTTGGTTGCGGAGAAATCGGGTTTCGAAAGAAATCTGATTTTTAAACTTTTAAATGATGCCGGCATCATAACTTTTTTCAATTTTTCACTAAATTTTTTTTCTCGAATTTTGTAAAGTGCTGTACATCGATGGAAAGGTCTGTTTATTGTCAGTTAGGAATTGAAAACTGCAACCATTTACGAGGCTTGGTTGCGGAGAAATCGGGTTTCGAAAGAAATCTGATTTTTAAACTTTTAAATGATGCCGGCATCATAACTTTTTTCAATTTTTCACTAAAATTTTTTTTCTTGAATTTTTAAAAGTGCTGTACATCGATGGAAAGGTCTGTTTATTGTCAGTTAGGAATTGAAAACCGCAACCATTTACGAGGCTTGGTTGCGGAGAAATCGGGTTTCGAAAGAAATCTGATTTTTAAACTTTTAAATGATGCCGGCATCATAACTTTTTTCAATTTTTCACTAAAATTTTTTTTCTCGAATTTTGTAAAGTGCTGTACATCGATGGAAAGGTCTGTTTATTGTCAGTTAGGAATTGAAAACCGCAACCATTTACGAGGCTTGGTTGCGGAGAAATCGGGTTTCGAAAGAAATCTGATTTTTAAACTTTTAAATGATGCCGGCATCATAACTTTTTCAATTTTTCACTAAATTTTTGTTCTCGAATTTTGTAAAGTGCTGTACATCGATGGAAAGGTCTGTTTATTGTCAGTTAGGAATTGAAAACCGCAACCATTTACGAGGCTTGGTTGCGGAGAAATCGGGTTTCGAAAGAAATCTGATTTTTAAACTTTTAAATGATGCCGGCATCATAACTTTTTTCAATTTTTCACTAAAATTTTTTGTCTTGAATTTTTAAAAGTGCTGTACATCGATGGAAAGGTCTGTTTATTGTCAGTTAGGAATTGAAAACAGCAACCATTTACGAGGCTTGGTTGCGGAGAAATCGGGTTTCGAAAGAAATCTGATTTTTAAACTTTTAAATGATGCCGGCATCATAACTTTTTTCAATTTTTCACTAAATTTTTTTTTCTCGAATTTTGTAAAGTGCTGTACATCGATGGAAAGGTCTGTTTATTGTCAGTTAGGAATTGAAAACCGCAACCATTTACGAGGCTTGGTTGCGGAGAAATCGGGTTTCGAAAGAAATCTGATTTTTAAACTTTTAAATGATGCCGGCATCATAACTTTTTTCAATTTTTCACTAAATTTTTTTTCTCGAATTTTGTAAAGTGCTGTACATCGATGGAAAGGTCTGTTTATTGTCAGTTAGGAATTGAAAACTGCAACCATTTACGAGGCTTGGTTGCGGAGAAATCGGGTTTCGAAAGAAATCTGATTTTTAAACTTTTAAATGATGCCGGCATCATAACTTTTTTCAATTTTTCACTAAAATTTTTTTTCTCGAATTTTGTAAAGTGCTGTACATCGATGGAAAGGTCTGTTTATTGTCAGTTAGGAATTGAAAACCGCAACCATTTACGAGGCTTGGTTGCGGAGAAATCGGGTTTCGAAAGAAATCTGATTTTTAAACTTTTAAATGATGCCGGCATCATAACTTTTTTCAATTTTTCACTAAATTTTTTTTTCTCGAATTTTGTAAAGTGCTGTACATCGATGGAAAGGTCTGTTTATTGTCAGTTAGGAATTGAAAACCGCAACCATTTACGAGGCTTGGTTGCGGAGAAATCGGGTTTCGAAAGAAATCTGATTTTTAAACTTTTAAATGATGCCGGCATCATAACTTTTTTCAATTTTTCACTAAAATGTTTTGTCTTGAATTTTTAAAAGTGCTGTACATCGATGGAAAGGTCTGTTTATTGTCAGTTAGGAATTGAAAACCGCAACCATTTACGAGGCTTGGTTGCGGAGAAATCGGGTTTCGAAAGAAATCTGATTTTTAAACTTTTAAATGATGCCGGCATCATAACTTTTTTCAATTTTTCACTAAATTTTTTTTTCTCGAATTTTGTAAAGTGCTGTATATCGATGGAAAGGTCTGTTTATTGTCAGTTAGGAATTGAAAACCGCAACCATTTACGAGGCTTGGTTGCGGAGAAATCGGGTTTCGAAAGAAATCTGATTTTTAAACTTTTAAATGATGCCGGCATCATAACTTTTTTCAATTTTTCACTAAAATTTTTTTTCTTGAATTTTTAAAAGTGCTGTACATCGATGGAAAGGTCTGTTTATTGTCAGTTAGGAATTGAAAACCGCAACCATTTACGAGGCTTGGTTGCGGAGAAATCGGGTTTCGAAAGAAATCTGATTTTTAAACTTTTAAATGATGCCGGCATCATAACTTTTTTCAATTTTTCACTAAAATTTTTTTTCTTGAATTTTTAAAAGTGCTGTACATCGATGGAAAGGTCTGTTTATTGTCAGTTAGGAATTGAAAACCGCAACCATTTACGAGGCTTGGTTGCGGAGAAATCGGGTTTCGAAAGAAATCTGATTTTTAAACTTTTAAATGATGCCGGCATCATAACTTTTTTCAATTTTTCACTAAATTTTTTTTCTCGAATTTTGTAAAGTGCTGTACATCGATGGAAAGGTCTGTTTATTGTCAGTTAGGAATTGAAAACTGCAACCATTTACGAGGCTTGGTTGCGGAGAAATCGGGTTTCGAAAGAAATCTGATTTTTAAACTTTTAAATGATGCCGGCATCATAACTTTTTTCAATTTTTCACTAAAATTTTTTTTCTTGAATTTTTAAAAGTGCTGTACATCGATGGAAAGGTCTGTTTATTGTCAGTTAGGAATTGAAAACCGCAACCATTTACGAGGCTTGGTTGCGGAGAAATCGGGTTTCGAAAGAAATCTGATTTTTAAACTTTTAAATGATGCCGGCATCATAACTTTTTTCAATTTTTCACTAAAATTTTTTTTCTCGAATTTTGTAAAGTGCTGTACATCGATGGAAAGGTCTGTTTATTGTCAGTTAGGAATTGAAAACCGCAACCATTTACGAGGCTTGGTTGCGGAGAAATCGGGTTTCGAAAGAAATCTGATTTTTAAACTTTTAAATGATGCCGGCATCATAACTTTTTCAATTTTTCACTAAATTTTTGTTCTCGAATTTTGTAAAGTGCTGTACATCGATGGAAAGGTCTGTTTATTGTCAGTTAGGAATTGAAAACCGCAACCATTTACGAGGCTTGGTTGCGGAGAAATCGGGTTTCGAAAGAAATCTGATTTTTAAACTTTTAAATGATGCCGGCATCATAACTTTTTTCAATTTTTCACTAAAATTTTTTGTCTTGAATTTTTAAAAGTGCTGTACATCGATGGAAAAGTCTGTTTATTGTCAGTTAGGAATTGAAAACCGCAACCATTTACGAGGCTTGGTTGCGGAGAAATCGGGTTTCGAAAGAAATCTGATTTTTAAACTTTTAAATGATGCCGGCATCATAACTTTTTTCAATTTTTCACTAAATTTTTTTTTCTCGAATTTTGTAAAGTGCTGTACATCGATGGAAAGGTCTGTTTATTGTCAGTTAGGAATTGAAAACCGCAACCATTTACGAGGCTTGGTTGCGGAGAAATCGGGTTTCGAAAGAAATCTGATTTTTAAACTTTTAAATGATGCCGGCATCATAACTTTTTTCAATTTTTCACTAAATTTTTTTTCTCGAATTTTGTAAAGTGCTGTACATCGATGGAAAGGTCTGTTTATTGTCAGTTAGGAATTGAAAACTGCAACCATTTACGAGGCTTGGTTGCGGAGAAATCGGGTTTCGAAAGAAATCTGATTTTTAAACTTTTAAATGATGCCGGCATCATAACTTTTTTCAATTTTTCACTAAAATGTTTTGTCTTGAATTTTTAAAAGTGCTGTACATCGATGGAAAGGTCTGTTTATTGTCAGTTAGGAATTGAAAACCGCAACCATTTACGAGGCTTGGTTGCGGAGAAATCGGGTTTCGAAAGAAATCTGATTTTTAAACTTTTAAATGATGCCGGCATCATAACTTTTTTCAATTTTTCACTAAAATGTTTTGTCTTGAATTTTTAAAAGTGCTGTACATCGATGGAAAGGTCTGTTTATTGTCAGTTAGGAATTGAAAACCGCAACCATTTACGAGGCTTGGTTGCGGAGAAATCGGGTTTCGAAAGAAATCTGATTTTTAAACTTTTAAATGATGCCGGCATCATAACTTTTTTCAATTTTTCACTAAATTTTTTTTTCTCGAATTTTGTAAAGTGCTGTATATCGATGGAAAGGTCTGTTTATTGTCAGTTAGGAATTGAAAACCGCAACCATTTACGAGGCTTGGTTGCGGAGAAATCGGGTTTCGAAAGAAATCTGATTTTTAAACTTTTAAATGATGCCGGCATCATAACTTTTTTCAATTTTTCACTAAAATTTTTTTTCTTGAATTTTTAAAAGTGCTGTACATCGATGGAAAGGTCTGTTTATTGTCAGTTAGGAATTGAAAACCGCAACCATTTACGAGGCTTGGTTGCGGAGAAATCGGGTTTCGAAAGAAATCTGATTTTTAAACTTTTAAATGATGCCGGCATCATAACTTTTTTCAATTTTTCACTAAAATTTTTTTTCTTGAATTTTTAAAAGTGCTGTACATCGATGGAAAGGTCTGTTTATTGTCAGTTAGGAATTGAAAACCGCAACCATTTACGAGGCTTGGTTGCGGAGAAATCGGGTTTCGAAAGAAAT
Source organism: Epistrophe grossulariae (assembly GCA_929447395.1). Lineage (NCBI taxonomy): Eukaryota > Metazoa > Arthropoda > Insecta > Diptera > Syrphidae > Epistrophe > Epistrophe grossulariae. Next base: position 28,280,794 of record OV839568.1, on the reverse strand, counting down.
CTGATTTTTAAACTTTTAAATGATGCCGGCATCATAACTTTTTTCAATTTTTCACTAAATTTTTTTTCTCGAATTTTGTAAAGTGCTGTACATCGATGGAAAGGTCTGTTTATTGTCAGTTAGGAATTGAAAACTGCAACCATTTACGAGGCTTGGTTGCGGAGAAATCGGGTTTCGAAAGAAATCTGATTTTTAAACTTTTAAATGATGCCGGCATCATAACTTTTTTCAATTTTTCACTAAAATTTTTTTTCTTGAATTTTTAAAAGTGCTGTACATCGATGGAAAGGTCTGTTTATTGTCAGTTAGGAATTGAAAACCGCAACCATTTACGAGGCTTGGTTGCGGAGAAATCGGGTTTCGAAAGAAATCTGATTTTTAAACTTTTAAATGATGCCGGCATCATAACTTTTTTCAATTTTTCACTAAAATTTTTTTTCTCGAATTTTGTAAAGTGCTGTACATCGATGGAAAGGTCTGTTTATTGTCAGTTAGGAATTGAAAACCGCAACCATTTACGAGGCTTGGTTGCGGAGAAATCGGGTTTCGAAAGAAATCTGATTTTTAAACTTTTAAATGATGCCGGCATCATAACTTTTTCAATTTTTCACTAAATTTTTGTTCTCGAATTTTGTAAAGTGCTGTACATCGATGGAAAGGTCTGTTTATTGTCAGTTAGGAATTGAAAACCGCAACCATTTACGAGGCTTGGTTGCGGAGAAATCGGGTTTCGAAAGAAATCTGATTTTTAAACTTTTAAATGATGCCGGCATCATAACTTTTTCAATTTTTCACTAAAATTTTTTTTCTTGAATTTTTAAAAGTGCTGTACATCGATGGAAAGGTCTGTTTATTGTCAGTTAGGAATTGAAAACCGCAACCATTTACGAGGCTTGGTTGCGGAGAAATCGGGTTTCGAAAGAAATCTGATTTTTTAACTTTTAAATGATGCCGGCATCATAACTTTTTTCAATTTTTCACTAAAATTTTTTGTCTTGAATTTTGTAAAGTGCTGTACATCGATGGAAAAGTCTGTTTATTGTCAGTTAGGAATTGAAAACCGCAACCATTTACGAGGCTTGGTTGCGGAGAAATCGGGTTTCGAAAGAAATCTGATTTTTAAACTTTTAAATGATGCCGGCATCATAACTTTTTTCAATTTTTCACTAAATTTTTTTTTCTCGAATTTTGTAAAGTGCTGTACATCGATGGAAAGGTCTGTTTATTGTCAGTTAGGAATTGAAAACCGCAACCATTTACGAGGCTTGGTTGCGGAGAAATCGGGTTTCGAAAGAAATCTGATTTTTAAACTTTTAAATGATGCCGGCATCATAACTTTTTTCAATTTTTCACTAAAATTTTTTGTCTTGAATTTTTAAAAGTGCTGTACATCGATGGAAAGGTCTGTTTATTGTCAGTTAGGAATTGAAAACCGCAACCATTTACGAGGCTTGGTTGCGGAGAAATCGGGTTTCGAAAGAAATCTGATTTTTAAACTTTTAAATGATGCCGGCATCATAACTTTTTTCAATTTTTCACTAAATTTTTTTTTCTCGAATTTTGTAAAGTGCTGTACATCGATGGAAAGGTCTGTTTATTGTCAGTTAGGAATTGAAAACCGCAACCATTTACGAGGCTTGGTTGCGGAGAAATCGGGTTTCGAAAGAAATCTGATTTTTAAACTTTTAAATGATGCCGGCATCATAACTTTTTTCAATTTTTCACTAAAATTTTTTTTCTCGAATTTTGTAAAGTGCTGTACATCGATGGAAAGGTCTGTTTATTGTCAGTTAGGAATTGAAAACCGCAACCATTTACGAGGCTTGGTTGCGGAGAAATCGGGTTTCGAAAGAAATCTGATTTTTAAACTTTTAAATGATGCCGGCATCATAACTTTTTTCAATTTTTCACTAAATTTTTTTTCTCGAATTTTGTAAAGTGCTGTACATCGATGGAAAGGTCTGTTTATTGTCAGTTAGGAATTGAAAACCGCAACCATTTACGAGGCTTGGTTGCGGAGAAATCGGGTTTCGAAAGAAATCTGATTTTTAAACTTTTAAATGATGCCGGCATCATAACTTTTTTCAATTTTTCACTAAAATTTTTTGTCTTGAATTTTTAAAAGTGCTGTACATCGATGGAAAGGTCTGTTTATTGTCAGTTAGGAATTGAAAACCGCAACCATTTACGAGGCTTGGTTGCGGAGAAATCGGGTTTCGAAAGAAATCTGATTTTTAAACTTTTAAATGATGCCGGCATCATAACTTTTTTCAATTTTTCACTAAATTTTTTTTTCTCGAATTTTGTAAAGTGCTGTACATCGATGGAAAGGTCTGTTTATTGTCAGTTAGGAATTGAAAACCGCAACCATTTACGAGGCTTGGTTGCGGAGAAATCGGGTTTCGAAAGAAATCTGATTTTTAAACTTTTAAATGATGCCGGCATCATAACTTTTTTCAATTTTTCACTAAAATTTTTTTTCTTGAATTTTTAAAAGTGCTGTACATCGGTGGAAAGGTCTGTTTATTGTCAGTTAGGAATTGAAAACCGCAACCATTTACGAGGCTTGGTTGCGGAGAAATCGGGTTTCGAAAGAAATCTGATTTTTAAACTTTTAAATGATGCCGGCATCATAACTTTTTTCAATTTTTCACTAAAATTTTTTTTCTCGAATTTTGTTAAGTGCTGTACATCGATGGAAAGGTCTGTTTATTGTCAGTTAGGAATTGAAAACCGCAACCATTTACGAGGCTTGGTTGCGGAGAAATCGGGTTTCGAAAGAAATCTGATTTTTAAACTTTCAAATGATGCCGGCATCATAACTTTTTTCAATTTTTCACTAAAATTTTTTTTCTTGAATTTTTAAAAGTGCTGTACATCGATGGAAAGGTCTGTTTATTGTCAGTTAGGAATTAAAAACCGCAACCATTTACGAGGCTTGGTTGCGGAGAAATCGGGTTTCGAAAGAAATCTGATTTTTAAACTTTTAAATGATGCCGGCATCATAACTTTTTTCAATTTTTCACTAAAATTTTTTTTCTCGAATTTTGTAAAGTGCTGTACATCGATGGAAAGGTCTGTTTATTGTCAGTTAGGAATTGAAAACCGCAACCATTTACGAGGCTTGGTTGCGGAGAAATCGGGTTTCGAAAGAAATCTGATTTTTAAACTTTTAAATGATGCCGGCATCATAACTTTTTTCAATTTTTTTTTCTCGAATTTTGTAAAGTGCTGTACATCGATGGAAAGGTCTGTTTATTGTCAGTTAGGAATTGAAAACCGCAACCATTTACGAGGCTTGGTTGCGGAGAAATCGGGTTTCGAAAGAAATCTGATTTTTAAACTTTTAAATGATGCCGGCATCATAACTTTTTTCAATTTTTCACTAAAATTTTTTTTCTTGAATTTTTAAAAGTGCTGTACATCGATGGAAAGGTCTGTTTATTGTCAGTTAGGAATTGAAAACCGCAACCATTTACGAGGCTTGGTTGCGGAGAAATCGGGTTTCGAAAGAAATCTGATTTTTAAACTTTTAAATGATGCCGGCATCATAACTTTTTTCAATTTTTCACTAAATTTTTTTTCTCGAATTTTGTAAAGTGCTGTACATCGATGGAAAGGTCTGTTTATTGTCAGTTAGGAATTGAAAACCGCAACCATTTACGAGGCTTGGTTGCGGAGAAATCGGGTTTCGAAAGAAATCTGATTTTTAAACTTTTAAATGATGCCGGCATCATAACTTTTTTCAATTTTTCACAAAAATTTTTTTTCTCGAATTTTGTAAAGTGCTGTACATCGATGGAAAGGTCTGTTTATTGTCAGTTAGGAATTGAAAACCGCAACCACTTACGAGGCTTGGTTGGGGAGAAATCGGGTTTCGAAAGAAATCTGATTTTTTAACTTTTAAATGATGCCGGCATCATAACTTTTTCAATTTTTCACTAAAATTTTGTTCTCGAATTTTGTAAAGTGCTGTACATCGATGGAAAGGTCTGTTTATTGTCAGTTAGGAATTGAAAACCGCAACCATTTACGAGGCTTGGTTGCGGAGAAATCGGGTTTCGAAAGAAATCTGATTTTTTAACTTTTAAATGATGCCGGCATCATAACTTTTTTCAATTTTTCACTAAAATTTTTTTTCTCGAATTTTGTAAAGTGCTGTACATCGATAGAAAGGTCTGTTTATTGTCAGTTAGGAATTGAAAACCGCAACCATTTACGAGGCTTGGTTGCGGAGAAATCGGGTTTCGAAAGAAATCTGATTTTTAAACTTTTAAATGATGCCGGCATCATAACTTTTTTCAATTTTTCACTAAATTTTTTTTTCTCGAATTTTGTAAAGTGCTGTACATCGATGGAAAGGTCTGTTTATTGTCAGTTAGGAATTGAAAACCGCAACCATTTACGAGGCTTGGTTGCGGAGAAATCGGGTTTCGAAAGAAATCTGATTTTTAAACTTTTAAATGATGCCGGCATCATAACTTTTTTCAATTTTTCACTAAAATGTTTTGTCTTGAATTTTTAAAAGTGCTGTACATCGATGGAAAGGTCTGTTTATTGTCAGTTAGGAATTGAAAACCGCAACCATTTACGAGGCTTGGTTGCGGAGAAATCGGGTTTCGAAAGAAATCTGATTTTTAAACTTTTAAATGATGCCGGCATCATAACTTTTTTCAATTTTTCACTAAATTTTTTTTTCTCGAATTTTGTAAAGTGCTGTATATCGATGGAAAGGTCTGTTTATTGTCAGTTAGGAATTGAAAACCGCAACCATTTACGAGGCTTGGTTGCGGAGAAATCGGGTTTCGAAAGAAATCTGATTTTTAAACTTTTAAATGATGCCGGCATCATAACTTTTTTCAATTTTTCACTCAAATTTTTTTTCTCGAATTTTGTAAAGTGCTGTACATCGATGGAAAGGTCTGTTTATTGTCAGTTAGGAATTGAAAACCGCAACCATTTACGAGGCTTGGTTGCGGAGAAATCGGGTTTCGAAAGAAATCTGATTTTTAAACTTTTAAATGATGCCGGCATCATAACTTTTTTCAATTTTTCACTAAAATTTTTTTTCTTGAATTTTTAAAAGTGCTGTACATCGATGGAAAGGTCTGTTTATTGTCAGTTAGGAATTGAAAACCGCAACCATTTACGAGGCTTGGTTGCGGAGAAATCGGGTTTCGAAAGAAATCTGATTTTTAAACTTTTAAATGATGCCGGCATCATAACTTTTTTCAATTTTTCACTAAATTTTTTTTCTCGAATTTTGTAAAGTGCTGTACATCGATGGAAAGGTCTGTTTATTGTCAGTTAGGAATTGAAAACTGCAACCATTTACGAGGCTTGGTTGCGGAGAAATCGGGTTTCGAAAGAAATCTGATTTTTAAACTTTTAAATGATGCCGGCATCATAACTTTTTTCAATTTTTCACTAAAATTTTTTTTCTTGAATTTTTAAAAGTGCTGTACATCGATGGAAAGGTCTGTTTATTGTCAGTTAGGAATTGAAAACCGCAACCATTTACGAGGCTTGGTTGCGGAGAAATCGGGTTTCGAAAGAAATCTGATTTTTAAACTTTTAAATGATGCCGGCATCATAACTTTTTTCAATTTTTCACTAAAATTTTTTTTCTCGAATTTTGTAAAGTGCTGTACATCGATGGAAAGGTCTGTTTATTGTCAGTTAGGAATTGAAAACCGCAACCATTTACGAGGCTTGGTTGCGGAGAAATCGGGTTTCGAAAGAAATCTGATTTTTAAACTTTTAAATGATGCCGGCATCATAACTTTTTCAATTTTTCACTAAATTTTTGTTCTCGAATTTTGTAAAGTGCTGTACATCGATGGAAAGGTCTGTTTATTGTCAGTTAGGAATTGAAAACCGCAACCATTTACGAGGCTTGGTTGCGGAGAAATCGGGTTTCGAAAGAAATCTGATTTTTAAACTTTTAAATGATGCCGGCATCATAACTTTTTTCAATTTTTCACTAAATTTTTTTTCTCGAATTTTGTAAAGTGCTGTACATCGATGGAAAGGTCTGTTTATTGTCAGTTAGGAATTGAAAACTGCAACCATTTACGAGGCTTGGTTGCGGAGAAATCGGGTTTCGAAAGAAATCTGATTTTTAAACTTTTAAATGATGCCGGCATCATAACTTTTTTCAATTTTTCACTAAAATTTTTTTTCTTGAATTTTTAAAAGTGCTGTACATCGATGGAAAGGTCTGTTTATTGTCAGTTAGGAATTGAAAACCGCAACCATTTACGAGGCTTGGTTGCGGAGAAATCGGGTTTCGAAAGAAATCTGATTTTTAAACTTTTAAATGATGCCGGCATCATAACTTTTTTCAATTTTTCACTAAAATTTTTTTTCTCGAATTTTGTAAAGTGCTGTACATCGATAGAAAGGTCTGTTTATTGTCAGTTAGGAATTGAAAACCGCAACCATTTACGAGGCTTGGTTGCGGAGAAATCGGGTTTCGAAAGAAATCTGATTTTTAAACTTTTAAATGATGCCGGCATCATAACTTTTTCAATTTTTCACTAAAATTTTGTTCTCGAATTTTGTAAAGTGCTGTACATCGATGGAAAGGTCTGTTTATTGTCAGTTAGGAATTGAAAACCGCAACCATTTACGAGGCTTGGTTGCGGAGAAATCGGGTTTCGAAAGAAATCTGATTTTTTAACTTTTAAATGATGCCGGCATCATAACTTTTTTCAATTTTTCACTAAAATTTTTTTTCTCGAATTTTGTAAAGTGCTGTACATCGATGGAAAGGTCTGTTTATTGTCAGTTAGGAATTGAAAACCGCAACCATTTACGAGGCTTGGTTGCGGAGAAATCGGGTTTCGAAAGAAATCTGATTTTTAAACTTTTAAATGATGCCGGCATCATAACTTTTTTCAATTTTTCACTAAATTTTTTTTCTCGAATTTTGTAAAGTGCTGTACATCGATGGAAAGGTCTGTTTATTGTCAGTTAGGAATTGAAAACCGCAACCATTTACGAGGCTTGGTTGCGGAGAAATCGGGTTTCGAAAGAAATCTGATTTTTAAACTTTTAAATGATGCCGGCATCATAACTTTTTTCAATTTTTCACTAAAATTTTTTGTCTTGAATTTTTAAAAGTGCTGTACATCGATGGAAAGGTCTGTTTATTGTCAGTTAGGAATTGAAAACCGCAACCATTTACGAGGCTTGGTTGCGGAGAAATCGGGTTTCGAAAGAAATCTGATTTTTAAACTTTTAAATGATGCCGGCATCATAACTTTTTTCAATTTTTCACTAAATTTTTTTTTCTCGAATTTTGTAAAGTGCTGTACATCGATGGAAAGGTCTGTTTATTGTCAGTTAGGAATTGAAAACCGCAACCATTTACGAGGCTTGGTTGCGGAGAAATCGGGTTTCGAAAGAAATCTGATTTTTAAACTTTTAAATGATGCCGGCATCATAACTTTTTTCAATTTTTCACTAAAATTTTTTTTCTTGAATTTTTAAAAGTGCTGTACATCGGTGGAAAGGTCTGTTTATTGTCAGTTAGGAATTGAAAACCGCAACCATTTACGAGGCTTGGTTGCGGAGAAATCGGGTTTCGAAAGAAATCTGATTTTTTAACTTTTAAATGATGCCGGCATCATAACTTTTTTCAATTTTTCACTAAAATTTTTTTTTCTCGAATTTTGTTAAGTGCTGTACATCGATGGAAAGGTCTGTTTATTGTCAGTTAGGAATTGAAAACCGCAACCATTTACGAGGCTTGGTTGCGGAGAAATCGGGTTTCGAAAGAAATCTGATTTTTTAACTTTTAAATGATGCCGGCATCATAACTTTTTTCAATTTTTCACTAAAATTTTTTTTCTCGAATTTTGTAAAGTGCTGTACATCGATGGAAAGGTCTGTTTATTGTCAGTTAGGAATTGAAAACCGCAACCATTTACGAGGCTTGGTTGCGGAGAAATCGGGTTTCGAAAGAAATCTGATTTTTAAACTTTCAAATGATGCCGGCATCATAACTTTTTTCAATTTTTCACTAAAATTTTTTTTCTTGAATTTTTAAAAGTGCTGTACATCGATGGAAAGGTCTGTTTATTGTCAGTTAGGAATTAAAAACCGCAACCATTTACGAGGCTTGGTTGCGGAGAAATCGGGTTTCGAAAGAAATCTGATTTTTAAACTTTTAAATGATGCCGGCATCATAACTTTTTTCAATTTTTCACTAAAATTTTTTTTCTCGAATTTTGTAAAGTGCTGTACATCGATGGAAAGGTCTGTTTATTGTCAGTTAGGAATTGAAAACCGCAACCATTTACGAGGCTTGGTTGCGGAGAAATCGGGTTTCGAAAGAAATCTGATTTTTAAACTTTTAAATGATGCCGGCATCATAACTTTTTTCAATTTTTCACTAAAATTTTTTTTCTCGAATTTTGTAAAGTGCTGTACATCGATGGAAAGGTCTGTTTATTGTCAGTTAGGAATTGAAAACCCGCAACCATTTACGAGGCTTGGTTGCGGAGAAATCGGGTTTCGAAAGAAATCTGATTTTTAAACTTTTAAATGATGCCGGCATCATAACTTTTTTCAATTTTTCACTAAAATTTTTTTTCTCGAATTTTGCAAAGTGCTGTACATCGATGGAAAGGTCTGTTTATTGTCAGTTAGGAATTGAAAACCGCAACCACTTACGAGGCTTGGTTGGGGAGAAATCGGGTTTCGAAAGAAATCTGATTTTTAAACTTTTAAATGATGCCGGCATCATAACTTTTTTCAATTTTTCACTAAAATTTTTTTTCTCGAATTTTGTAAAGTGCTGTACATCGATGGAAAGGTCTGTTTATTGTCAGTTAGGAATTGAAAACCGCAACCATTTACGAGGCTTGGTTGCGGAGAAATCGGGTTTCGAAAGAAATCTGATTTTTAAACTTTTAAATGATGCCGGCATAATAACTTTTTTCAATTTTTCACTAAAATTTTTTTTCTTGAATTTTTAAAAGTGCTGTACATCGATGGAAAGGTCTGTTTATTGTCAGTTAGGAATTGAAACCCGCAACCATTTACGAGGCTTGGTTGCGGAGAAATCGGGTTTCGAAAGAAATCTGATTTTTTAACTTTTAAATGATGCCGGCATCATAACTTTTTTCAATTTTTCACTAAAATTTTTTTTCTCGAATTTTGTAAAGTGCTGTACATCGATGGAAAGGTCTGTTTATTGTCAGTTAGGAATTGAAAACCGCAACCATTTACGAGGCTTGGTTGCGGAGAAATCGGGTTTCGAAAGAAATCTGATTTTTAAACTTTTAAATGATGCCGGCATCATAACTTTTTTCAATTGTTCACTAAAATTTTTTTTCTCGAATTTTGTAAAGTGCTGTACATCGATGGAAAGGTCTGTTTATTGTCAGTTAGGAATTGAAAACCCGCAACCATTTACGAGGCTTGGTTGCGGAGAAATCGGGTTTCGAAAGAAATCTGATTTTTAAACTTTTAAATGATGCCGGCATCATAACTTTTTTCAATTTTTCACTAAAATTTTTTTTCTCGAATTTTGCAAAGTGCTGTACATCGATGGAAAGGTCTGTTTATTGTCAGTTAGGAATTGAAAACCGCAACCACTTACGAGGCTTGGTTGCGGAGAAATCGGGTTTCGAAAGAAATCTGATTTTTAAACTTTTAAATGATGCCGGCATCATAACTTTTTTCAATTTTTCACTAAAATTTTTTTTCTCGAATTTTGTAAAGTGCTGTACATCGATGGAAAGGTCTGTTTATTGTCAGTTAGGAATTGAAAACCGCAACCATTTACGAGGCTTGGTTGCGGAGAAATCGGGTTTCGAAAGAAATCTGATTTTTAAACTTTTAAATGATGCCGGCATCATAACTTTTTTCAATTTTTCACTAAAATTTATTTTCTTGAATTTTTAAAAGTGCTGTACATCGATGGAAAGGTCTGTTTATTGTCAGTTAGGAATTGAAAACCGCAACCATTTACGAGGCTTGGTTGCGGAGAAATCGGGTTTCGAAAGAAATCTGATTTTTAAACTTTTAAATGATGCCGGCATCATAACTTTTTTCAATTTTTCACTAAATTTTTTTTTCTCGAATTTTGTAAAGTGCTGTACATCGATGGAAAGGTCTGTTTATTGTCAGTTAGGAATTGAAAACCGCAACCATTTACGAGGCTTGGTTGTGGAGAAATCGGGTTTCGAAAGAAATCTGATTTTTTAACTTTTAAATGATGCCGGCATCATAACTTTTTTCAATTTTTCACTAAAATTTTTTTTCTCGAATTTTGTAAAGTGCTGTACATCGATGGAAAGGTCTGTTTATTGTCAGTTAGGAATTGAAAACCGCAACCATTTACGAGGCTTGGTTGCGGAGAAATCGGGTTTCGAAAGAAATCTGATTTTTAAACTTTTAAATGATGCCGGCATCATAACATTTTTTATAATTTTTCACTAAATTTTTTTTTCTCGAATTTTGTAAAGTGCTGTACATCGATGGAAAGGTCTGTTTATTGTCAGTTAGGAATTGAAAACCGCAACCATTTACGAGGCTTGGTTGCGGAGAAATCGGGTTTCGAAAGAAATCTGATTTTTAAACTTTTAAATGATGCCGGCATCATAACTTTTTTCAATTTTTCACTAAAATTTTTTTTCTTGAATTTTTAAAAGTGCTGTACATCGATGGAAAGGTCTGTTTATTGTCAGTTAGGAATTGAAAACCGCAACCATTTACGAGGCTTGGTTGCGGAGAAATCGGGTTTCGAAAGAAATCTGATTTTTTAACTTTTAAATGATGCCGGCATCATAACTTTTTTCAATTTTTCACTAAAATTTTTTTTCTCGAATTTTGTTAAGTGCTGTACATCGATGGAAAGGTCTGTTTATTGTCAGTTAGGAATTGAAAACCGCAACCATTTACGAGGCTTGGTTGCGGTTGCTTTTTGCTTTTTGCTTTTAAATGATGCCGGCATCATAACTTTTTTCAATTTTTCACTAAAATTTTTTTTCTCGAATTTTGTAAAGTGCTGTACATCGATTGAAAGGTCTGTTTATTCTCAGTTAGGAATTGAAAACCGCAACCATTTACGAGGCTTGGTTGCGGAGAAATCGGGTTTCGAAAGAAATCTGATTTTTAAACTTTTAAATGATGCCGGCATCATAACTTTTTTCAATTTTTCACTAAATTTTTTTTTCTCGAATTTTGTAAAGTGCTGTACATCGATGGAAAGGTCTGTTTATTGTCAGTTAGGAATTGAAAACCGCAACCATTTACGAGGCTTGGTTGCGGAGAAATCGGGTTTCGAAAGAAATCTGATTTTTAAACTTTTAAATGATGCCGGCATCATAACTTTTTTCAATTTTTCACTAAATTTTTTTTTCTCGAATTTTGTAAAGTGCTGTACATGGATGGAAAGGTCTGTTTATTGTCAGTTAGGAATTGAAAACCGCAACCATTTACGAGGCTTGGTTGCGAAGAAATCGGGTTTCGAAAGAAATCTGATTTTTAAACTTTTAAATGATGCCGGCATCATAACTTTTTTCAATTTTTCACAAAAATTTTTTTTCTCGAATTTTGTAAAGTGCTGTACATGGATGGAAAGGTCTGTTTATTGTCAGTTAGGAATTGAAAACCGCAACCATTTACGAGGCTTGGTTGCGGAGAAATCGGGTTTCGAAAGAAATCTGATTTTTAAACTTTTAAATGATGCCGGCATCATAACTTTTTTCAATTTTTCACTAAAATTTTTTTTCTCGAATTTTGTAAAGTGCTGTACATCGATGGAAAGGTCTGTTTATTGTCAGTTAGGAATTGAAAACCGCAACCATTTACGAGGCTTGGTTGCGGAGAAATCGGGTTTCGAAAGAAATCTGATTTTTAAACTTTTAAATGATGCCGGCATCATAACTTTTTTCAATTTTTCACTAAATTTTTTTTTCTCGAATTTTGTAAAGTGCTGTACATCGATGGAAAGGTCTGTTTATTGTCAGTTAGGAATTGAAAACCGCAACCATTTACGAGGCTTGGTTGCGGAGAAATCGGGTTTCGAAAGAAATCTAATTTTTAAACTTTTAAATGATGCCGGCATCATAACTTTTTTCAATTTTTCACTAAAATTTTTTTTCTTGAATTTTTTAAATTGCTGTACATCGATGGAAAGGTCTGTTTATTGTCAGTTAGGAATTGAAAACCGCAACCATTTACGAGGCTTGGTTGCGGAGAAATCGGGTTTCGAAAGAAATCTGATTTTTAAACTTTTAAATGATGCCGGCATCATAACTTTTTTCGATTTTTCACTAAAATTTTTTTTCTCGAATTTTGTAAAGTGCTGTACATCGATGGAAAGGTCTGTTTATTGTCAGTTAGGAATTGAAAACCGCAACCATTTACGAGGCTTGGTTGCGGAGAAATCGGGTTTCGAAAGAAATCTGATTTTTAAACTTTTAAATGATGCCGGCATCATAACTTTTTTCAATTTTTCACTAAAATTTTTTTTCTCGAATTTTGTAAAGTGCTGTACATCGATGGAAAGGTCTGTTTATTGTCAGTTAGGAATTGAAAACCGCAACCATTTACGAGGCTTGGTTGCGGAGAAATCGGGTTTCGAAAGAAATCTGATTTTTAAACTTTTAAATGATGCCGGCATCATAACTTTTTTCAATTTTTCACTAAATTTTTTTTTCTCGAATTTTGTAAAGTGCTGTACATCGATGGAAAGGTCTGTTTATTGTCAGTTAGGAATTGAAAACCGCAACCATTTACGAGGCTTGGTTGCGGAGAAATCGGGTTTCGAAAGAAATCTGATTTTTAAACTTTTAAATGATGCCGGCATCATAACTTTTTTCATTTTTTCACTAAAATTTTTTTTCTTGAATTTTTTAAAGTGCTGTACATCGATGGAAAGGTCTGTTTATTGTCAGTTAGGAATTGAAAACCGCAACCATTTACGAGGCTTGGTTGCGGAGAAATCGGGTTTCGAAAGAAATCTGATTTTTAAACTTTTAAATGATGCCGGCATCATAACTTTTTTCAATTTTTCACTAAATTTTTTTTTCTCGAATTTTGTAAAGTGCTGTACATCGATGGAAAGGTCTGTTTATTGTCAGTTAGGAATTGAAAACCGCAACCATTTACGAGGCTTGGTTGCGGAGAAATCGGGTTTCGAAAGAAATCTGATTTTTAAACTTTTAAATGATGCCGGCATCATAACTTTTTTCAATTTTTCACTAAATTTTTTTTTCTCGAATTTTGTAAAGTGCTGTACATCGATGGAAAGGTCTGTTTATTGTCAGTTAGGAATTGAAAACCGCAACCATTTACGAAGCTTGGTTGCGGAGAAATCGGGTTTCGAAAGAAATCTGATTTTTAAACTTTTAAATGATGCCGGCATCATAACTTTTTTCAATTTTTCACTAAAATTTTTTTTCTCGAATTTTGTAAAGTGCTGTACATCGATTGAAAGGTCTGTTTATTCTCAGTTAGGAATTGAAAACCGCAACCATTTACGAGGCTTGGTTGCGGAGAAATCGGGTTTCGAAAGAAATCTGATTTTTAAACTTTTAAATGATGCCGGCATCATAACTTTTTTCAATTTTTCACTAAATTTTTTTTTCTCGAATTTTGTAAAGTGCTGTACATGGATGGAAAGGTCTGTTTATTGTCAGTTAGGAATTGAAAACCGCAACCATTTACGAGGCTTGGTTGCGGAGAAATCGGGTTTCGAAAGAAATCTGATTTTTAAACTTTTAAATGATGCCGGCATCATAACTTTTTTCAATTTTTCACAAAAATTTTTTTTCTCGAATTTTGTAAAGTGCTGTACATGGATGGAAAGGTCTGTTTATTGTCAGTTAGGAATTGAAAACCGCAACCATTTACGAGGCTTGGTTGCGGAGAAATCGGGTTTCGAAAGAAATCTAATTTTTAAACTTTTAAATGATGCCGGCATCATAACTTTTTTCAATTTTTCACTAAAATTTTTTTTCTTGAATTTTTTAAAGTGCTGTACATCGATGGAAAGGTCTGTTTATTGTCAGTTAGGAATTGAAAACCGCAACCATTTACGAGGCTTGGTTGCGGAGAAATCGGGTTTCGAAAGAAATCTGATTTTTAAACTTTTAAATGATGATGATGTTATACTGTTATAACTGTTTTCAATTTTTCACTAAATTTTTTTTTCTCGAATTTTGTAAAGTGCTGTACATCGATGGAAAGGTCTGTTTATTGTCAGTTAGGAATTGAAAACCGCAACCATTTACGAGGCTTGGTTGCGGAGAAATCGGGTTTCGAAAGAAATCTGATTTTTAAACTTTTAAATGATGCCGGCATCATAACTTTTTTCAATTTTTCACTAAATTTTTTTTTCTCGAATTTTGTAAAGTGCTGTACATCGATGGAAAGGTCTGTTTATTGTCAGTTAGGAATTGAAAACCGCAACCATTTACGAGGCTTGGTTGCGGAGAAATCGGGTTTCGAAAGAAATCTGATTTTTAAACTTTTAAATGATGCCGGCATCATAACTTTTTTCAATTTTTCACTAAAATTTTTTTCTTGAATTTTTAAAAGTGCTGTACATCGATGGAAAGGTCTGTTTATTGTCAGTTAGGAATTGAAAACCGCAACCATTTACGAGGCTTGGTTGCGGAGAAATCGGGTTTCGAAAGAAATCTGATTTTTAAACTTTTAAATTATGCCGGCATCATAACTTTTTTCAATTTTTCACTAAAATTTTTTTCTCGAATTTTGTAAAGTGCTGTACATCGATGGAAAGGTCTGTTTATTGTCAGTTAGGAATTGAAAACCGCAACCATTTACGAGGCTTGGTTGCGGAGAAATCGGGTTTCGAAAGAAATCTGATTTTTTAACTTTTAAATGATGCCGGCATCATAACTTTTTTCAATTTTTCACTAAAATTTTTTTTCTTGAATTTTTAAAAGTGCTGTACATCGATGGAAAGGTCTTTTTATTGTCAGTTAGGAATTGAAAACCGCAACCATTTACGAGGCTTGGTTGCGGAGAAATCGGGTTTCGAAAGAAATCTGATTTTTTAACTTTTAAATGATGCCGGCATCATAACTTTTTTCAATTTTTCACTAAAATTTTTTTTCTCGAATTTTGTAAAGTGCTGTACATCGATGGAAAGGTCTGTTTATTGTCAGTTAGGAATTGAAAACCGCAACCATTTGCGAGGCTTGGTTGCGGAGAAATCGGGTTTCGAAAGAAATCTGATTTTTAAACTTTTAAATGATGCCGGCATCATAACTTTTTTCAATTTTTCACTAAAATTTTTTTTCTTGAATTTTTTAAAGTGCTGTACATCGATGGAAAGGTCTGTTTATTGTCAGTTAGGAATTGAAAACCGCAACCATTTACGAGGCTTGGTTGCGGAGAAATCGGGTTTCGAAAGAAATCTGATTTTTAAACTTTTAAATGATGCCGGCATCATAACTTTTTTCAATTTTTCACTAAAATTTTTTTTCTTGAATTTTTAAAAGTGCTGTACATCGATGGAAAGGTCTGTTTATTGTCAGTTAGGAATTGAAAACCGCAACCATTTACGAGGCTTGGTTGCGGAGAAATCGGGTTTCGAAAGAAATCTGATTTTTAAACTTTTAAATGATGCCGGCATCATAACTTTTTTCAATTTTTCACAAAAATTTTTTTTCTCGAATTTTGTAAAGTGCTGTACATCGATGGAAAGGTCTGTTTATTGTCAGTGAGGAATTGAAAACCGCAACCATTTACGAGGCTTGGTTGCGGAGAAATCGGGTTTCGAAAGAAATCTGATTTTTAAACTTTTAAATGATGCCGGCATCATAACTTTTTTCAATTTTTCACTAAAATTTTTTTTTCTCGAATTTTGTAAAGTGCTGTACATCGATGGAAAGGTCTGTTTATTGTCAGTTAGGAATTGAAAACCGCAACCATTTACGAGGCTTGGTTGCGGAGAAATCGGGTTTCGAAAGAAATCTGATTTTTAAACTTTTAAATGATGCCGGCATCATAACTTTTTTCAATTTTTCACTAAAATTTTTTTTCTCGAATTTTGTAAAGTGCTGTACATCGATGGAAAGGTCTGTTTATTGTCAGTTAGGAATTGAAAACCGCAACCATTTACGAGGCTTGGTTGCGGAGAAATCGGGTTTCGAAAGAAATCTGATTTTTAAACTTTTAAATGATGCCGGCATCATAACTTTTTTCAATTTTTCACTAAATTTTTTTTTTCTCGAATTTTGTAAAGTGCTGTACATCGATGGAAAGGTCTGTTTATTGTCAGTTAGGAATTGAAAACCGCAACCATTTACGAGGCTTGGTTGCGGAGAAATCGGGTTTCGAAAGAAATCTGATTTTTAAACTTTTAAATGATGCCGGCATCATAACTTTTTTCAATTTTTCACTAAAATTTTTTTTCTCGAATTTTGTAAAGTGCTGTACATCGATGGAAAGGTCTGTTTATTGTCAGTTAGGAATTGAAAACCGCAACCATTTACGAGGCTTGGTTGCGGAGAAATCGGGTTTCGAAAGAAATCTGATTTTTAAACTTTTAAATGATGCCGGCATCATAACTTTTTTCAATTTTTCACTAAATTTTTTTTTCTCGAATTTTGTAAAGTGCTGTACATCGATGGAAAGGTCTGTTTATTGTCAGTTAGGAATTGAAAACCGCAACCATTTACGAGGCTTGGTTGCGGAGAAATCGGGTTTCGAAAGAAATCTGATTTTTAAACTTTTAAATGATGCCGGCATCATAACTTTTTTCAATTTTTCACTAAATTTTTTTTTCTCGAATTTTGTAAAGTGCTGTACATCGATGGAAATTTCTGTTTATTGTCAGTTAGGAATTGAAAACCGCAACCATTTACGAGGCTTGGTTGCGGAGAAATCGGGTTTCGAAAGAAATCTGATTTTTAAACTTTTAAATGATGCCGGCATCATAACTTTTTTCAATTTTTCACTAAAATTTTTTTTCTTGAATTTTTAAAAGTGCTGTACATCGATGGAAAGGTCTGTTTATTGTCAGTTAGGAATTGAAAACCGCAACCATTTACGAGGCTTGGTTGCGGAGAAATCGGGTTTCGAAAGAAATCTGATTTTTAAACTTTTAAATGATGCCGGCATCATAACTTTTTTCAATTTTTCACTAAATTTTTTTTTCTCGAATTTTGTAAAGTGCTGTACATCGATGGAAAGGTCTGTTTATTGTCAGTTAGGAATTGAAAACCGCAACCATTTACGAGGCTTGGTTGCGGAGAAATCGGGTTTCGAAAGAAATCTGATTTTTAAACTTTTAAATGATGCCGGCATCATAACTTTTTTCAATTTTTCACTAAATTTTTTTTTCTCGAATTTTGTATCATAACTTTTTTCAATTTTTCACTAAATTTTTTTTTCTCGAATTTTGTAAAGTGCTGTACATCGATGGAAAGGTCTGTTTATTGTCAGTTAGGAATTGAAAACCGCAACCATTTACGAGGCTTGGTTGCGGAGAAATCGGGTTTCGAAAGAAATCTGATTTTTAAACTTTTAAATGATGCCGGCATCATAACTTTTTTCAATTTTTCACTAAAATTTTTTTTCTCGAATTTTGTAAAGTGGTGTACATCGATGGAAAGTTCTGTTTATTGTCAGTTAGGAATTGAAAACCGCAACCATTTACGAGGCTTGGTTGCGGAGAAATTGGGTTTCGAAAGAAATCTGATTTTTAAACTTTTAAATGATGCCAGCATCATAACTTTTTTCAATTTTTCACTAAAATTTTTTTTTTCGAATTTTGTAAAGTGCTGTACATCGATGGAAAGGTCTGTTTATTGTCAGTTAGGAATTGAAAACCGCAACCATTTACGAGGCTTGGTTGCGGAGAAATCGGGTTTCGAAAGAAATCTGATTTTTAAACTTTTAAATGATGCCGGCATCATAACTTTTTTCAATTTTTCACTAAAATTTTTTTTCTTGAATTTTTAAAAGTGCTGTACATCGATGGAAAGGTCTGTTTATTGTCAGTTAGGAATTAAAAACCGCAACCATTTACGAGGCTTGGTTGCGGAGAAATCGGGTTTCGAAAGAAATCTGATTTTTTAACTTTTAAATGATGCCGGCATCATAACTTTTTTCAATTTTTCACTAAAATTTTTTTTTCTCGAATTTTGTAAAGTGCTGTACATCGATGGAAAGGTCTGTTTATTGTCAGTTAGGAATTGAAAACCGCAACCATTTACGAAGCTTGGTTGCGGAGAAATCGGGTTTCGAAAGAAATCTGATTTTTAAACTTTTAAATGATGCCGGCATCATAACTTTTTTCAATTTTTCACTAAATTTTTTTTTCTCGAATTTTGTAAAGTGCTGTACATCGATGAAAAGGTCTGTTTATTGTCAGTTAGGAATTAAAAACCGCAACCATTTACGAGGCTTGGTTGCGGAGAAATCGGGTTTCGAAAGAAATCTGATTTTTAAACTTTTAAATGATGCCGGCATCATAACTTTTTTCAATTTTTCACTAAAATTTTTTTTCTCGAATTTTGTAAAGTGCTGTACATCGATGGAAAGGTCTGTTTATTGTCAGTTAGGAATTGAAAACCGCAACCATTTACGAGGCTTGGTTGCGGAGAAATCGGGTTTCGAAAGAAATCTGATTTTTAAACTTTTAAATGATGCCGGCATCATAACTTTTTTCAATTTTTCACTAAATTTTTTTTTCTCGAATTTTGTAAAGTGCTGTACATCGATGGAAAGGTCTGTTTATTGTCAGTTAGGAATTGAAAACCGCAACCATTTACGAGGCTTGGTTGCGGAGAAATCGGGTTTCGAAAGAAATCTGATTTTTAAACTTTTAAATGATGCCGGCATCATAACTTTTTTCAATTTTTCACTAAATTTTTTTTTCTCGAATTTTGTAAAGTGCTGTACATCGATGGAAAGGTCTGTTTATTGTCAGTTAGGAATTGAAAACCGCAACCATTTACGAGGCTTGGTTGCGGAGAAATCGGGTTTCGAAAGAAATCTGATTTTTAAACTTTTAAATGATGCCGGCATCATAACTTTTTTCAATTTTTCACTAAATTTTTTTTTCTCGAATTTTGTAAAGTGCTGTACATCGATGGAAATTTCTGTTTATTGTCAGTTAGGAATTGAAAACCGCAACCATTTACGAGGCTTGGTTGCGGAGAAATCGGGTTTCGAAAGAAATCTGATTTTTAAACTTTTAAATGATGCCGGCATCATAACTTTTTTCAATTTTTCACTAAAATTTTTTTTCTTGAATTTTTAAAAGTGCTGTACATCGATGGAAAGGTCTGTTTATTGTCAGTTAGGAATTGAAAACCGCAACCATTTACGAGGCTTGGTTGCGGAGAAATCGGGTTTCGAAAGAAATCTGATTTTTAAACTTTTAAATGATGCCGGCATCATAACTTTTTTCAATTTTTCACTAAATTTTTTTTTCTCGAATTTTGTAAAGTGCTGTACATCGATGGAAAGGTCTGTTTATTGTCAGTTAGGAATTGAAAACCGCAACCATTTACGAGGCTTGGTTGCGGAGAAATCGGGTTTCGAAAGAAATCTGATTTTTAAACTTTTAAATGATGCCGGCATCATAACTTTTTTCAATTTTTCACTAAATTTTTTTTTCTCGAATTTTGTATCATAACTTTTTTCAATTTTTCACTAAATTTTTTTTTCTCGAATTTTGTAAAGTGCTGTACATCGATGGAAAGGTCTGTTTATTGTCAGTTAGGAATTGAAAACCGCAACCATTTACGAGGCTTGGTTGCGGAGAAATCGGGTTTCGAAAGAAATCTGATTTTTAAACTTTTAAATGATGCCGGCATCATAACTTTTTTCAATTTTTCACTAAAATTTTTTTTCTCGAATTTTGTAAAGTGGTGTACATCGATGGAAAGTTCTGTTTATTGTCAGTTAGGAATTGAAAACCGCAACCATTTACGAGGCTTGGTTGCGGAGAAATTGGGTTTCGAAAGAAATCTGATTTTTAAACTTTTAAATGATGCCAGCATCATAACTTTTTTCAATTTTTCACTAAAATTTTTTTTTTCGAATTTTGTAAAGTGCTGTACATCGATGGAAAGGTCTGTTTATTGTCAGTTAGGAATTGAAAACCGCAACCATTTACGAGGCTTGGTTGCGGAGAAATCGGGTTTCGAAAGAAATCTGATTTTTAAACTTTTAAATGATGCCGGCATCATAACTTTTTTCAATTTTTCACTAAAATTTTTTTTCTTGAATTTTTAAAAGTGCTGTACATCGATGGAAAGGTCTGTTTATTGTCAGTTAGGAATTAAAAACCGCAACCATTTACGAGGCTTGGTTGCGGAGAAATCGGGTTTCGAAAGAAATCTGATTTTTTAACTTTTAAATGATGCCGGCATCATAACTTTTTTCAATTTTTCACTAAAATTTTTTTTTCTCGAATTTTGTAAAGTGCTGTACATCGATGGAAAGGTCTGTTTATTGTCAGTTAGGAATTGAAAACCGCAACCATTTACGAAGCTTGGTTGCGGAGAAATCGGGTTTCGAAAGAAATCTGATTTTTAAACTTTTAAATGATGCCGGCATCATAACTTTTTTCAATTTTTCACTAAATTTTTTTTTCTCGAATTTTGTAAAGTGCTGTACATCGATGAAAAGGTCTGTTTATTGTCAGTTAGGAATTAAAAACCGCAACCATTTACGAGGCTTGGTTGCGGAGAAATCGGGTTTCGAAAGAAATCTGATTTTTTAACTTTTAAATGATGCCGGCATCATAACTTTTTTCAATTTTTCACTAAAATTTTTTTTCTCGAATTTTGTAAAGTGCTGTACATCGATGGAAAGGTCTGTTTATTGTTAGTTAGGAATTGAAAACCGCAACCATTTACGAGGCTTGGTTGCGGAGAAATCGGGTTTCGAAAGAAATCTGATTTTTAAACTTTTAAATGATGCCGGCATCATAACTTTTTTCAATTTTTCACTAAAATTTTTTTCTTGAATTTTTAAAAGTGCTGTACATCGACGGAAAGGTCTGTTTATTGTCAGTTAGGAATTGAAAACCGCAACCATTTACGAGGCTTGGTTGCGGAGAAATCGGGTTTCGAAAGAAATCTGATTTTTTAACTTTTAAATGATGCCGGCATCATAACTTTTTTCAATTTTTCACTAAAATTTTTTTTCTTGAATTTTTAAAAGTGCTGTACATCGATGGAAAGGTCTTTTTATTGTCAGTTAGGAATTGAAAACCGCAACCATTTACGAGGCTTGGTTGCGGAGAAATCGGGTTTCGAAAGAAATCTGATTTTTTAACTTTTAAATGATGCCGGCATCATAACTTTTTTCAATTTTTCACTAAAATTTTTTTTCTCGAATTTTGTAAAGTGCTGTACATCGATGGAAAGGTCTGTTTATTGTCAGTTAGGAATTGTTGAAAACCGCAACCATTTGCGAGGCTTGGTTGCGGAGAAATCGGGTTTCGAAAGAAATCTGATTTTTAAACTTTTAAATGATGCCGGCATCATAACTTTTTTCAATTTTTCACTAAAATTTTTGTTCTTGAATTTTTTAAAGTGCTGTACATCGATGGAAAGGTCTGTTTATTGTCAGTTAGGAATTGAAAACCGCAACCATTTACGAGGCTTGGTTGCGGAGAAATCGGGTTTCGAAAGAAATCTGATTTTTAAACATTTAAATGATGCCGGCATCATAACTTTTTCAATTTTTCACTAAATTTTTTTTCTCGAATTTTGTAAAGTGCTGTACATCGATGGAAAGGTCTGTTTATTGTCAGTTAGGAATTGAAAACCGCAACCATTTACGAGGCTTGGTTGCGGAGAAATCGGGTTTCGAAAGAAATCTGATTTTTAAACTTTTAAATGATGCCGGCATCATAACTTTTTTCAATTTTTCACTAAAATTTTTTTTCTCGAATTTTGTAAAGTGCTGTACATCGATGGAAAGGTCTGTTTATTGTCAGTTAGGAATTGAAAACCGCAACCATTTACGAGGCTTGGTTGCGGAGAAATCGGGTTTCGAAAGAAATCTGATTTTTTAACTTTTAAATGATGCCGGCATCATAACTTTTTTCAATTTTTCACTAAAATTTTTTTTCTCGAATTTTGTAAAGTGCTGTACATCGATGGAAAGGTCTGTTTATTGTCAGTTAGGAATTGAAAACCGCAACCATTTACGAGGCTTGGTTGCGGAGAAATCGGGTTTCGAAAGAAATCTGATTTTTAAACTTTTAAATGATGTCGGCATCATAACTTTTTTCAATTTTTCACTAAAATTTTTTTTCTCGAATTTTGTAAAGTGCTGTACATCGATGGAAAGGTCTGTTTATTGTCAGTTAGGAATTGAAAACCGCAACCATTTACGAGGCTTGGTTGCGGAGAAATCGGGTTTCGAAAGAAATCTGATTTTTAAACTTTTAAATGATGCCGGCATCATAACTTTTTTCAATTTTTCACAAAAATTTTTTTTCTCGAATTTTGTAAAGTGCTGTACATCGATGGAAAGGTCTGTTTATTGTCAGTTAGGAATTGAAAACCGCAACCATTTACGAGGCTTGGTTGCGGAGAAATCGGGTTTCGAAAGAAATCTGATTTTTTAACTTTTAAATGATGCCAGCATCATAACTTTTTTCAATTTTTCACTAAAATTTTTTTTTCTCGAATTTTGTAAAGTGCTGTACATCGATGGAAAGGTCTGTTTATTGTCAGTTAGGAATTGAAAACCGCAACCATTTACGAGGCTTGGTTGCGGAGAAATCGGGTTTCGAAAGAAATCTGATTTTTAAACTTTTAAATGATGCCGGCATCATAACTTTTTTCAATTTTTCACTAAATTTTTTTTCTCGAATTTTGTAAAGTGCTGTACATCGATGGAAAGGTCTGTTTATTGTCAGTTAGGAATTGAAAACCGCAACCATTTACGAGGCTTGGTTGCGGAGAAATCGGGTTTCGAAAGAAATCTGATTTTTAAACTTTTAAATGATGCCGGCATCATAACTTTTTTCAATTTTTCACTAAAATTTTTTTTCTCGAATTTTGTAAAGTGCTGTACATCGATGGAAAGGTCTGTTTATTGTCAGTTAGGAATT
The DNA here is from genome assembly GCA_929447395.1 of Epistrophe grossulariae. Lineage (NCBI taxonomy): Eukaryota > Metazoa > Arthropoda > Insecta > Diptera > Syrphidae > Epistrophe > Epistrophe grossulariae. The sequence goes on along the minus strand of OV839568.1, from coordinate 28,257,717 downwards.
GAAAACCGCAACCATTTACGAGGCTTGGTTGCGGAGAAATCGGGTTTCGAAAGAAATCTGATTTTTTAACTTTTAAATGATGCCGGCATCATAACTTTTTTCAATTTTTCACTAAAATTTTTTTTCTCGAATTTTGTAAAGTGCTGTACATCGATGGAAAGGTCTGTTTATTGTCAGTTAGGAATTGAAAACCGCAACCATTTACGAGGCTTGGTTGCGAAGAAATCGGGTTTCGAAAGAAATCTGATTTTTAAACTATTAAATGATGCCGGCATCATAACTTTTTTCAATTTTTCACTAAATTTTTTTTTCTCGAATTTTGTAAAGTGCTGTACATCGATGGAAAGGTCTGTTTATTGTCAGTTAGGAATTGAAAACCGCAACCATTTACGAGGCTTGGTTGCGGAGAAATCGGGTTTCGAAAGAAATCTGATTTTTAAACTTTTAAATGATGCCGGCATCATAACTTTTTTCAATTTTTCACTAAAATTTTTTTTCTTGAATTTTTAAAAGTGCTGTACATCGATGGAAAGGTCTGTTTATTGTCAGTTAGGAATTGAAAACCGCAACCATTTACGAGGCTTGGTTGCGGAGAAATCGGGTTTCGAAAGAAATCTGATTTTTAAACTTTTAAATGATGCCGGCATCATAACTTTTTTCAATTTTTCACTAAAATTTTTTTTCTTGAATTTTTAAAAGTGCTGTACATCGATGGAAAGGTCTGTTTATTGTCAGTTAGGAATTGAAAACCGCAACCATTTACGAGGCTTGGTTGCGGAGAAATCGGGTTTCGAAAGAAATCTGATTTTTAAACTTTTAAATGATGCCGGCATCATAACTTTTTTCAATTTTTCACTAAATTTTTTTTCTCGAATTTTGTAAAGTGCTGTACATCGATGGAAAGGTCTGTTTATTGTCAGTTAGGAATTGAAAACCGCAACCATTTACGAGGCTTGGTTGCGGAGAAATCGGGTTTCGAAAGAAATCTGATTTTTAAACTTTTAAATGATGCCGGCATCATAACTTTTTTCAATTTTTCACTAAAATTTTTTTTCTTGAATTTTTAAAAGTGCTGTACATCGATGGAAAGGTCTGTTTATTGTCAGTTAGGAATTGAAAACCGCAACCATTTACGAGGCTTGGTTGCGGAGAAATCGGGTTTCGAAAGAAATCTGATTTTTAAACTTTTAAATGATGCCGGCATCATAACTTTTTTCAATTTTTCACTAAATTTTTTTTTCTCGAATTTTGTAAAGTGCTGTACATCGATGGAAAGGTCTGTTTATTGTCAGTTAGGAATTGAAAACCGCAACCATTTACGAGGCTTGGTTGCGGAGAAATCGGGTTTCGAAAGAAATCTGATTTTTAAACTTTTAAATGATGCCGGCATCATAATTTTTTTCAATTTTTCAATAAAATTTTTTTTCTTGAATTTTTTAAAGTGCTGTTCATCGATGGAAAGGTCTGTTTATTGTCAGTTAGGAATTGAAAACCGCAACCATTTACGAGGCTTGGTTGCGGAGAAATCGGGTTTCGAAAGAAATCTGATTTTTAAACTTTTAAATGATACCGGCATCATAACTTTTTTCAATTTTTCACTAAAATTTTTTTTCTCGAATTTTGTAAAGTGCTGTACATCGATGGAAAGGTCTGTTTATTGTCAGTTAGGAATTGAAAACCGCAACCATTTACGAGGCTTGGTTGCGGAGAAATCGGGTTTCGAAAGAAATCTGATTTTTAAACTTTTAAATGATGCCGGCATCATAACTTTTTTCAATTTTTCACTAAATTTTTTTTTCTCGAATTTTGTAAAGTGCTGTTCATCGATGGAAAGGTCTGTTTATGGTCAGTTAGGAATTGAAAACTGCAACCATTTACGAGGTTTGGTTGCGGAGAAATCGGGTTTCGAAAGAAATCTGATTTTTAAACTTTTAAATGATGCCGGCATCATAACTTTTTTCAATTTTTCACTAAAATTTTTTTTCTTGAATTTTTAAAAGTGCTGTACATCGATGGAAAGGTCTGTCTATTGTCAGTTAGGAATTGAAAACCGCAACCATTTACGAGGCTTGGTTGCGGAGAAATCGGGTTTCGAAAGAAATCTGATTTTTAAACTTTTAAATGATGCCGGCATCATAACTTTTTTCAATTTTTCACTAAATTTTTTTTTCTCGAAGTTTGTAAAGTGCTGTACATCGATGGAAAGGTCTGTTTATTGTCAGTTAGGAATTGAAAACCGCAACCATTTACGAGGCTTGGTTGCGGAGAAATCGGGTTTCGAAAGAAATCTGATTTTTAAACTTTTAAATGATGCCGGCATCATAACTTTTTTCAATTTTTCACTAAAATTTTTTTTCTTGAATTTTTTAAAGTGCTGTACATCGATGGAAAGGTCTGTTTATTGTCAGTTAGGAATTGAAAACCGCAACCATTTACGAGGCTTGGTTGCGGAGAAATCGGGTTTCGAAAGAAATCTGATTTTTAAACTTTTAAATGATGCCGGCATCATAACTTTTTTCAATTTTTCACTAAATTTTTTTTTCTCGAAGTTTGTAAAGTGCTGTACATCGATGGAAAGGTCTGTTTATTGTCAGTTAGGAATTGAAAACCGCAACCATTTACGAGGCTTGGTTGCGGAGAAATCGGGTTTCGAAAGAAATCTGATTTTTAAACTTTTAAATGATGCCGGCATCATAACTTTTTTCAATTTTTCACTAAATTTTTTTTTCTCGAAGTTTGTAAAGTGCTGTACATCGATGGAAAGGTCTGTTTATTGTCAGTTAGGAATTGAAAACCGCAACCACTTACGAGGCTTGGTTGCGGAGAAATCGGGTTTCGAAAGAAATCTGATTTTTAAACTTTTAAATGATGCCGGCATCATAACTTTTTTCAATTTTTCACTAAAATTTTTTTTCTTGAATTTTTTAAAGTGCTGTACATCGATGGAAAGGTCTGTTTATTGTCAGTTAGGAATTGAAAACCGCAACCATTTACGAGGCTTGGTTGCGGAGAAATCGGGTTTCGAAAGAAATCTGATTTTTAAACTTTTAAATGATGCCGGCATCAAACTTTTTCAATTTTTCACTAAAATTTTTTTTCTCGAATTTTGTAAAGTGCTGTACATCGATGGAAAGGTCTGTTTATTGTCAGTTAGGAATTGAAAACCGCAACCATTTACGAGGCTTGGTTGCGGAGAAATCGGGTTTCGAAAGAAATCTGATTTTTAAACTTTTAAATGATGCCCGGCATCATAACTTTTTTCAATTTTTCACTAAAATTTTTTTTCTCGAATTTTGTAAAGTGCTGTACATCGATGGAAAGGTCTGTTTATTGTCAGTTAGGAATTGAAAACCGCAACCATTTACGAGGCTTGGTTGCGGAGAAATCGGGTTTCGAAAGAAATCTGATTTTTAAACTTTTAAATGATGCCGGCATCATAACTTTTTTCAATTTTTCACAAAAATTTTTTTTCTCGAATTTTGTAAAGTGCTGTACATCGATGGAAAGGTCTGTTTATTGTCAGTTAGGAATTGAAAACCGCAACCATTTACGACCAGTTTCGAAAGAAATCTGATTTTTAAACTTTTAAATGATGCCGGCATCAAACTTTTTCAATTTTTCACTAAAATTTTTTTTCTCGAATTTTGTAAAGTGCTGTACATCGATGGAAAGGTCTGTTAATTGTCAGTTAGGAATTCAAAACCGCAACCATTTACGAGGCTTGGTTGCGGAGAAATCGGGTTTCGAAAGAAATCTGATTTTTAAACTTTTAAATGATGCCGGCATCATAACTTTTTTCAATTTTTCACTAAATTTTTTTTTCTCGAATTTGTAAAGTGCTGTACATCGATGGAAAGGTCTGTTTATTGTCAGTTAGGAATTGAAAACCGCAACCATTTACGAGGCTTGGTTGCGGAGAAATCGGGTTTCGAAAGAAATCTGATTTTTAAACTTTTAAATGATGCCGGCATCATAACTTTTTTCAATTTTTCACAAAAATTTTTTTTCTCGAATTTTGTAAAGTGCTGTACATCGATGGAAAGGTCTGTTTATTGTCAGTTAGGAATTGAAAACCACAACCATTTACGAGGCTTGGTTGCGGAGAAATCGGGTTTCGAAAGAAATCTGATTTTTAAACTTTTAAATGATGCCGGCATCATAACTTTTTTCAATTTTTCACTAAAATTTTTTTTCTCGAATTTTGTAAAGTGCTGTACATCGATGGAAAGGTCTGTTTATTGTCAGTTAGGAATTGAAAACCGCAACCATTTACGAGGCTTGGTTGCGGAGAAATCGGGTTTCGAAAGAAATTTTTCACTAAAATTATTTTTCTCGAATTTTGTAAAGTGCTGTACATCGATGGAAAGGTCTGTTTATTGTCAGTTAGGAATTGAAAACCGCAACCACTTACGAGGCTTGGTTGGGGAGAAATCGGGTTTCGGAAGAAATCTGATTTTTTAACTTTTAAATGATGCCGGCATCATAACTTTTTTCAATTTTTCACTAAATTTTTTTTTCTCGAATTTTGTAAAGTGCCGTACATCGATGGAAAGGTCTGTTTATTGTCAGTTAGGAATTGAAAACCGCAACCACTTACGAGGCTTGGTTGCGGAGAAATCGGGTTTCGAAAGAAATCTGATTTTTAAACTTTTAAATGATGCCGGCATCATAACTTTTTTCAATTTTTCACTAAATTTTTTTTTCTCGAATTTTGTAAAGTGCTGTACATCGATGGAAAGGTCTGTTTATTGTCAGTTAGGAATTGAAAACCGCAACCACTTACGAGGCTTGGTTGGGGAGAAATCGGGTTTCGGAAGAAATCTGATTTTTAAACTTTTAAATGATGCCGGCATCATAACTTTTTTCAATTTTTCACTAAAATTTTTTTTCTCGAATTTTGTAAAGTGCTGTACATCGATGGGAAGGTCTGTTTATTGTCAGTTAGGAATTGAAAACCGCAACCACTTACGAGGCTTGGTTGCGGAGAAATCGGGTTTCGAAAGAAATCTGATTTTTAAACTTTTAAATGATGCCGGCATCATAACTTTTTTCAATTTTTCACTAAATTTTTTTTTTCTCGAATTTTGTAAAGTGCTGTACATCGATGGAAAGGTCTGTTTATTGTCAGTTAGGAATTGAAAACCGCAACCATTTACGAGGCTTGGTTGCGGAGAAATCGGGTTTCGAAAGAAATCTGATTTTTAAACTTTTAAATGATGCCGGCATCATAACTTTTTTCAATTTTTCACTAAAATTTTTTTTCTCGAATTTTGTAAAGTGCTGTACATCGATGGAAAGGTCTGTTTATTGTCAGTTAGGAATTGAAAACCGCAACCACTTACGAGGGTTGGTTGGGGAGAAATCGGGTTTCGAAAGAAATCTGATTTTTTAACTTTTAAATGAAGCCGGCATCATAATTTTTTTCAATTTTTCACTAAAATTTTTTTTCTCGAATTTTGTAAAGTGCTGTACATCGATGGAAAGGTCTGTTTATTGTCAGTTAGGAATTGAAAACCGCAACCATTTACGAGGCTTGGTTGCGGAGAAATCGGGTTTCGAAAGAAATCTGATTTTTAACCTTTTAGATGATGCCGGCATCATAACTTTTTTCAATTTTTCACTAAAATTTTTTTTCTTGAATTTTTAAAAGTGCTGTACATCGATGGAAAGGTCTGTTTATTGTCAGTTAGGAATTGAAAACCGCAACCATTTACGAGGCTTGGTTGCGGAGAAATCGGGTTTCGAAAGAAATCTGATTTTTAAACTTTTAAATGATGCCGGCATCATAACTTTTTTCAATTTTTCACTAAAATTTTTTTTCTCGAATTTTGTAAAGTGCTGTACATCGATGGAAAGGTCTGTTTATTGTCAGTTAGGAATTGAAAACCGCAACCATTTACGAGGCTTGGTTGCGGAGAAATCGGGTTTCGAAAGAAATCTGATTTTTAACCTTTTAGATGATGCCGGCATCATAATTTTTTTCAATTTTTCACTAAAATTTTTTTTCTCGAATTTTGTAAATTGCTGTACATCGATGGAAAGGTCTGTTTATTGTCAGTTAGGAATTGAAAACCGCAACCATTTACGAGGCTTGGTTGCGGAGAAATCGGGTTTCGAAAGAAATCTGATTTTTAAACTTTTAAATGATACCGGCATCATAACTTTTTTCAATTTTTCACTAAAATTTTTTTTCTCGAATTTTGTAAAGTGCTGTACATCGATGGAAAGGTCTGTTTATTGTCAGTTAGGAATTGAAAACCGCAACCATTTACGAGGCTTGGTTGCGGAGAAATCGGGTTTCGAAAGAAATCTGATTTTTAAACTTTTAAATGATGCCGGCATCATAACTTTTTTCAATTTTTCACTAAAATTTTTTTTTCTCGAATTTTGTAAAGTGCTGTACATCGATGGAAAGGTCTGTTTATTGTCAGTTAGGAATTGAAAACCGCAACCATTTACGAGGCTTGGTTGCGGAGAAATCGGGTTTCGAAAGAAATCTGATTTTTAAACTTTTAAATGATGCCGGCATCATAACTTTTTTCAATTTTTCACTAAAATTTTTTTTCTTGAATTTTTAAAAGTGCTGTACATCGATGGAAAGGTCTGTCTATTGTCAGTTAGGAATTGAAAACCGCAACCATTTACGAGGCTTGGTTGCGGAGAAATCGGGTTTCGAAAGAAATCTGATTTTTAAACTTTTAAATGATGCCGGCATCATAACTTTTTTCAATTTTTCACTAAATTTTTTTTTCTCGAAGTTTGTAAAGTGCTGTACATCGATGGAAAGGTCTGTTTATTGTCAGTTAGGAATTGAAAACCGCAACCATTTACGAGGCTTGGTTGCGGAGAAATCGGGTTTCGAAAGAAATCTGATTTTTAAACTTTTAAATGATGCCGGCATCATAACTTTTTTCAATTTTTCACTAAAATTTTTTTTCTTGAATTTTTTAAAGTGCTGTACATCGATGGAAAGGTCTGTTTATTGTCAGTTAGGAATTGAAAACCGCAACCATTTACGAGGCTTGGTTGCGGAGAAATCGGGTTTCGAAAGAAATCTGATTTTTAAACTTTTAAATGATGCCGGCATCATAACTTTTTTCAATTTTTCACTAAATTTTTTTTTCTCGAAGTTTGTAAAGTGCTGTACATCGATGGAAAGGTCTGTTTATTGTCAGTTAGGAATTGAAAACCGCAACCATTTACGAGGCTTGGTTGCGGAGAAATCGGGTTTCGAAAGAAATCTGATTTTTAAACTTTTAAATGATGGCGGCATCATAACTTTTTTCAATTTTTCACTAAAATTTTTTTTCTTGAATTTTTTAAAGTGCTGTACATCGATGGAAAGGTCTGTTTATTGTCAGTTAGGAATTGAAAACCGCAACCATTTACGAGGCTTGGTTGCGGAGAAATCGGGTTTCGAAAGAAATCTGATTTTTAAACTTTTAAATGATGCCGGCATCATAACTTTTTTCAATTTTTCACTAAATTTTTTTTTCTCGAAGTTTGTAAAGTGCTGTACATCGATGGAAAGGTCTGTTTATTGTCAGTTAGGAATTGAAAACCGCAACCACTTACGAGGCTTGGTTGCGGAGAAATCGGGTTTCGAAAGAAATCTGATTTTTAAACTTTTAAATGATGCCGGCATCATAACTTTTTTCAATTTTTCACTAAAATTTTTTTTCTTGAATTTTGTAAAGTGCTGTACATCGATGGAAAGGTCTGTTTATTGTCAGTTAGGAATTGAAAACCGCAACCATTTACGAGGCTTGGTTGCGGAGAAATCGGGTTTCGAAAGAAATCTGATTTTTAAACTTTTAAATGATGCCGGCATCAAACTTTTTCAATTTTTCACTAAAATTTTTTTTCTCGAATTTTGTAAAGTGCTGTACATCGATGGAAAGGTCTGTTTATTGTCAGTTAGGAATTGAAAACTGCAACCATTTACGAGGCTTGGTTGCGGAGAAATCGGGTTTCGAAAGAAATCTGATTTTTAAACTTTTAAATGATGCCCGGCATCATAACTTTTTTCAATTTTTCACAAAAATTTTTTTTCTCGAATTTTGTAAAGTGCTGTACATCGATGGAAAGGTCTGTTTATTGTCAGTTAGGAATTGAAAACCGCAACCACTTACGAGGCTTGGTTGGGGAGAAATCGGGTTTCGGAAGAAATCTGATTTTTTAACTTTTAAATGATGCCGGCATCATAACTTTTTTCAATTTTTCACTAAAATTTTTTTTCTCGAATTTTGTAAAGTGCTGTACATCGATGGAAAGGTCTGTTTATTGTCAGTTAGGAATTGAAAACCGCAACCATTTACGAGGCTTGGTTGCGGAGAAATCGGGTTTCGAAAGAAATCTGATTTTTAAACTTTTAAATGATGCCGGCATCATAACTTTTTTCAATTTTTCACAAAAATTTTTTTTCTCGAATTTTGTAAAGTGCTGTACATCGATGGAAAGGTCTGTTTATTGTCAGTTAGGAATTGAAAACCGCAACCATTTACGACCAGTTTCGAAAGAAATCTGATTTTTAAACTTTTAAATGATGCCGGCATCAAACTTTTTCAATTTTTCACTAAAATTTTTTTTCTCGAATTTTGTAAAGTGCTGTACATCGATGGAAAGGTCTGTTAATTGTCAGTTAGGAATTCAAAACCGCAACCATTTACGAGGCTTGGTTGCGGAGAAATCGGGTTTCGAAAGAAATCTGATTTTTAAACTTTTAAATGATGCCGGCATCATAACTTTTTTCAATTTTTCACTAAATTTTTTTTTCTCGAATTTGTAAAGTGCTGTACATCGATGGAAAGGTCTGTTTATTGTCAGTTAGGAATTGAAAACCGCAACCATTTACGAGGCTTGGTTGCGGAGAAATCGGGTTTCGAAAGAAATCTGATTTTTAAACTTTTAAATGATGCCGGCATCATAACTTTTTTCAATTTTTCACAAAAATTTTTTTTCTCGAATTTTGTAAAGTGCTGTACATCGATGGAAAGGTCTGTTTATTGTCAGTTAGGAATTGAAAACCACAACCATTTACGAGGCTTGGTTGCGGAGAAATCGGGTTTCATCATAACTTTTTTCAATTTTTCACTAAAATTTTTTTTCTCGAATTTTGTAAAGTGCTGTACATCGATGGAAAGGTCTGTTTATTGTCAGTTAGGAATTGAAAACCGCAACCATTTACGAGGCTTGGTTGCGGAGAAATCGGGTTTCGAAAGAAATTTTTCACTAAAATTTTTTTTCTCGAATTTTGTAAAGTGCTGTACATCGATGGAAAGGTCTGTTTATTGTCAGTTAGGAATTGAAAACCGCAACCACTTACGAGGCTTGGTTGGGGAGAAATCGGGTTTCGGAAGAAATCTGATTTTTTAACTTTTAAATGATGCCGGCATCATAACTTTTTTCAATTTTTCACTAAATTTTTTTTTCTCGAATTTTGTAAAGTGCCGTACATCGATGGAAAGGTCTGTTTATTGTCAGTTAGGAATTGAAAACCGCAACCACTTACGAGGCTTGGTTGCGGAGAAATCGGGTTTCGAAAGAAATCTGATTTTTAAACTTTTAAATGATGCCGGCATCATAACTTTTTTCAATTTTTCACTAAATTTTTTTTTCTCGAATTTTGTAAAGTGCTGTACATCGATGGAAAGGTCTGTTTATTGTCAGTTAGGAATTGAAAACCGCAACCACTTACGAGGCTTGGTTGGGGAGAAATCGGGTTTCGGAAGAAATCTGATTTTTAAACTTTTAAATGATGCCGGCATCATAACTTTTTTCAATTTTTCACTAAAATTTTTTTTCTCGAATTTTGTAAAGTGCTGTACATCGATGGGAAGGTCTGTTTATTGTCAGTTAGGAATTGAAAACCGCAACCACTTACGAGGCTTGGTTGCGGAGAAATCGGGTTTCGAAAGAAATCTGATTTTTAAACTTTTAAATGATGCCGGCATCATAACTTTTTTCAATTTTTCACTAAATTTTTTTTTTCTCGAATTTTGTAAAGTGCTGTACATCGATGGAAAGGTCTGTTTATTGTCAGTTAGGAATTGAAAACCGCAACCATTTACGAGGCTTGGTTGCGGAGAAATCGGGTTTCGAAAGAAATCTGATTTTTAAACTTTTAAATGATGCCGGCATCATAACTTTTTTCAATTTTTCACTAAAATTTTTTTTCTCGAATTTTGTAAAGTGCTGTACATCGATGGAAAGGTCTGTTTATTGTCAGTTAGGAATTGAAAACCGCAACCACTTACGAGGCTTGGTTGGGGAGAAATCGGGTTTCGAAAGAAATCTGATTTTTAAACTTTTAAATGATGCCGGCATCATAACTTTTTTCAATTTTTCACTAAAATTTTTTTTCTCGAATTTTGTAAAGTGCTGTACATCGATGGAAAGGTCTGTTTATTGTCAGTTAGGAATTGAAAACCGCAACCATTTACGAGGCTTGGTTGCGGAGAAATCGGGTTTCGAAAGAAATCTGATTTTTAAACTTTTAAATGATGCCGGCATCATAACTTTTTTCAATTTTTCACTAAAATTTTTTTTCTCGAATTTTGTAAAGTGCTGTACATCGATGGAAAGGTCTGTTTATTGTCAGTTAGGAATTGAAAACCGCAACCACTTACGAGGCTTGGTTAAGGAGAAATCGGGTTTCGAAAGAAATCTGATTTTTTAACTTTAAAATGATGCCGGCATCATAACTTTTTTCAATTTTTCACTAAAATTTTTTTCTCGAATTTTGTAAAGTGCTGTACATCGATGGAAAGGTCTGTTTATTGTCAGTTAGGAATTGAAAACCGCAACCATTTACGAGGCTTGGTTGCGGAGAAATCGGGTTTCGAAAGAAATATGATTTTTAAACTTTTAAATGATGCCGGCATCATAACTTTTTTCAATTTTTCACTAAAATTTTTTTTTCTCGAATTTTGTAAAGTGCTGTACATCGATGGAAAGGTCTGTTTATTGTCAGTTAGGAATTGAAAACCGCAACCACTTACGAGGCTTGGTTGGGGAGAAATCGGGTTTCGAAAGAAATCTGATTTTTTATCTTTTAAATGATGCCGGCATCATAACTTTTTTCAATTTTTCACTAAAATTTTTTTTCTCGAATTTTGTAAAGTGCTGTACATCGATGGAAAGGTCTGTTTATTGTCAGTTAGGAATTGAAAACCGCAACTATTTACGAGGCTTGGTTGCGGAGAAATCGGGTTTCGAAAGAAATCTGATTTTTAAACTTTTAAATGATGCCAGCATCATAACTTTTTTCAATTTTTCACTAAAATTTTTTTTCTCGAATTTTGTAAATTGCTGTACATCGATGGAAAGGTCTGTTTATTGTCAGTTAGGAATTGAAAACCGCAACCATTTGCGAGGCTTGGTTGCGGAGAAATCGGGTTTCGAAAGAAATCTGATTTTTAAACTTTTAAATGATGCCGGCATCATAACTTTTTTCAATTTTTCACTAAAATTTTTTTTCTCGAATTTTGTAAAGTGCTGTACATCGATGGAAAGGTCTGTTTATTGTCAGTTAGGAATTGAAAACCGCAACCATTTACGAGGCTTGGTTGCGGAGAAATCGGGTTTCGAAAGAAATCTGATTTTTAAACTTTTAAATGATGCCGGCATCATAACTTTTTTCAATTTTTCACTAAAATTTTTTTTTCTCGAATTTTGTAAAGTGCTGTACATCGATGGAAAGGTCTGTTTATTGTCAGTTAGGAATTGAAAACCGCAACCATTTACGAGGCTTGGTTGCGGAGAAATCGGGTTTCGAAAGAAATCTGATTTTTAAACTTTTAAATGATGCCGGCATCATAACTTTTTTCAATTTTTCACTAAAATTTTTTTTCTCGAATTTTGTAAAGTGCTGTACATCGATGGAAAGGTCTGTTTATTGTCAGTTAGGAATTGAAAACCGCAACCACTTACGAAGGTTGGCTGGGGAGAAATCGGGTTTCGAAAGAAATCTGATTTTTTAACTTTTAAATGAAGCCGGCATCATAACTTTTTTCAATTTTTCACTAAAATTTTTTTTCTCGAATTTTGTAAAGTGCTGTACATGGATGGAAAGGTCTGTTTATTGTCAGTTAGGAATTGAAAACCGCAACCATTTACGAGGCTTGGTTGCGGAGAAATCGGGTTTCGAAAGAAATCTGATTTTTAAACTTTTAAATGATGCCGGCATCATAACTTTTTTCAATTTTTCACTAAATTTTTTTTTCTCGAATTTTGTAAAGTGCTGTACATCGATGGAAAGGTCTGTTTATTGTCAGTTAGGAATTGAAAACCGCAACCACTTACGAGGGTTGGTTGGGGAGAAATCGGGTTTCGAAAGAAATCTGATTTTTTAACTTTTAAATGAAGCCGGCATCATAACTTTTTTCAATTTTTCACTAAAATTTTTTTTCTCGAATTTTGTAAAGTGCTGTACATCGATGGAAAGGTCTGTTTATTGTCAGTTAGGAATTGAAAACCGCAACCACTTACGAGGCTTGGTTGGGGAGAAATCGGGTTTCGAAAGAAATCTGATTTTTTAACTTTTAAATGATGCCTAAAATTTTTTTTCTCGAATTTTGTAAAGTGCTGTACATCGATGGAAAGGTCTGTTTATTGTCAGTTAGGAATTGAAAACCGCAACCATTTACGAGGCTTGGTTGCGGAGAAATCGGGTTTCGAAAGAAATCTGATTTTTAAACTTTTAAATGATGCCGGCATCATAACTTTTTTCAATTTTTCACTAAAATTTTTTTTCTTGAATTTTTAAAAGTGCTGTACATCGATGGAAAGGTCTGTTTATTGTCAGTTAGGAATTGAAAACCGCAACCATTTACGAGGCTTGGTTGCGGAGAAATCGGGTTTCGAAAGAAATCTGATTTTTAAACTTTTAAATGATGCCGGCATCATAACTTTTTTCAATTTTTCACTAAATTTTTTTTTCTCGAATTTTGTAAAGTGCTGTACATCGATGGAAAGGTCTGTTTATTGTCAGTTAGGAATTGAAAACCGCAACCATTTACGAGGCTTGGTTGTGGAGAAATCGGGTTTCGAAAGAAATCTGATTTTTAAACTTTTAAATGATGCCGGCATCATAACTTTTTTCAATTTTTCACTAAATTTTTTTTTCTCGAATTTTGTAAAGTGCTGTACATCGATGGAAAGGTCTGTTTATTGTCAGTTAGGAATTGAAAACCGCAACCATTTACGAGGCTTGGTTGCGGAGAAATCGGGTTTCGAAAGAAATCTGATTTTTAAACTTTTAAATGATGCCGGCATCATAACTTTTTTCAATTTTTCACTAAAATTTTTTTTCTCGAATTTTGTAAAGTGCTGTACATCGATGGAAAGGTCTGTTTATTGTCAGTTATCATAACTTTTTTCAATTTTTCACTAAAATTTTTTTTCTCGAATTTTGTAAAGTGCTGTACATCGATGGAAAGGTCTGTTTATTGTCAGTTAGGAATTGAAAACCGCAACCATTTACGAGACTTGGTTGCGGAGAAATCGGGTTTCGAAAGAAATCTGATTTTTAAACTTTTAAATGATGCCGGCATCATAACTTTTTTCAATTTTTCACTAAAATTTTTTTTCTCGAATTTTGTAAAGTGCTGTACATCGATGGAAAGGTCTGTTTATTGTCAGTTATCATAACTTTTTTCAATTTTTCACTAAAATTTTTTTTCTCGAATTTTGTAAAATGCTGTACATCGATGGAAAGGTCTGTTTATTGTCAGTTAGGAATTGAAAACCGCAACCATTTACGAGACTTGGTTGCGGAGAAATCGGGTTTCGAAAGAAATCTGATTTTTAAACTTTTAAATGATGCCGGCATCATAACTTTTTTCAATTTTTCACTAAAATTTTTTTTCTCGAATTTTGTAAAGTGCTGTACATCGATGGAAAGGTCTGTTTATTGTCAGTTAGGAATTGAAAACCGCAACCACTTAAGAGGGTTGGTTGGGGAGAAATCGGGTTTCGAAAAAAATCTGATTTTTTAACTTTTAAATGATGCCGGCATCATAACTTTTTTCAATTTTTCACTAAAATTTTTTTTCTCGAATTTTGTAAAGTGCTGTACATCGATGGAAAGGTCTGTTTATTGTCAGTTAGGAATTGAAAACCGCAACCACTTACAAGGCTTGGTTGCGGAGAAATCGGGTTTCGAAAGAAATCTGATTTTTTTACTTTTAAATGATGCCGGCATCATAACTTTTTTCAATTTTTCACTAAAATTTTTTTTCTCGAATTTTGTAAAGTGCTGTACATCGATTTAAAGGTCTGTTTATTGTCAGTTAGGAATTGAAAACCGCAACCATTTACGAGGCTTGGTTGCGGAGAAATCGGGTTTCGAAAGAAATCTGATTTTTAAACTTTTAAATGATAACTTTTTTCAATTTTTCACTAAAATTTTTTTTCTCGAATTTTGTAAAGTGCTGTACATCGATGGAAAGGTCTGTTTATTGTCAGTTAGGAATTGAAAACCGCAACCATTTACGAGGCTTGGTTGCGGAGAAATCGGGTTTCGAAAGAAATCTGATTTTTAAACTTTTAAATGATGCCGGCATCATAACTTTTTTCAATTTTTCACTAAAATTTTTTTTCTCGAATTTTGTAAAGTGCTGTACATCGATGGAAAGGTCTGTTTATTGTCAGTTAGGAATTGAAAACCGCAACCATTTACGAGGCTTGGTTGCGGAGAAATCGGGTTTCGAAAGAAATCTGATTTTTAAACTTTTAAATGATGCCGGCATCATAACTTTTTTCAATTTTTCACTAAAATTTTTTTTCTCGAATTTTGTAAAGTGCTGTACATCGATGGAAAGGTCTGTTTATTGTCAGTTAGGAATTGAAAACCGCAACCACTTACGAGGCTTGGTTGCGGAGAAATCGGGTTTCGAAAGAAATATGATTTTTAAACTTTTAAATGATGCCGGCATCATAACTTTTTTCAATTTTTCACTAAAATTTTTTTTCTCGAATTTTGTAAAGTGCTGTACATCGATGGAAAGGTCTGTTTATTGTCAGTTAGGAATTGAAAACCGCAACCACTTACGAGGGTTGGTTGGGGAGAAATCGGGTTTCGAAAAAAATCTGATTTTTTAACTTTTAAATGAAGCCGGCATCATAACTTTTTTCAATTTTTCACTAAAATTTTTTTTCTCGAATTTTGTAAAGTGCTGTACATCGATGGAAAGGTCTGTTTATTGTCAGTTAGGAATTGAAAACCTCAACCACTTACGAGGCTTGGTTGCGGAGAAATCGGGTTTCGAAAGAAATCTGATTTTTTAACTTTTAAATGATGCCGGCATCATAACTTTTTTCAATTTTTCACTAAAATTTTTTTTCTCGAATTTTGTTAAGTTCTGTACATCGATTTAAAGGTCTGTTTATTGTCAGTTAGGAATTGAAAACCGCAACCATTTACGAGGCTTGGTTGCGGAGAAATCGGGTTTCGAAAGAAATCTGATTTTTAAACTTTTAAATGATGCCGGCATCATAACTTTTTTCAATTTTTCACTAAAATTTTTTTTCTCGAATTTTGTAAAGTGCTGTACATCGATGGATAGGTCTGTTTATTGTCAGTTAGGAATTGAAAACCGCAACCATTTACGAGGCTTGGTTGCGGAGAAATCGGGTTTCGAAAGAAATCTGATTTTTAAACTTTTAAATGATGCCGGCATCATAACTTTTTTCAATTTTTCACTAAAATTTTTTTTCTCGAATTTTGTAAAGTGCTGTACATCGATGGAAAGGTCTGTTTATTGTCAGTTAGGAATTGAAAACCGCAACCATTTACGAGGATTGGTTGCGGAGAAATCGGGTTTCGAAAGAAATCTGATTTTTAAACTTTTAAATGATGCCGGCATCATAACTTTTTTCAATTTTTCACTAAAATTTTTTTTCTCGAATTTTGTAAAGTGCTGTACATCGATGGAAAGGTCTGTTTATTGTCAGTTAGGAATTGAAAACCGCAACCACTTACCAGGCTTGGTTGCGAAGAAATCGGGTTTCGAAAGAAATCTGATTTTTAAACTTTTAAATGATGCCGGCATCATAACTTTTTTCAATTTTTCACTAAAATTTTTTTTCTCGAATTTTGTAAAGTGCTGTACATCGATGGAAAGGTCTGTTTATTGTCAGTTAGGAATTGAAAACCGCAACCACTTACGAGGCTTGGTTGCGGAGAAATCGGGTTTCGAAAGAAATCTGATTTTTTAACTTTTAAATGATGCCGGCATCATAACTTTTTTCAATTTTTCACTAAAATTTTTTTTCTCGAATTTTGTTAAGTTCTGTACATCGATTTAAAGGTCTGTTTATTGTCAGTTAGGAATTGAAAACCGCAACCATTTACGAGGCTTGGTTGCGGAGAAATCGGGTTTCGAAAGAAATCTGATTTTTAAACTTTTAAATGATGCCGGCATCATAACTTTTTTCAATTTTTCACTAAATTTTTTTTTCTCGAATTTTGTAAAGTGCTGTACATCGATGGAAAGGTCTGTTTATTGTCAGTTAGGAATTGAAAACCGCAACCATTTACGAGGCTTGGTTGTGGAGAAATCGGGTTTCGAAAGAAATCTGATTTTTAAACTTTTAAATGATGCCGGCATCATAACTTTTTTCAATTTTTCACTAAATTTTTTTTTCTCGAATTTTGTAAAGTGCTGTACATCGATGGAAAGGTCTGTTTATTGTCAGTTAGGAATTGAAAACCGCAACCATTTACGAGGCTTGGTTGCGGAGAAATCGGGTTTCGAAAGAAATCTGATTTTTAAACTTTTAAATGATGCCGGCATCATAACTTTTTTCAATTTTTCACTAAAATTTTTTTTCTCGAATTTTGTAAAGTGCTGTACATCGATGGAAAGGTCTGTTTATTGTCAGTTAGGAATTGAAAACCGCAACCACTTACGAGGCTTGGTTGCGAAGAAATCGGGTTTCGAAAGAAATCTGATTTTTAAACTTTTAAATGATGCCGGCATCATAACTTTTTTCAATTTTTCACTAAAATTTTTTTTCTCGAATTTTGTAAAGTGCTGTACATCGATGGAAAGGTCTGTTTATTGTCAGTTAGGAATTGAAAACCGCAACCACTTACGAGGCTTGGTTGCGGAGAAATCGGGTTTCGAAAGAAATCTGATTTTTAAACTTTTAAATGATGCCGGCATCATAACATTTTTCAATTTTT
Source organism: Epistrophe grossulariae (assembly GCA_929447395.1). Lineage (NCBI taxonomy): Eukaryota > Metazoa > Arthropoda > Insecta > Diptera > Syrphidae > Epistrophe > Epistrophe grossulariae. Next base: position 28,240,529 of record OV839568.1, on the reverse strand, counting down.
CACAAAAATTTTTTTTCTCGAATTTTGTAAAGTGCTGTACATCGATGGAAAGGTCTGTTTATTTTCAGTTAGGAATTGAAAACCGCAACCACTTACGAGGCTTGGTTGCGGAGAAATCGGGTTTCGAAAGAAATCTGATTTTTAAACTTTTAAATGATGCCGGCATCATAACTTTTTTCAAATTTTTCACTAAAATTTTTTTTCTCGAATTTTGTAAAGTGCTGTACATCGATGGAAAGGTCTGTTTATTGTCAGTTAGGAATTGAAAACCGCAACCACTTACGAGGCTTGGTTGCGGAGAAATCGGGTTTCGAAAGAAATCTGATTTTTAAACTTTTAAATGATGCCGGCATCATAACATTTTTCAATTTTTCACAAAAATTTTTTTTCTCGAATTTTGTAAAGTGCTGTACATCGATGGAAAGGTCTGTTTATTGTCAGTTAGGAATTGAAAACCGCAACCACTTACGAGGCTTGGTTGCGGAGAAATCGGGTTTCGAAAGAAATATGATTTTTAAACTTTTAAATGATGCCGGCATCATAACTTTTTTCAATTCTTCACTAAAATTTTTTTTCTCGAATTTTGTAAAGTGCTGTACATCGATGGAAAGGTCTGTTTATTGTCAGTTAGGAATTGAAAACCGCAACCACTTACGAGGCTTGGTTGCGGAGAAATCGGGTTTCGAAAGAAATATGATTTTTAAACTTTTAAATGATGCCGGCATCATAACTTTTTTCAATTTTTCACTAAAATTTTTTTTCTCGAATTTTGTAAAGTGCTGTACACATCGATGGAAAGGTCTGTTTATTGTCAGTTAGGAATTGAAAACCGCAACCACTTACGAGGCTTGGTTGCGGAGAAATCGGGTTTCGAAAGAAATCTGATTTTTAAACTTTTAAATGATGCCGGCATCATAACTTTTTTCAATTTTTCACTAAAATTTTTTTTTCTCGAATTTTGTAAAGTGCTGTACATCGATGGAAAGGTCTGTTTATTGTCAGTTAGGAATTGAAAACCGCAACCACTTACGAGGCTTGGTTGCGGAGAAATCGGGTTTCGAAAGAAATCTGATTTTTAAACTTTTAAATGATGCCGGCATCATAACTTTTTTCAATTTTTCACTAAAATTTTTTTTTCTCGAATTTTGTAAAGTGCTGTACATCGATGGAAAGGTCTGTTTATTGTCAGTTAGGAATTAAAAACTTGGTTACGGAGAAATCGGGTTTCGAAAGAAATCTGATTTTTAAACTTTTAAATGATGATGATCATAACTTTTTTCAATTTTTCACAAAAATTTTTTTTCTCGAATTTTGTAAAGTGCTGTACATCGATGGAAAGGTCTGTTTATTGTCAGTTAGGAATTGAAAACCGCAACCACTTACGAGGCTTGGTTGCGGAGAAATCGGGTTTCGAAAGAAATATGATTTTTAAACTTTTAAATGATGCCGGCATCATAACTTTTTTCAATTCTTCACTAAAATTTTTTTTCTCGAATTTTGTAAAGTGCTGTACATCGATGGAAAGGTCTGTTTATTGTCAGTTAGGAATTGAAAACCGCAACCACTTACGAGGCTTGGTTGCGGAGAAATCGGGTTTCGAAAGAAATCTGATTTTTAAACTTTTAAATGATGATGATCATAACTTTTTTCAATTTTTCACAAAAATTTTTTTTCTCGAATTTTGTAAAGTTCTGTACATCGATGGAAGGGTCTGTTTATTGTCAGTTAGGAATTGAAAACCGCAACCACTTACGAGGCTTGGTTGCGGAGAAATCGGGTTTCGAAAGAAATCTGATTTTTAAACTTTTAAATGATGCCGGCATCATAACTTTTTTCAATTTTTCACTAAAATTTTTTTTCTCGAATTTTGTAAAGTGCTGTACATCGATGGAAAGGTCTGTTTATTGTCAGTTAGGAATTGAAAACCGCAACCACTTACGAGGCTTGGTTGCGGAGAAATCGGGTTTCGGAAGAAATCTGATTTTTTAACTTTTAAATGATGCCGGCATCATAACTTTTTTCAATTTTTCACTAAAATTTTTTTTTCTCGAATTTTGTAAAGTGCTGTACATCGATGGAAAGGTCTGTTTATTGTCAGTTAGGAATTAAAAACTTGGTTACGGAGAAATCGGGTTTCGAAAGAAATCTGATTTTTAAACTTTTAAATGATGATGATCATAACTTTTTTCAATTTTTCACAAAAATTTTTTTTCTCGAATTTTGTAAAGTGCTGTACATCGATGGAAAGGTCTGTTTATTGTCAGTTAGGAATTGAAAACCGCAACCACTTACGAGGCTTGGTTGCGGAGAAATCGGGTTTCGAAAGAAATCTGATTTTTAAACTTTTAAGTGATGCCGGCATCATAACTTTTTTCAATTTTTCACTAAAATTTTTTTTTCTCGAATTTTACCTACATTGCGCCAAAGAATTGTGTCAAAAAAAAAGTTTGTTAATACGGTTACTAATTTTTTAAATTTTAATTTTCAAGAAACGGAGTTATATCGTTTATATCGAATAAGACAAAGAATTCATAATTCATTGAAACAATGAAAAACCAGGGGTGGAATCGGCTAAGGTGATAAATGATTGTCACATCAACCATAGTCATATGTGATTGTCATTTAGTTTTTCGTCTGGGTAAGGTGATTCAACTCAATTCAATTCAATTGAATACTTTCCAATGTATTTTGTCAAAAAGAGTGTGCGTACTTATGTACACGCGCTAGAAGTAAAACTTCTTTCACGACAACAGGGCAAGTATTTTTCAAGTCCTACCACTCAGAGCACCCGATTTGAAACTCAGAACCGTTGCAAAATCGTGACGCTGAATTTTGTAATTCGTGACGGGAATTTGTATGTCGGTCTGACATGTCACTGACAGCTCCATAGAAAAATTTTTTACCCCCATGCCGCAAAAGAAGTTTTACTTCAAAAACATGGTTGCCATAGTGAATGTTTCAAATGTTTGTAATGAGCAATCGAAAATATATAACGAAAATGACGTCCATTCGATATAATTCTTATTTTTTCTTCATCTTCCGGAATGTAGTAAACTTTTTTGGTCACAAGAATGTTTATTTTTGTGTGTATGAATGGAAAAAAAAGGAACTCTGAAAAAGTTTTTCAATTTTTGTAGGCTGGTGGTATCTCTAGTCGTACGGCGGCAGTTTGAATGCGACTGTCACTTATCGCAAATCACCTTACACGATTCCACCCCAGTAAATAAACGGTGTTTATTGATATTACAAACGATTTTTGTCAGTATGCATTTTGGAAAGAACAAGATTTTCTTTATGAACGGGCCGTGAGTGTAAACCATTTTAGGGGTTGAAAGCTCCCCAATTTGGGCGCCATTTTGGAGAAGAGGATTTAAACGGTTTTTTTTTGTAATATCTTGAAAGACAAAAGTTTCAGTAAGAAAGTTTTAAATTTTTTTTTTATACTCAACTTTATAATATTATATATTTTTTACCGATAAATTGAAAATACAAAAGTTGTAATTGAAAGTAGACCAAGATTTTCAAGAAAAATATCATTTAAGTATTTTTAAAGTTTAATATAATTTAATGATATTTTTCTCTAGAAAAACTTCGTTACGTCTAATTTTTATATTTGTTTTTTTTTTATTTTTTATTTCTTGGTTAAAAAAATATCTTAGCGAAAATTGTAAGAAATTCAATTTTTTTTAAATACGTGCTTAGATTTTGTTTGAAAGGCGATGATTTTCAATACATCGTCATGTACACTTCAAGATGGCGGCCAAATGAGGAAAATTCAATCCCAAAAATGGTTTGTAGTCAATTCAGATTGACCCGTCCCCCAAACATATGTCGCTGTCCAAAATGCAACGTCAATATATCAATGGACTGAAAGACCGATTTTTTAGAAAATCGTAAGGTCTCGTTGGGCGCCATAATTTAAGGTGGCCAGTGCTTCATATAGTCTAAGTTTTAAAAGAGACTATGAATTAAGTTTCAATAAAATAATTCTAAGGAGTTTTAGTTTGTAATATAACACAAACCTCTTTCCGTACTCACAATATAATTTAATGGTTAAATATGATATAGGTACGCTTTACCTATATAGATGATTCATGTTCCTGGATTTCGTATTCACTCTGATTGAAATTGCATTCTATGCGCTTGCAATACTAATTCTACTGCTTAATATTCCATTCTATATAACTCTGCTTAGAAGTGAATTTCGGTTTTTCTTTCTGAAAATTTCAGAATTAAATTTTCAATTCAATAAATTTTCCCAGCAAAAAGAATTAAATCCTTCCAATTTCCAAATTCTTCCTTCATATATAATTTCAAAATGAAGTACAACAGTTAAGGTATACCGATACCTTTACTAAATGGCAGATACATTTCTACAGATACAAAATGATACTAGGTAGGTTAGGTACCATTCCTATATACCTAGAGTATAGCAAGAACTGCAAATATACATTAATTTATTTACTATATCAGATCGTTTAGCTTAGATCCATTAGTTTATCTTGCATTCCAGGTAATTGCAATAAAGGACCTTGCAGAACTATAAATAACTTTTAATTGCAAAAGGATATTTATAATGCTTCGTGTAAAATGACTTTCTAAGCTCAAATGCGAACGCGTTTAATTTGGTAGAATTAAATATAAAAATGTCTTAAAATGTAGAAAAAAAACTTTTATAGAATTGTGGCTTTATTCAATCTCAACCTATAAATATTGTATAGGTAACCTCTTTTTTGTCCTTAATACAGCCGCTTACACATCCGTTTATTTCATATTATTTTCAGTAATAGGTACATATTATAAATAATATTTTCCATCTTTTCATTCCAAACATTTAGGTCATGGAGGACTTCGTACTTATTTAGTACCTGCAATAATTCTACTTACCCCATAAAAAAAAAATCCTTTTCACGAGAAAATATCTGTAAATTTTTCATATAGCTACCTCACATCAGTTGGATTGCAACTAAATCAGCTGCCTGCCTTTATTTCCGCTTGTAACTGGGCATCCTATTACACCGTGTATACTGCATAGAGCATGAAATCACACAATTTATAGTCCGTCTCTTCGAACGGATGCAGGATGTTGAGATTGTGTATGGTCGCTGATGTGGTTGTGTCAGATTGCTGCAATGAATTATGGTTTGGTTCATTTCACCTGTTCAGGAAGCTTTGCCTCCACGAAAATGCACAAAACCGAATAAGAGCATATTTATCGTATAAAGCTATAGCTAAGGTATACGATGTAGCTGACTGTATCCAACATTGTTGTTGCTCGACAAAGTGGCATAAAGGAGAGTTGAACACAATGGGATGGGATGGTTGCGGTGAGTGCATTGAAATTGCTTATTACAGATAATTATGTCAAATTTATGCCAAAAAGTAAAAAGGAGTTTTTTTTTTATAATTTCATTGTACTCAGTAGCTCGTATCGGATGTTCGTTAATGTTTACTAATTGTCTACCGTCATTTCTATCTCATTGATAGTTTTCTTCTTTTTTTATTGAAAAGGAGTTTTTATTCCTAGAAGTCGACATTATGTAGTTCCATCCTGCGTTAGTACCTTACTCCAATTTACTCCAATTAAAAGAAAATAAATCTACTTCATCACTCCGCTTTTTTGAGATCTGCTCCTTTTTTCCACCCTGAAAAATTATTCAAATAATCTTAAGCCAAACCACATGAAAGAAAATGACAGCACTGTGTTATTCAATTTTCTAACCAACTTTGACTACCAATGTTTGAATATAAAATTCTATTCTGTTAAAAAATATTTATTTTTGTTAAAATACATTTCATGTTAAAAAAAAGAGTTCTTTAAAACATGAGTTTTTTGTTTCCTTTTCAAATCTACTCCGGAAATTTGCAATTTGCTTTACCTTTTTTTTACAAATCTGCTCCGAAATTTTACTAATAAGGTTCTAACCCTGTCCAACTAACAAACAATATTTCTCATGTTGTAAACGAAAAAAAATAAATATAATTTAAAACTAAGTTCCGTTCCTAGGGAAACTAATTTAAAGAAACAACATTCACCATCCGCAGAAGAACTCAATTAAGAGACTTAATTTGTACTCGCAATGCAGCAAAATGTCCTTTTAAAATAAAATAAATAAAAAAAAAAAACTCAAGTCGGAAAAAAGAAATTAAGAAAATGTCTTCTTCCAAGATTTTGTAAAGGACAAATTGGAAGGAAGAAAAAACATGATTTTTATTTGTATTTTGCGAGAGTAATCTCTGCATAATCCATTCCACCAACAATACTTAATAAGAAATAATGCAAAGATGATTGTGGTTGTGACAGATTGTACACCAGCCACGCCGGCCATCGTATATTTAAGCAAATTTAATTTATTAGGTAAATTGATTTGAAATAAAATGTGACATTTTGTTTGGTAGAGAAATAATATGTTCGTTTAAATTTTAAGCTTCGATATTTCCTTCTTTTTTTTTGTTTTATATTAATTCCACAGAAAAACCAACATCATAGGATTAAATTGGAGAAAATGTTTGTGAATTTTTTGTAATTATTTGATGCTAGATAAGTATCATCGAGTAAAAATACATTTAAATTAAAAGTTAACATGTATGAAAGACAAACGTATTGAAACGTATTCAATTTGAAAGTTACAATTTAATTTTTTTTTTACTTCAACGCGAATCACTTTGAATTTAAAAATGAAACCATTTAAATTTAAAGTTCCTCAATACTAAGCTGCAAAGAAACGTTTTACTTTTAAATTCAAAGTAAACACTTTAAATTTAATGACTCGAACACTTAAAAAAACATTAAAAGTATTAATACTAAAATGAAACACTTTTTATTCGAAAAACTTGAAGTGTTTTTAAAGGAAAAACTTAAAAAAATGTGTAATATATTAAAATTAAAAATATAAGATATTAAAATCCATTTGAAAACGTTCACTTTAAAATTTAAAGTGTATATCGCACCCTAAGAATGAAAGTGACCAAACTCAAAATTTTCGTAACTTCTTATTTTTCAATAAACTGACCTTAAAAAGCGAAATGAACTCTTAAACCTGGTTGTAAAAAAGATACCGAATTTTTGAGTTAGGTCACTTTCAATGGCGCAAAATTTTAAACATTTTAACGCAGCTCTAAATCTACTTTAAAATGGGAGTCGGCTCTATAAAATAATAACTTTAAAATGAGAGTCGGCTCTTTGAAAAATTTATACTTTAACGTTAAAGAGGTCTTCTAACTTTAAAACCAGTAAAACGCTTCTCTGTCTTTTTAAAGTAGGTGTGCTTTATACAGTTGACGTTTGTCATTTAATAATTAAAATAATAAGAAAAATGTTTCCCGGGGATAGGACTACTCTAAAATCAGCAAGGCCTGATTTTTGAGAAAAAAGCCTGACATTTTTTTTTATTTTTTAAAACTTCATTTTTATAAAATAAAATAAAATGAAAGAGTCTACAGAAAAAACCTGCAAGGGATCTGGGACTTGGTGTTGACTTCAAATTACGTCCAGTTAAGCCGGAAACGCATTTCAATGACCAAGAACCTGCCCAAAGTTAATTTCTTGCTTAAACTTTTTAAAAACAATGGCGCAAAATTTTAAACATTTCAACGCGGCTCTAAATCTACTTTAAAATGGGAGTGGCTCTTAATAATAACTTTAGAATAAGAAGCGGCTCTTTGTACATTTTAAACGACATAAAGTATACTTTAGCGTTAAAGAGGTCTTCTAACTTTAAAACCAGCAAAACGCTTCTCTATCTTTTTAAAGTATGCTTCATCTGTGGGAAATTATCACTTTGAGTGTGAGTTACACAAACACAAATGCATCCACACAGGGAAGGCGTGCAGTTAGACAGCTAAATGCACCCAAATGCATCCACACAGGGAAGGCGTGCAGTTAGACAGCTAAATGCACCCAAATGCATCCACACAGGGAAGGCGTTTTGTTTTAGGATTGTTTTGAAATTTTAAATCGTTAAAATAGTAAAAAAGCTTAGTAAATTAAAGAAACAAGTAATATAAAAGTAATTAAAGTGATTACATGCAATTCAAAAATATACAAAAATAGAAAACTACACGCGGTGATGCGTTAAATACTGCACCTATATTTAAATACACCTATAACAAGCAGTGTAATTTTTGTTCATTTCACAGGTAAGCTGTATCTCATATTCCACATAAAATAAGTAAAATTACTCTGCACTACGGGCGCTCAATGGATTTGAGCGCCTTGCCATCACCAACAAAAACTAATGCTACCCTGGACGAGAATTTCAATTGTCACAGATGGGGTTCAGCTAATTCCCGTGAATCGTGATTGAAGTGTATTTTTATTTTCAAATAATTTGCTTTTTTAAAGCAAAATGCTACGAAATATCAATTGAAAAGTATTCTCAGATAATGTATTAGCCTAAAAAACATCACTTCACATTACTTTATGTGGAATATGAGACACAATCAGCCCGTGAGAAGAAAAATTTGAAAACTCCATATTATAGGTGTTTTTACACGATTTAACGCAGCACCTCATGTTGTTTTGTTTTTTTTTTTATAAAATATTGCAATTATTCACTATGTTAACTTTTATTTCACTTTTTTATTTAGTATTTTCACTATTTTAAATCGAAATTTAAATCTCGAAACACTTTCCTATAGCTCGGCAAAATTACAGATTGGGTTCTTTTTGTTTTTTTTTTTAATTTTTCGTTCTGTTTTATTTATTCAGCTGTCAAAATTAGGCGTGTTTCACAAAAGTTTGCTGACGTTTTGTTAAACACGTTCTTTAGTTAGAAGAGTTGTTTAAAGTGTTTAGAATTACGGTTTTGGAGTTAAAACATTTTTTTTTTAATTAGAAAATCCTCTTTTTAGGTTTAATTTTTGGGTCACCCTTTCCAAAATTGATTTTTATTTTTTACCATTTTTTTTTACTAACTTTGCTTAATAGTTGGACTAACAAATTACAAAGAAATATTTTTCATGACCTTCATTAAGTAGCTACGAGTAAATCGATAGCTCTTAATGGTTTTCAAAGTTAATTTGTACTTGAAACGTTTCAAATAGCACCCTGTATAAATATCATATTGAAACGTTTCAAATAGCACCCTGTATAAATATCATACCACTAAATAACATTTGTTCCTTTTAAAAGCTTGTCCTATTTACCTTTTAAAAATTGCAAAACTAAGACAAGTTTTCAAAAGAAAAAAATGTAATTGAGTATAAAAATTTAAATAAAAATTACATAAAAATACGAACAATCCCCGAAAACTCAAAAAGTTATGCAACTTTTGACATTTGAGAAAAGTTATGATTTTCAAAGAGACTTTCAAGCTAAATTATTGAAAAAGCGCTGGTATAGCGAGCTCTAAATGGTGTTCGATTTTGAATTTTTCGGTTGAATTTCGAGAAAGATGTTTTTTGAATCACCCTATTGCACAACTCTTAGTCCCTTTCTAAAAAGTGACAACTAAATGAAAAAAGTTAATGTGTTCACTGCGATTTCGATTTGAAAGCATACAGTAAACGTTTTTCATCTAACGATTATATTTTGTCCGATAATTATAAAAAAGCCTGACAAAGGACGAAACCTGGCCAAAGCCTGATTCGTGAGGCAAAATCCTGACGGATGGTAAGCCTATACCTGGAGAGCAAGATTCTGCAAGTTTTGAAGATTTTCAACTTTTTAGAAAACCGAGAGTATTCAAAACTCGAACAAATCCTTTTAAAAATCTTGATGATCTTGAATTTTATTCAAGACATCGATTTGATAAGACCACGGTTCGGTTCTTGGTTGAGAACCTTAACATAAGGGAGCCAGTTTCGAATCGTGGTCTTCCCATTTCACCAGAACTGCAAGTCCTGATTCATTTGCAATTTTTTGGAAGAAATGTCCACCAAACTGATTTTAGATCGGCTCACAATAATCCGAATGAGAATGTTATCTTTGGTTCCAAATGCCGCATGCATTGAATTATAAAGTCGCTTAGCGAAATAGTCTACTTTTGATTTGCAGCACTTGACAATACGCAAAAATCCCTTTTGAGTTGGAAAATCTGTCTGAGTTGTTGGTATGATCTTGTGATCGGGATGCAATTCAAATCTGATTCATCAATAATCCCATCGGGCAGCTTCGAATAAATCAGCGACAGCAGCTGCTTCATCAACTCCCAGATATTCATCACATCACGACAACTCTGGTCCAAGGAGACACACAACCGCTTAAAATGACCCATTTATTGAGTTAACGAGTTCTTTTTCGTTTTTTTTTTTTAAATAGAGTGAAATAAAATGTAAACAATTTCATTTTTTTATATGTATTTTATAAATTTTACCTTTTCTGTGGGAAATTATCACTTTGTTTTTTGTTTTTCATATTAGGCGTTTTTCTTTTTGAGTTCAGAGCTGAGCACTGAGCAGAGTCTGAGCGAACAGAGAAAGTTCTGAGCAGAGTATGTTCAGAGCTCTCTGAATTAATTATGAAACATCTTGAGCACTGAACTGTCATGATTAGAAATTATTTAATTATTATTATTATTTTACCTTCTCCTCTCCACTAGAGCAACCAACCTCTTCCGCCATTTTTATTGTTTTGACGATGATTTTTTTTTTTCAATTTCCCACCTTTTAAATGTCATCTCGTTTGTGTTCAGCATTTTACTCCGTTAACTCTTCTATTTTATTCTGAGCTCACAGAGCGTGCTCTAAACATGCTCAGAACTAAAAAAGAAACACAAACTTGGAGCTCTGAATGATCAGAGCTAAAAAAGAAACACAAATATTTTTTTGACAGTTCAGGCTCTGCTCTGAACTCAAAAAGAAAAACTCCTATTATAGACAATTTCATGTTTGTTTTTTTTTTTTTAAGTTTTTCATTCTGTTTGATTTATCCAGCTGTCAAAAATTAAGGGTGTTTCACAAAAGTTTGCTGACGTTTTGTTAAACAAATTCTTTAGTTAAAGAATATTTGGAAGGAAATTTTGTGCCCAATCCACACAACGATCCTGCATTCTTGAGGAAGTTAAGTTGAATCAATATAGTACAGCAGCTGCTGGCACGAGAATGAAATTAACATCCTCGATCCTCATGCTCAATGATCCCGAGCCGGCTGGAAGGTTTTTAAGCACCCAAAGAAGTAGCTGAGCTAATCCTCAGCAGGCGACCCTAAAAATCACCAGCTAAAAGATTCTGATGAAGATTCATACTTATTATTCGGATCAAGTAAACCGCGGCGAAATGGTTAGTGCGTAGGACTGTTACGCCGAAGGTGTTGGGTTCGATTCCCAGCCTATGCCACCTACAAACAGAAATGTTTTTCACGGGCTACTGTTTCTTGCGAAGAATTGACAAATCCTACAAGAGTGTCTCTTGTCATTAAAAAGTGCTTCTTAACTTAGCCGTTCGGATTCGGCAGAAAATTATAGGTCCCCTCTATTCCTGCCAATAAAACGCACACAGGAATGTTTGACAGTTGTAGGTCATTAGACCCTGGTTCTACACGAGCTGTTGTGCCACCCAATTTTTTTTTTTTTTTATTTGGAGACGTTTTGCAATACCAACAGCATCATACTCAATATGCAGTCCGGATTTCGAGGGAACCATTCTAAACTACATCCGTTTCTAACGTTTCAAAACGATATTGCCAGCATTCTCAAAAAACATCAGTTCTGAAGTTCGATTGTCATCAACCTTTTCCAACTCAAGACACATTTTTTTTTTGTTTCGTGCAGACAACATGCATGTGGTGAGGATTCCAAGTTTTGTAGAAAAGTTGAAAATCTAAACCTTCCGCCAAACTTATACTATAGGATTTCAACTTAAGTTGACATGAAAAGCTATTACTAAATCATACTATAACCTATATAACCCTTAACACCTTTTTATCTTTCTTAAATCTTTCAATAAACCCATACCCTACTCTCAATCATAAAACGATTTGTCATAAAATAAATATTTCCAGCTCCATTAAACTCTGGTTATATAGAAAATCTTCTTACAATTAGATTATAAAAACCACACTCGTTTCCAACATTTCTCAATCCCAAATACCTCCACAACAATAGAATCAAAGCTTTTGCTACATGGATTATTACACAAAAGGTGTGGAGTGGATGTTATATTTACCAAATCGGATTCCATTAGCATAAAAATATGTAACTCCATTTTAGCTATTATACCGATTTCATGTTGAAACTTGGAACCTGGAACCCTCACTTCTACATACGTGGGTATTATAGAATAGAATGCCATACAGATTCAACAGTTTTATTATAGCATTTTGGTCTTGAGCTACACAAATATTTTGGTGCTTAAGTAACCTTACAAATACTAAAAATAGAGAATGAGGTATACAGAGAAACGTTTTGCTGTAATACCATTAAATTTTACTAGCATCCTTAAGGCAGCACCTGAAGTCGTTGAGATCGTATAGAAAATGTTTTTGGCATGTTGTGAAACTTGCTAAATGTGAAATTGGCCATTTTTCTTTTGGCAGAGTGAGCTGTCTAATGGCAATGCAATTCGAAACAATGAAATTAAAATAGGAACAACATTTAGAGTGTAGGAATATATTATAATGTTTTCAAAAACATTTGTGGAATATGCTTTGTGTCAAATGAAATTGCGGAACTAAATGACAATTTTTGACAATTGTTATAGTTGGCAGGGTTATACAGTAGAGTAGAATCTTGAGTTTAATTATACTATTTTCGCATAAGATAAAGGAAAAATAAAGAAAAATGAAATACTGAAGTAATTACAGTGCAGCTCTGCAAAACGTGAACATTGATAAATGCTTCAGTATCCGTTAGGCAATATCGTCCAAAACGATTTGTAAATACCTTTTTGTCACTCAAAAACAAAGTCGAAAAAAAAAGTGTTCTATGGGTTGTTATCTCAATCGTTCGTTATGAATAGTGGTATAATAATTTAATAATACCAGAATTCATAAAATTTTCAGCACACATAAAACTTTTTATGAAAATGGCCAGTTATATACCATTATTGTATGATAGGTATAGGTAGTGCTGTAATTTTTGAAATAAGAACGATTTTTTAAATCTTTTATATTGTGTTAAAAATCTCAAGGCTACGAAAGAAAAACGACGAAATTGTTTTCGAATTATTGAATTTTCCAAAAATAATTTGGACATTTTTTTTTTAATCGAAAAGATTCTTTTTTTTCAAATGTTGTTAGTAAGATTTTAATTTTCTAGGTTGAATTGAAACATCACCAAGCTACCAAGTCAAAGAAAAATGACAAAGTTGTTTTCGAAATGTTGAGATTTAAAAACAAATTTTAATTTTTAAAATTTAAAAATGTTTCTTTTATTAATTTTGGTACCTATTATAAGATTTTTAATTTTTTAAAAATCTAAAAAATATTTTTTTTGAAAAAAGTTATATGGGATATTCGCAAAAAAGTATGCTATACGTAAAAAGTCAGTATAATTGGTCAAAAAAAAGTCTGCTGTTTTCTGAACTTCATCAGGCTTAGAAAATTTGTAATCCAAGCTTAAACTTTTTCATAGTTAAGGTCAAGCGATTTTTGGGCCCACATTAATGGGATATTCGCAAAAAAAGTATACCATTTGAAAGGCTACCATGATCTTAATAAAAGGTCAGCTAGTTTCAGTAATTGGTTAGATTTTTTTTTTGTGAATTAAATTTTTTTTCGAGGTCATTGTATAGACTTTTAGCACCTCATTTGTGGGATTTAAAAAAAAAACAGGTTTCAGTAATTGGTCAGCCATAGATATTTTTCTTAAATATTTGAAAGTTTTTTCAAGGTCATAGCGATTTTTAGCACCTAATTTGTGGGATTTCCGAAAAAATATACAATCTGAAAGGTAACTCAATCCTTATATAAAATGTCAGCTAGTTTCATATATGTATTATAGGTCCTAAGATCCCACAGCCAAAATGTTGGCATAAAAGTTTTTAATTTTTAAGTTAAAAAAAAAAAAATAACGGTTGTTTTCGAAATGCAAATGAGTTTTCAAAAACAAAAATGTATTATGAACTTTTTGTTTTTTAATATTTTTTTTTGTTGTTGAAAATTTTGGTATAAATAAATATAATAATATAAAACAATAGTTCTATGGAGATAAGCAATTTTGAACACGATGTTTTTTTATTTTATTTATAGTCCATACTCATTTTAATATTTAAATTTGAGGAACTGGAAAAATAATATTTTCCTTTGTATACCGATATTTTTAGTCAAAAATGTCAGAAAATGTCGGGAAAATTAAGAAAACGGCTGGGTACAAAGTTTAGGGAAATTCCACCGATTCGTTAAGGTTGAAGCTGAACACTGAACAGCCAGACAGATGGACGATCAGAATTACGTGAGACACAATTATTTCGTCTCAAGTTTAATCAAAATTTTGAGTTCGATTTTTAACGCTTCGATAATTTATTATCTGTAGGTATTACAGTTAAAATAGGCTTACGAGCATAAATTATAAAAAAAAAATTTTAATTGTTATACGATGATAGTTATATATTAGAGCTCCCTATTACACGGATATTTAAAAACACGGATACACGTGTTCTTAATTCTTATAATATCCGGATTGGAATCCGTGTATTTCGTGTATCCGTGCATCCGTGCGTCCGTGTATCCGAAGATCCGTGTATTGTAAATAATCCAATCATCACTGGAGAGGGCCAAATTTATGGGGTTTTTTTGATAAAAATACGACAACGACTTGGTAGCCGAATCTGTCAGTGGATTTAAATTAAGAATTATTTAATTTTTTGTTTAAAAATCAATTTTTTTTTGGAAAATCACCAAAAATAAAAATCTATAATATCCATTATCCCTCAAAATTTTGAGCTTGTAAGCCCACCCCTTGAAAACATAAAAATCAAAAACCATTCCGTGCATTAAGAATCAGTGTAATAAAGATCCGTGTATGCTTAATAAATACACGTGTTTTAAGAGAATGTATTTTTATTTGCGTGTAATAATTACACGGAGTCCGTGTACCCGTGTTTTTCAAATACCCGGACTGAATCGTAGGCTCTAGTATATATGTATCAATTTGGCAATTTTGGTCACAAAAACTTTTTTGTCTCTATCATATATGTCCTTTTTTATTTTGATATATCCTAAGTTTAAATAAAATTTAAAAATCATTTTTCCATTTTTTTTAGTGGGTAACTTTTTATGCTTTAAGTTTTTTTTTTTTTTTAATTTTCAATTCTTGAAATCTACAAAAAAAAAATTTTCCTAATTTGATTTACATATTCGCCTTAGGGCCAGTTTCATAGAGAAGTAAGTGTCACTTAAGTGCCAAATATGGAAAACTAATTCCCAATTTCACAGTGTAAACTTATCGGAATAAGTGACACTTAAGTCTCCCATGTTGACTTAAGTTTTACTTACTCAGGTAGTAAAACTGCGAATTAATTGCCAAAATGGGAAAATTAAGTGCCACTTATTTTGTTAAGTGTGCACTGTGAAACTGGCCCTTAGTTGTCGATTCATTGCAAAAATCTTGAAAAGTTGTTAGGTATAATAATTATTTTAATTATTATAATTATTTTTTAATCTTTTTTTTTTGTAGTTTCGAGTGTAAAAACTTAGGAAAGTGCATGAAAAAAGTTGTGTTTTACTTGATACATATATATTTGTTTATCAATAAAATAAAAATGTGTTTTTTTTTTTAATTTAAAATCTTTTGAATTCGATGTTTTTTGAAACACCACTTTGGACACACTTTTTCAAATTTAAATTGAGTAACAAAAAAACAACACCGCAAATTTCCGCCTTTAAATTAATAAAAAAAAACCTTATACAGTCGACTCTCCCTAAGTCGAATTTTCGCGGGATACCAAGATTTGTTCGAGTTAGAGAGAGTTTTGGAAAAATTCGAGTTATAGAGAGAAACTTTTTTGGAAACCATTTAAGTTTTATTTATTTCGACTTAAGAGGTGAAAAAGATGCCAAATATCGAAAAAATGTGTTCGAGTTAGAGAGAGTTCGACTTAGAGGGAGTTCGACTTAGAGAATGGTTTTTGTATGGAAAATTAAAGGGAATGATAAAATATGGCGAAAAAGTTCGAGTTAGAGAGAAATTCGACTTAGAGAGAGTACGACTTAGGGAGAATCGACTGTATATTCGTTCACATAATCCCAAAAAGTCAGCTGCACAAAGTTACATAGAGCTAAAGAAATTTGGTTTGAAGAAGTCAGTCCATTTTTTTTTTTTTTCAAAATTTTGAGTCTGAAATTTCATTTTTCCAAATATATTCACAAACAAAATTTAATTTAAAAACAGAATTGATGGATGGATTTCTGGGCTTAAAAAAATGTATAACATGACATTGTAAGTGTTGCCGTTGATTTTAAATATTTTTTTTCTAATTTTAGTCAAATTTGTCAAACTGTCCCTCCTGCCTAAATGGGGAGAAATAGACACCCCTGCCCTCCCATGCGATTTTTTTCCTGTCTTGACCTTACCTTATCGTTCATAGCCTTTGTTTGCATCTTTTCCAAAACACCCTGTATATTTTGGGTTAGTTTAATTTTTTTTGTTCACTATTTGAAAATTTTGATCTATCACTTTTGGTTTTTTTTCAACTATGTATTTGACTTGTAATCTACTAATACAATATTTTTTAAGTACATTATTTTATGTCAAAAAATTAAAATATTTACACTAAATATAAAACAACAAAAATAAAAATAATTTTTAAATAAATGGTTTATTTTCTTTTTTCACCACTGTCTAACTCATATTGGTTTATTTTGTTTTTCCCCCTCTGTTTCACCGAATTAAGATTCAAAACACTCTGCTGTTACTCTAAATCTAAACTTAAGACCTTTGTAAAGTGAAATACAAACACATATACATGTACATTATGGCTATCGTTTTAAGTAAAAAATATTTTTTCAACAGAAAATTATTAAACACCCTGTATAGATATATTTTTTGAAACTCACCAGTTTTATAGCCCTAAAAATTTTCTTTAAGTAACAAAAAAAATTATTACGATATCTTTATTCGTTTAAGAGTTGTGATTTTACCAAACAAAAATGCGAAACGGGCCACTGTGCGGTGATCGTATTCAGAAAAAAATAATCATGGGAACGTCTGTTTCCCAAAATTAAGACAGAAGTGTAAATTTTCTTGTAAACTGACTCAAAATAGAAACAGATTCAAATAAAAGAAACACGGTATTATATTTTACCATTTTTCTTTTATTTTTATTTTTATTTTTATTTTTATTTTTATTTTTATTTTTATCCAAATTTTTATTTTTACTTTTATTTTAATTTTTATTTTATTTTTTTGTATTCTTTTTATTATTATTATTATAACTTTATTGATATATAAATAAATTGAAATATCAATAAACAAAGTTTAAGCTCTACCTACCAGGGCTTTGAGCTAAGTTTGTATTCTTATTTTTATTTTTATTCTTATTCTTATTTTTATTTTTATTATTAGATACATATTTTTATTTTTATTTTTTTTATTTTTATTTTTTTTTATTTTATTTTTATTTTTTTTATTTTTATTCTTATTCTTATTTTAATTTAATTTTATTTTATTTTAAAATCAAGGTAGGTATCTCAATGAATAGTTTTCTCAAAAATATAATCAAACTCAACATTTTAACAAAAAATTAAGGCAAAATTTATCTGAAGTGTTTTTCTAATTAAAAAGATAAAAAGTAGCTACATTTATGTAAGTGCAAACTCGTCTCTTGTTATGTTAAAGTGTAAACTCATATTATTATACCCATGCCGTTTGGATTCCATGTTCCTGCGCCGGCTATTTACGCCAGGGGAATGTGGTTGAGAGTTGTGGTGAGTCACTAGACCCCGATTCTCCTCGAGCCGTCCGTCACCTCACCAAAATTTATGTATTTCCCTGAGAAAGAGCAGTTTAAAATGAAATGTTTTTTTTTTTCAGGAAGTCATTGCATTCGATATTCTTGGACCATGTCAGTAAGGGATTATTCCAAATAAAGCTTCAGTTTAGTTTTTAAAATGAACAAAACAAAAAAAACAAAAGCATTCATTTGCAGCTGATATATTATATATATATATAATATTTCCTTGTCTTCAAATCCTTTGGGATTACTTTTTGCTCAATATTCTTGTTATAAATCACTTTTTTTTCTCCCTCGACAAAAAAAAAGCTTTCCAATTTGAAGGAAATCCTTTTTGCTTTAACGGAAACTATTGAAAGGAATTGATTTTAAGTTGCTACCAGAAAAAAGGTTTCCGATATATTTATAGAAAAGCAATAATTCAAATGCTTCGAAATCGAGTGGATCTACAAAATACAAATTGAGAGATATTAACCATTTTCATAAAAGGAGCAAATTTATATAATATATGTATTATGTAGATAGATGAAAAGTGGTTTTGTCTAAATTATATACTTTTGCAAGATTTAACACGGAAACTGACCACCACAATTATCAGAGGTTTTTGGACTTATGCTATTATAATATAGGCACTCATTTCCTTTGAAAAAAAATGTGGGTATAGCTATAGAAGATTTTGGCATCAAGAAAAGGAATATGTATATGTATATCTAATCTATATAATGTACCGTAATTATATAAATAGGTTAGCTCAATGGAAATCTTTTATCATTTATTCATATATTTTTCGTCATCAAATATTTTATCGAGGCACTAATTGTGATAAGGATGCTACACATGGGCAGATTCCCGCTGGCTTAAAAAAAAACTATAACAAAATATTGTAAGTGTTGCCGTTGTTCTTTTATATTCATTTTCTACCTTCAATATTTTTGTTTTAATTTGCCACTCCCACTTAAAGGGGTGCACAGATAAAGTGGGTCAACATCTTAAAATCATGTTCATGTAATGTACCAACAACAGTAAAAAATATTGAAGCTTATTTATCACAAAGTGCACAATTTTTGAACTAAGCAGCCCCAGCATATAGAAAAGTAAAACCCTTAACTCTTCCCATTGATTTATTTCGAAAATGGTTATTTTTATGAAAAAAAGTATTTTAATATTTTTTGTAGAAAATTTTCTACGCTACAAATTAGTTTTTGACATTTTTTTCTGTACAACCTACAATTTGGGAGTTATTAATGAAAAACCACTTTGGGAGGCCTTCAACTCTCCGTCAAATTGTTAGCGGGGTTCATATCGATGGGGACTTTTGACATTTTCTTAAAAAACCCTACGAAAAGGCTAAATACCAAAATCCGGCTTTCTGGTGATTTTTTCTGAGTCAAATGCTTTGTTGACTGGACTAAAAATAGTTTGTCAATTTTTCTCATATTTTTTTTCTTAAAAACTTTCTCAAATTTTGTAGGAATAGTCCATTTTTATAAAAAAAAATTACAATGGATTTTTGAGTTTTTGTGTAAGTTTTTTTTAAAGAGTAGTTGTTAAGATTGTCAGTTAGCGATATTTTTGAACCAAACAAAATGCAGATTTTCAAAATGTATCAATTTTGTCTGAAATCGAACATAGTGAGCAATTCTTTGTTTTCAAAATTTTGAGTTTGAAAGTAAATTTTTCAAAACTTGTTGATTAAAATAACTTCACTTAAAATGAAAATTCGGGAATGGATTTCTGGCTTTAACAAAAGCTATAGGATTTTGATGCAGATGATCCTGTTATTTTTGTATGGTTCTTTTTCTATTTCAATTTTTTTTTTTGAAAATTGCCACTAAACGGAGGGATGTAGACACCCCTCCTTTAATATTTTTTTCTTCTTTTGACCCAACCTATATACACTGTATTGATTTAACGCTGTCAGTACTGCTTAATGCAAGCATTTGTAACATTTCATTTCTTTTCTTTTCGGGATTTTTCACCTTCAGGTACTGGGAAATATCAACTTGTTTCAGTCATCATTTAGCGAGGTGTTAGTTGTTAATAAACAATAAAAAGCCAACAATAAAAGCCTAACACACTACTAAAGATAACAAATAAAATATATACATACATTAATAACAAGCTACAAAAAATAACTACAAGTCAAAATATTAGAACATTTAAAATACATTAATTAAACAAAACAAAAAGTGGCAACACTGTTACTATATAGAAGGAAAACATTAAATACGATGATTGGTGACAAACAGTTAGAAATTCTAAGAACGTCCATACAACTTATTCGTAAGTGTAAGTTTTGAGTAACTCAAATCGAAAACATTATGATTTTTATTCGCTCCGTGTTTCATACGAGTCAATGGTTCATTGAGGCCATAATTGGTACGATGGAAATCGAGATGAAAAATGTTAGAGTTTCGAGAACTGTGACTTCTAACTATTAAATTAATCTGGTCCAAAAGTACATGTGAATCAATCGATCCAATCATTAGTTGGCGTAAAAATAAAACATCTTTAACTTTCCGACGTTTTTCCAGAGTAGTCATGTTTAAAAGAAGAATGCGATTGGTATATGGAGGCAGTTGATTTGGGTCACTCCAATTTAAATGGCTTAGTGCGAAACGTACATATTTACGTTGGACGGATTCGATGCGATCAATGTATACAGAGTAGTGAGGTGATCATACCACACTTGCATATTCTAAGTGGGGACGAACAAAAGAGTTTTATAAAGAAGATGTTACGAGACTACATGCAAATTCTTTGCTCCAGCGTTTAATAAAACCGAGCATTGTATTGGCCTTATTTACAATTTTCTCAATGTGGGGTGAAAAGTCAAGATTTTTTGAAAAATATACACCAAGATCACATGTTACCGTTACTTTATTACGCACAGATTGATTTATGCTGTAATTAAGGAATATTAATTTTTTTTTTCTAAAAAAGAACATTAATTAGCATTTTGACACATTCAGAAAAAGATTGTTGTGTTTACACCAATCAGAAAAAATATTTAAGTCATTTTGAAGAGATTCAGAATCGGAATGATTTCTGACGATTTTGAATAATTTTATATTATCAGCGTATATAAGAACCCTACAAGATTTCACTATTGAAACAACATCATTGATAGAAATTATAAAGAGTAGTGGGCCTAGGTGACTACCTTGAGGTACACCAGAGTCTGTGTTAATTAAATCGGAAATGCTTCCTCTAAAAAGAACTTGGTATGTCCTCCCCTTCAAATATGATCTGACCCATTGAATGAAAGCTGAAGAGAAACCAAGAGATGAAAGTTTGAATAAAATAAGACTATTTGATGCTTATTATGCCATTTGTTATACTTATAGGTATACTGTTTATTGTACTACTTTTTGCTATAGAGTTATTATTGCTATAATTTTGAAAACTATTGGTTTTTCATTGGTTATTTTGAGCCCAAATTAAAAAAAAATGTAGTTATATTAAAATTGTTCAGCGAACTTATAGTCGAAAACTAGTCCTATAGGGTTAAAATCATCAATAACTGAATGTTTACCAATGTTACGTTCGTCGCTCACATTGTAATTAATATCATAAAATTGCCTGTTTTGCTCCACTGTGTGCCGCCGCACACTGGCCAATTTAGTACAACCCTAGCTGGTCAAAAATGAAGAACCTACAACAATAAAAAATTCCATATCTACACTGAGAAAACTAAACTATGAGTTATTTAAAAAGATGCATGTTTAACTGTAGGTTTAAATAAGTAAAGGGTGATTTTTTAAGAGGTTTAGAACTTTTAAAAAAAAAAAAACACAAAAAATTCGAAAAAATGAATGAAATATTTATTTAAATCGATAGTTTGAACCTTGCAATTTAATGTTTACAGATAATTTCATGCAAATGTTGACCGCGGCTGCGTCTCAGGTAGCCCATCCGCTGAGTCCAATTTTGGCATACTCTTTCACACATATCGGCCGGTATCTCACGAATGAATGCATGGATGTTGGCTTCCAGTGCGTCAATCGAAGCGGGCTTGTCCCTATAGACATTAGCCTTGACATACCCCCACAAAAAATAGTCTAATGGTGTCAAATCGCACGATCTAGGCGGCCAATTGACCGGCCCGAAACGTGAAATTAACTGTTCACCAAACTCGCCTCGCAATTGCGCCATTGTTTCGCGGTGCTGTGTGGCATGTGGCACCGTCTTGTTGAAACCACATATCATGCAAGTCAAGAACTTCCATTTCGGGCAAAAAAAAGTTTGTTATCATCGCTCGGGTAGCGTTCACCATTGACAGTAACGCTGCGATTCGCATCATCTTTGAAGAAATATGGCCCAATAATGCCGCCGGCCCATAAACCGCACCAAACAGTGGCTTTTTCGGGATGCATTGGTAGCTGTTGCAATGCTTCTGGCTGATCTTCACTCCAAATGCGGCAATTGTGCTTATTTACGTACCCATTCAACCAAAAATGAGCCTCATCGCTGAACACAATTTTTCGATAAAAAAGCGGATCCTCGGCCAGCTTTCCAAGAGCCCATTCACCAAAAATTCGGCGTTGTGGTAGGTCGGCTGGCTTTAGTTCTTGCACCAGCTGTATCTTAAAAGGCTTTACGCCCAAATCCTTCCGCAAAATTTTCCACGTAGTGCTGTAACAAAGGCCTAACTGCTGGGAACGGCGCCGAATCGACATTTCGCGGTCTTCTGTCACACTAGCTGATACGGCCGCAATATTTTCTTCACTACGCACAGTACGTAAACGTGTTGGTGGTTTAATGTCCAACAAAGTAAATTTGGTGCGAAATTTGGTCACAATCTTCCGAATAGACTGCTCAGAAGGTCGAGAATGCCGACCATAAAATGGAAGCAGCGCGCGATGAACATTTCGAACCGAGCACGAATTTTGATAGTAAAATTCAATAATTTGCAAGCGTTGTTCATTTGTAAGACGATCCATGGTTAAATTGCAAACCAAACTGAAGCTGTTTGACAGTGACACAAGGTACTAAACACACGTCAGCTGTCAAAACCAGTGTTGCCAAAACCAAACCAGCTATAAATAGAATTCCGTTTGAACCTAATTCTAATCTGTTTAAATCAAAAAAAAAAACTATTTTTAAAGTAAAATCGCTTTAAATCAAAACCACTCACATTTAATATTTTCGTCAATGATGCACTTAATTTTTGTTTGATTTTTGAATGGCCTGTTTATGTATTTCACTTATTTAACAGATAAAACATGAAACGAACATGAAAGAGTTCGTTTTAACCATGAGCGCGATTGAAATATTTGCAAAAGAAAGAAATAAACAACAAATATTACACTCAAACTCGAATCAATTTAAATTGAACGCAAACGAAGAGAGTATATAAGGAATTTAACATAAAACGAACATGAATGAGTTTGGTTCAAACATGAATGCAAACAAAATATTTACAAAAGAAGGAAATTGAAGAGAAAATGTTACATTCAAACTCGAATCGCTTTAAATTGAACTGAAACGAATAAAAAGATAACTGTAACTCTTCTGTTTCTTCGCGTCATCCCTTATAATCATTGCAAATGAATCGTATCTGTTTCGCGCATCACATTGTTTTATAGAGTGAATTTTTGATAAATAATAAAGTGATAGTAAAGTTTGTTTAAGTGATATGTAAGTAAAAATAATTATAATGAAATCATACACTGTGGATGCAGACTGTTTAAATACAGTTTTTTTGATTGACACCGATAACGTCCTTCCAAAGTACAGGGGACTTAAGGATTTACTCGAGGAGTGGAACTTAATTTCATTGTTCCCTGCTTTATATGGTAACTGAAATTTTTGTTTTCCTTTATTTTCTTGCAATAATGGCATAATGCATAAAACGAATCTGCATATAACGAATTTACTTTATGCTTTGCTAAATACATATATACATTTCAATCATTTTTAGGAAGTGAAGTAACCTTTGAAAGATCTTAAGTCCAGTTAGCGACCCTCGAATCGACCACTGTACGCAGCGCCTGCTTATATTTCTCATGTGAAACTTTGTATTAATAATGTATTAATAATGTTAATAAAACCCTTTTTATTTAAAAAATAATCTTTAACTGTATAATAAAAAAGGTTATTAGGTCAAGCATTGAATTATTTTTTCTTGTTATCTATCCCTCGTTTCATGGCTTAGAACAGACTTTTTTTTTTGGAACCAATAAAGATTTCAATACTTTTTGCGGCAGACTTCTAAAGGGTATTTTCTTATCAAAAATTTTATATGACTTCTCCAATAACAACGGGAAACGCTATAGTACATACCAATAAGATGAAATGTGAACAAGGGAATATATTAATTGTTATACAGACGAAGATAGAGCAATAATATTGTAATTAAAATAAAGTATCTAGATGATTAGGTCAGAATTTGGAATTGGAGTTTTTTTTATGGTTGTTTATGAAATTTATATATGTATGATAGTGCAAGTGTGGGGCTATAGAGTTTTATTGGAGGACTCGTTTTTAATGGTTTTTAAAAGCTTTATAGAGGCATTTGATCATGATGTTGAGCAATGAGTGAGTAAGTAAGCGATTTGTAGGTTCTTTATTGGCTAAACAAATATCTGAAATTTACCTACAGCTTGCACTCTGATTATTTGAAATAAACTTAACTGTCAAAAGCAAAAATGTTTTTAACTAGGATTATTCAACAATTTTCTTAATATATGTACCTATGCCTAAAGTTTCTTAAGTTATTAGCCAAGTTGTTAAAGAAAAATCTGTCAATTTTCTTTTGAGTTTTTCAGAAGTGTGTATATTGCGTTGAATAACATGTGAAAATCGTCAAATTTTCAAAATCAGTGGCTCCGTTGAAGAATCGTTTCTTCGCCAAAAAAAAATCATCTTAAGTGACGAGGTCCATTTTTGGATAAATAGATGTCCGAACAATCAAAATTAAATGGATGTCCGAACAATCAAAATTATCACATTCGAGGAGATAATATTTTTCACGAGATATACCAGCACCAAATAAATCCCGGGAAAGTCGGAACAGGGACGTAAGTCTCCAGGCTATAAGTACCGAAGGCACGTTGGACCCATTTCTGGACTTTTAGTCCCACCAATGTTGGGACCAATGTCATTTTTCCAACTGCTACTGTAAAACTCTTAAATTTGGAAATTCTAGAATTTATCGAACTTTTGTCAACACTTGCGGGGACCAGCAGGAAAAGGAAACAGTCATTCATTTCCTCTGTAAATGCCCCGCTTTGGCCAGAATAAGAGCTCAATCACTTGGTAGAGCTTTTTTCAGTGACCTAAACGAACTTTCTGAGATGAAGATCAAAGAATTGATCTCTTTCCTCAATGAAACGCACTGGCTCTAGGATTTAACTCGGTAGCTATTGTACAGCTTTCCTAGATAATCATACTGAGGGGTCAAACCTCTTACGTCTCTGAGCCATTCGGAGACATTCCAAACCATTTTCATCCACAGGTTCTACCTACCTACCTTTGTCAACACTTTCATTGGACAACAGTACTTTGAGTGGCCCACAATCTACATCAAACACTGACTTTCTGCGAATGCATATTGGCACTGGTTAAACTTCGGCGCGGCGTCTATATTTTGCTTGTTGAAGTTCCCCGCATTCATCTAAAGATATATGCCTCGTTGCTGAAGATGACTTTTTCTTGAAATTTTACATACATAGTTTCACTTTAAACTGCTCTAGGACCCATTAAAATAACATATGTACCGTCGCAACTGGAACTTTTCATATAACCATGGTGATTTGTCTTTATAACGCTGCCTAATTCGAGTCACAATTTAAGCTTAACCTTCCGATCACAACATATTTAAAATTACATAGACCACAACAGGGGTGGTATAACACCCCAGCAAGGATTTAATCAAAAAAAAAATACTTTCAAGGATAACAAAAAAGATTTAGTGAAAAGTAACACTTCATAGACTTTAATAAAAACAGAAAACAAAAAATTCATAAAAAAAATAAATTATGTAAGGAAATACAATTGATTAAAGGCGATTGATCCATATCTCTTTCCTGTTTTCAAGATATATGGGACAATTACATTTTAAGCATGAAACCTTGCGTATTGGTGTTGTTTTCATTGATAAAATACACATCTTGAATACTTCTGTAAATCAGGGGGGGGGGGGGGGGCTCCCCTTCATTTGACTTAGGTGGGTATCATAATGCACCCATTTTTCTTAAAAATTTTCGCATACATAAAAGACAACGTGGGGTGCTATGTTTCTCCAGTGCTCACGTTATGCCTTCACTTTAACAAACTTTTACTGCTGATCAGCAAATCATACCTTAGATATTAAATGAAAAATACATTAAAAGGTAGAAAGATAACTCCAGCTAAACCAAAATAACAGTTAAAATAAAATAGCCTGGGGTGGTGGAGCACCCCTGTTGTCATCCGAAGGTTAAGTTTAATGCAACTATAAAAGTTAAAAACCAACAAAATTGTTTTGATTTGAAACTAAAATATTATTTCCGGCTGCGAAACATTTTAGTTTAAAAAAGAACCTTGAACCTTGACCCAAAACCTTCTAACAAAATCGATATAGAAATATAAAACCTATACTATGTGCAGTAGGTACATATACATAGTTGAAAAGTCATCCCTTCTGCCTTGAAAATCTCTCTCACCACCAGATAAAAACGTTTATATATAAAGTAGCAAGAAAAAAAAATAATAATAATATGACTAGCTCTATAGTGCTCTTCAATTTTTCCAAATAGCTTGTGCTTTCTATTTTTCTTCTATATATACCCTCAAGCGTCCCTTAGCAACCATTAAAAGAACCAACCAAATGGAAGAAATTCGAAAATAATATTTATGTTTCAATAACAAAACTGGAGATCCCTTATGCTGTTACAGTTATGTTTTCTTTTATTTTATTTTTTTTTTTTTTTCACTCTTGGCTCGGTGAAAGGAAAAAGAAGGGTATGTAGTTTAAGAGGGAATTCTATGTATGTATATAAAAGTGCAATGGCAATCATATATTTCTTATTTTGAAATTCATTGCGAACTTGTACGTTTTGTATACTCTTACTTACATATACTTACATATGCGGAATGTCTAGCTACCGCATGCAACCAGCTCAACTACACACATTGATTTTTATAACCTTTGGAAGTTTTTTTTTTTTTTTTTTTTTTTTAACTGACGAATGATGAGGAGAAAATTAAGTGCAGTTATCGTGTGCGTAGTAAACGTTTAATCCGAGTTAAGTTGTTCAAATATGTATCATTATTTATGAGTCATGGCAAGATTTTAAGGGAAATTTTGAGAAATGAGGAAATCAAAATTTCATTTTCAGTTGTGTACCTAATTTGTGGGTATTTATCTTAACATTTATAGAAAAGATTTAACTTTTTTAAAATCTGTGTAGAGGATATTTAATCGTATTTATGGTCAAGAATGAATTGCTTATATTTTAAAAGGTAGAGCAAAAGTTATGTGATAATAGCTGCATTTTATTATCCACAATGATCTGATTTGAATCGGCATTACATGTTATTTTTGTATTTACGTGTAAAAATTTGATCCTGATCAGATCATGTGGATAATAAAATGCAGCTAATGTCACAATACGATTTGTCGTCAGATTATTCTCCAGTCCAGTTATCTGGAAAATAGAATTAACCCATTAACTCCCAAGGGTATCAAAAATTAAAAATTTTAATTTTTATGAAATTTTCTGTTTATTGAGGTTAAATTTAATACATATATAAAATAAAAATTATTTAAAAAAATGTATGTAAGAGGTTGTGAAGGTGTACTTTATTTAGTACAATGGGAACATGCATATCAAAATAATTTTCATTGATATGAACATTTTTAAAACAATCTTTCTGGATACATAATGTTACATTACACATTTCACAGCACCGTTTTGATCCTAAATGGCGCTGGCGACATCTGAGTTGATTTGGTAGTTTTTTTGGAAAGTGGTATTCTGGGCTTTCCGCAATGCTTCGTGTGATAGTAAGTCTAGTATGTGCCTGCTTCAAAGTGAAAAATCGTATTTAATGGAGTGTTACTGCTCTTGTGAACTGAAGTCGATCGCCCTTATTTATTATTTACTTGCTTGTGGAGCTTCCGAAGTATGACATCGTTAGACGAAATCATATTTGTGAAAAAGTTCCACCACCATTTCTTGCCTCTTATTTCAATATAATGTTTGTTGATGAATTGATCATAAAAAGTTGTGTTAATTTTTGTTTGCCTGGCGTAAAACATGGTTTGGCTAGCAATAAGTTGTCTTACCTTGGCATCAAAACAATTTTCAAATACTGCAATTTCTGTAAGTCCAAACAAATCTGAAGCACAGTATTGATTTCTACTCAAATAAATCTCTATTCGTTTAAATTTTGTTCTTGAAATGGATTTTGTCCATACATGTGGTGCAATTGACTTCTTCAACTCACACAACAGAATGTCATCATCGATGTCTTATGCTTAACCGTCTGCCGCTAAAAAAGAAATGGAACATCTTGTGGTAACTCAACTGCCTTTATGTTGTCTTCGTCCATTTCCTCTTCATCCATAACATAGTGCATCGGTAAAGGAATCATGAGTCATGACTATGACAGCGTTGACTATCTCCGCATTTCTTCAAGGGCAGAATAGAGATTGTGAATTCGTTTTTCATAAAAGTGTTTAGTAGGAATAGTTTTAAAATCCATTTTGAATACTAAAAATATAATGTATGCATGATCCCATTGTACTTTTTAAAGTACATCTAACTTTTGCTTTGCTTAACTCCGTATCTATTTACCAAAATATGTAAAGACCTAATTTTTTCAAACCTTTATGTTTATTTTAAACGAATATTGCAAAAATAAGTACAATATTTGGTTTATGGAATTTTTTGTGAACACAAACTTTTTGATTGAAGCAAAACGAACAATATTTTAAAATAGTGTTCTCGTAAAAAGACGATTAAACAAAAGTCTACTGCGCTATAGGAAAATAAAATATTTGAAAAAAACGTGAAAAAGTTCAATAAAGTAAAGAAAAATTAAAACATGTCATTTTCTTTTGGTAGCATACTTTTACACGACCATGAAGTGAATGCATTTTACTGTACTTTAAAAAGTACAATGGGAAAGAATGGGTTAAGAGCAAAAAGTGAATTTACTCACGTGAGTCGTAAATAAAAGAACAAACAAATTCTCTCATTTCAGAAAGAAAAAATATGTGCACGACTGGGTCGCACGAACTTGCTCTTATGTGCGATCACACTGTGTTTTTAAAGTTTTAATATTTCAAAAACTATATTTTATCTTATAAAAGAAATAAATTAGTTATGGTATGCCACCTGTTTTAAGAATGTGTTACGCGAGTAGGTACATTTATTAAATTAACAATATACATAGCACCGTGTTGCAAATATGCATGGTACCGGTGCCGAACCTGGAAATTTTGCCGCCCTAGGCAAATTGTTATTTTGTCGCCTCAAATAAAAAAGGAAGATATAACAGCAACATTAACATATTTACATAGGTTTTTATTTAATAACATTTTTACAAAATTTTGAAACTAAAATGCTGATCTGCGATTTTTCATTTTTTCAACTCTTGTAGGGATTTCTAGTTTCTTTTTCTAAAATGCGATAAAGCATGTCTTTGAATGAAAAAGTTGCAAGACTGGTTAATTGCTCTTGCGTCATTGTTCAGCGAAGATAGGTTTTTTAAGTTTAAGCTTCGAAAAGCTATGGCTTCACCTGATGCAATACTTGAAGGAAACCTTAATAGTTTCTTAAATGTAAAATGTGAAGCTAAATACATAGTTTAAAATTGAAAAATCAGAAGTTTGATTAAACATATTTTTTTTCACTCAAGAGATATTGAGCTTAATATCCTTTCGAACTTCGTTGTCAATTTTTTCTGTTAATGTTGCTTCAAATTGTTCGAAACCTTTTAATTCCACCTTCTTTTTGGCTGAGAAATTGGTACTGCGCAAAGTGCTCATCAAGATGAAGATAGTTGAGCATCGATAACGTAAAAAAAGAAATCAGCTTAAAATTTTAATTTTGGATCGATTTTTTCAAGATATTTTTCAGATTGATAACGGCACCTACGAAGCCTCCTTGAATCAGACACAAAGAAATCCACCTGATTGTTCATTTTCGTAGAAATGTTTTTAGCGTCCTTTTATAAAAACCTATACTTACTGCCGAAATTTATCAAAATCTTCCACATAGGTTAAAAAGTCCTTTGATTGAGCATTTTCGAAAGGATATATTCCTGTTAACAGTGCAAAATTGAATTTTTGTATGCGTTAATCAAGTTGAGTTTTCATTAAAGAATCATAAATTTCTGATAACTTTTCTTAAAGACACGTTGTCGCTTTTGCTCTGTTTGACCACCGGCTATCGGATAAATTTTTCAAAGCAATTTGCTTAGAATATTCAGTTTTTGAAGAATGTTTCAGCGCTTCGGACAACAACGATGAACGAAGAAGTAATTGAAGTAGATGAATTTATTGACCTTTTTCTCTTTAAAATTGTTGTATTGATTTTTCAGAGAACACGGCATTGGTTTCATATGTTCCAAAACCCAGGAAACAAGTTGTGCTGCTTTCAACACAGCACATTGTTGAAAAAGCAGTTTTCGGACCTCAAAATAAACGTCTCATGATATTGGACTATAGCAGAACAAAAGGAGGAGTCGACGTGTTTGACCAAATGGTATCTTTATATTCATGTTCTCGTCAAACCAATCGGTGGCCCATGGTTGTATTTTACAATTTGTTGGATGTTTTAGCTTTAGCCACAGTTATTATTTTTTCGCCATTTTAACCCTCCTTCAAGAAATATAAAGTTATTTAGAAACGAAAAGCTTATCCAACTTGCAGAAGAACTAATGGAAATGGAGTTGGATGATCGTTCGCATCCTTCTATGGAAAAAAAGTTATCCAAAGTTAGTCTTGATGCTCTCCGCACTATGGGAAGACAATCGCAGGTTTTTCGTTCAGTTGACGAGAAGCTTCCACGAAAACAGGTATTGCTTATTATAAAAAACAAAACGTTTTTAAAAAGCTTTTTATTTTCAGGCCAGATGCCACCTTTGTCCGAGAGCAGACGACAGGAAATCGAGATCAACTTGCGATGTTTGTGAAAAACACATTTGTCATCGCCACATCAATACAGTTTGTACTAAATGTCTCCCAGAACTTCAGAATTTTGTTTTACAAAATGGTTGCCTTTTTGTAAAAAAAATTACTGAATTTCTTTTTTTAAAGTTGTGGGCTCGTTTTTGAGAAAAATAAGATTTTCACTTTTTGGTAAACAAATTTGTATGGCAGGTACCGTAGTTTTTGGTCTTAAAAAAAAATGTTCAGTTGTCAGGTAGGCGCTTATATTATGTGAACAGTTTTCTTGGACAACATGTCACTATTCCTTTATCGAAAAACCCACCAGAAAAAAGAATTAAAACCCACAGCTTTTGTTTCCATTTCAAAAAAGAAAAAAAGAACTCGCAGGTGTTTTTCCCCGTGTATTTTGAGAAATAAGACCAGTGGGCTTTATAGCTGCGGGTCTTATTGAATTCCATCGAACAATTTATTGCTGATGTGTAACAGGCTGGCAGAAGAAAGTAAAGCAACTATTTCGAACAAAAAAGAAACTAAAATAAAATACGCTGCAGAAATATAGGAGCTGATATTGTAAAAAAGACGGGCTCGACAAAAATGCCAAAGTAGAAGATTCCAGCTGACAAAAAGGCAGATAATAACAATGAACCTAACAAAAGAATCTGTGAATTAAAAACAAATCACTTAGTAGATTTTTTTTTAAATTTTGACAACGGATGCTTTAACCAAATACTCTTTAGTCTTTATGGAATAAGCAGTTCGAACGCCTTAAAAAAAACATAATATAACGGGTGATTTTTTAGCTGGTTTGGTTTTGGCAACACTGGTTTTGACAGCTGACGTGTGTTTAGTACCTTGTGTCACTGTCAAACAGCTTCAGTTTGGTTTGCGATTTAACCATGGATCGTCTTACAAATGAACAACGCTTGCAAATTATTGAATTTTACTATCAAAATTCGTGCTCAGTTCGAAATGTTCATCGCGCGCTGCTTCCATTTTATGGTCGGCATTCTCGACCTTCTGAGCAGTCTATTCGGAAGATTGTGACCAAATTTCGCACCAAATTTACTTTGTTGGACATTAAACCACCAACACGTTTACGTACTGTGCGTAGTGAAGAAAATATTGCGGCCGTATCAGCTAGTGTGACAGAAGACCGCGAAATGTCGATTCGGCGCCGTTCCCAGCAGTTAGGCCTTTGTTACAGCACTACGTGGAAAATTTTGCGGAAGGATTTGGGCGTAAAGCCTTTTAAGATACACCTGGTGCAAGAACTAAAGCCAGCCGACCTACCACAACGCCGAATTTTTGGTGAATGGGCTCTTGGAAAGCTGGCCGAGGATCCGCTTTTTTATCTAAAATTGTGTTCAGCGATGAGGCTCATTTTTGGTTAAATGGGTACGTAGATAAGCACAATTGCCGCATTTGGAGTGAAGATCAGCCAGAAGCATTGCAACAGCTACCAATGCATCCCGAAAAAGCCACTGTTTGGTGCGGTTTATGGGCCGGCGGCATTATTGGGCCATATTTCTTCAAAGATGATGCGAATCGCAGCGTTACTGTCAATGGTGAACGCTACCGAGCGATGATAACATACTTTTTTTTGCCCGAAATGGAAGTTCTTGACTTGCATGATATGTGGTTTCAACAAGACGGTGCCACATGCCACACAGCACGCGAAACAATGGCGCAATTGCGAGGCGAGTTTGGTGAACAGTTAATTTCACGTTTCGGGCCGGTCAATTGGCCGCCTAGATCGTGCGATTTGACACCATTAGACTATTTTTTGTGGGGGTATGTCAAGGCTAATGTCTATAGGGACAAGCCCGCTTCGATTGACGCACTGGAAGCCAACATCCATGCATTCATTCGTGAGATACCGGCCGATATGTGTGAAAGAGTATGCCAAAATTGGACTCAGCGGATGGGCTACCTGAGACGCAGCCGCGGTCAACATTTGCATGAAATTATCTTTAAACATTAAATTGCAAGGTTTAAACTATCGATTCAAATAAATATTTCATTCATTTTTTCGAATTTTTTGTGTTTTTTTTTTAAAAAAAAGTTCTAAACCTCTTAAAAAATCACCCGTTACAATATCCGCCTATTGAAGTTCAAGACCAAAAATGAATTGCAAACTCGAGACAAAAGTCTGAAATTTTCGTGGAACATCTCTAGAATGTTTTATATTTTCTTGACAGAAACAACAAATTGGAAATTTCCTTTCGTCACCTTCAAAGAAGTAAGAATTGTTTTAATACAAGCTTTCAAACAAAAAAGTATCAAGATATGATGGACCTTAAACACGGCATAACTTTACTTGAAAAATTAAAACACTTTAAAAAAAAGTAAATTGATAAATAGCCTTAACTATTCAGATTAACATTTTCTGTCCATGTTTCATGTTACACAATACATATTTTGTATACATATAGAATAAAACTAAAATAATTAAATAGAATAGGTATTCATCAATTTACTGGTTCCCTTTTTCACACTTTCATGTTGATATTACATAAAAGTGTTTCCTTGGGGCCAAACCAAGAAGGAATAAAAATTGTTTTCTACACGCGCCGCTCCTTGAATTCCTCTCATCCTCATGAAATGTTATGTTTTCCTTCGAGTAAGTAGTTACTACTTTTGAAAATTATGTAAATATTTGTGCAGTAATAGAGGATTCTGCGAGTACCTATAGTCTTTTGTCTTCCATCAACTACTTCACCAACACGGTGGCTTTTAGTTTCGATAAAAGGGATGATAAGGGTAAGTTTAAGTTTTTTCTAAAATAATTTATCATGAGATTAAAGTTTTGTGTAATAATTAATAGTTCGCAGTAAGTTTGTGGTCTCACTTTAGGGATACCTTGCGTCAGATCCGGTATACCTACTTCTGATCCTTTGCTATGAATTGTTTTATGATATAATTGACCAAGTGAATAAGCTATATGTTTTCTAGCGACAAACGCAACATTAGTAAAAGTTAAAAAATCAGCGAAATTTTAGCTCTTTTTTCAGTTTTACAATTTTATGATAACTGGATTTTCTTAAATTTGAGCCCGAAACCGTCAATGTAGCAACAATTATAGTTTTCAAAATACAGCTTTTAAAAATTATTTTGGAAACTATTTAGTTTACAGAGACGGTTTTGGGCTCAAATTTAAAAAAATGTACCTTGAAATTGTACATCAAAGTTATAACCGAAAACAAGTCCATAAGTGTTAAAGTAGCCAATAACTGAAAAAATCGCGAAAATTTCGCGGTTATAATATCTAACCTTCAGGTCTCCATATTAAATGCAAATGCATTCATGCAATTTTAAACTATCTATAGCTGAATGAAGCTTTTTTAAAAATTATAAATTACAAACCGATACATGCGACCCACTTGTGGACTTTATATTTTGTCAATTGCAAACATGCATTAGTAAATAAATTCAATTTGATTTTATTTTTGATGAAAATAAAAATAAAATGCATCAGCAATTTTGGATAAGGTAATTTTTTTTTGTAAATTTGTGCAAAAATAAAGTAGATAAATATACTATGTAGTAGGTATACCTGAAAATACCTTCAATCTACAATAATGCTATTATGTACGTACATTATACGTGTTTAAAATGAAAATTTGTAATATTGAGTTTAAAAACAAAAAAAACATTGATTTTTATTGAGAATTTTTATTTTAACGAATTTTAGTTAAAAATTTATGATTTTTTTTATAAATGAGAGTGAACTGAAAGAATGTTTTAAGTTAAATTAAAAAAAAAAATACTTTAGGATTCTAATAAAATAACAAAAGAAAACACTTAATTGCTGGATTGGATGCGTTCATTAGCATAAGGAGGCCCAAAGTTCATCCTTTAGTACCTAAAGGGTCATCCCGCATAGGGAGTTCCAAAGTTTGACAGTTGATAGCGACCATATTGTTAAAGCTGGCAACCCAAAACTTGGCGAATTTTTCGTCGGTACTTGGGCCTGCACCCGTACAAAATTCACCTGGCCCGAAGATGAAGGTAAACGAATATTATAGACACCGACATGTGTTCGCTGAACTGGCTCTGGAGTCTGGAGCAGTTGGAAAGTGACCTTAATTTTCATCGAAAAATCATCTTCAGTGATAAGGCCCTTTTTTGGATGAATGGCGACCAAATTATGGAATTTGGGATGATACCAATCCACATGATATCCATAGAGCGTCCAATCCATCCCGAAAAAGTCACTTTTCGGTGTAGATTTTGGACTGGCGTTGTCATCGATTTATATTTCTTTGAGAACGACACTGGCCAGGTCATCGCACATCGCGAGCCCTTATATAGGTCGATGATGAATTATACCAACTTCTTTTGGCCTGAATTGTATGATATAACCCATACCATCCCCCAAATTCAGCCTGATTTATCCACCAAAGTTATGGAAAATTGAACATTTTGGATGCGCTCCACTCAGAGAAGCCGCGGCGGAGATTTGAACGATTTTATATTCCATACATAATGCCATCGATAGGACTTTCAAATGAATAAAATAAAAAAAAACTTTCGAAGATATCTCACACACACTTTGTTTAATTTAAATTTAAATATAGGAAGCGCTTAATGAAAGACCCTGTATAATGTAAGGGTGGAGGGGGTTTGTATGGAGTATGGAAAAAAATAAAGTTGTTAAAATGAAAAACATACCCCCAGCAAAAGTTGCGTTGGGTCCTAAAATGAATTTAAAGATTTATTTCTATTTTTTTAAATAACCGCTAGGGGTCGCGTATATTAGCATTGAAAATTGGAAATCACATCAGATCTGTTGCTTCACGTTCACGTTAATTTGCTTAAAAAACCAGCCCAAGTATTACCTTATTTCCATTTAAAGTAAAAAAACCAAGCGAAACACACAACAAGCGAGGCAGATTTTATTAAAAAAGTACCTATAGAAAAACACATTGGCGCAAAATTTTAAACAGTTCTCGTTTAAGCAATAAACCCGAATCTAGTTAAAACAGTCCTTTATTTAAAAATTCTTGTTTAAATTTTTCTTACTTTTAAACACTTTAAACAACTCTTCTAACTAAAGAACCTGTTTAACAAAACGTCAGCAAACTTAAGTGAAACACGCCTAATTTTGACAGCTGAATAAATCAAACAGAAAGAAAAATTAAAAAAAAGAACCCAATCTGTAATTTTGCCGAGCTATAGGAAAGTGTTTCCAGATTTTAAAACGTTAAAATAGAAAATACTAAATAAAAAAGTGTGAGTGCCGGGACTCACGGTTAAGATGTGTAAACATCAACATTCGTCCGAATGCCTCATAGACCGAGAGCCTACATCAAATTTAGGGTGTGGATGATAGCAAACATTTTTTTTTTTGGTACTTTTATATAGATCTTAACTTTTCATAAGCAAATTTGAAAATCGGTAATGATGCATGGAAAATGAAAGCGCAGTCCATGTACTATATGGTCTAAGCAACCAACCACATTTCAACCCAAACTGAACTCGACTTTTTGATTTCGTATATAAACACTCAGCGTTTAGTTACTGAGCGTACATAGCGTTGAACGCACTCCATTTTCGTGAAGCTCAGAACAGAGATTATGGATAATTCATAAGTCTGCTATTAAACGATGAATCTAGTTGCATGCGCCTTCTTCGAATTCTTCTTTGTTATTTCGTCCGCTGTTTCAAGCGCTATTACACGTTGAAACCAATTTGAATCTTTTTGACAGTTCTCTTTATTTTTCATTTTCGTTTTTATTTTTGTTTTCATAATTAGATATATTAAAGAAAGAAAGGTTTGTGTGCCTTTAAATGAATATCAGTCAAGAAAAGGAATAATTTTTTTTATATGTTGTTTTTAAAGATGAATTCTCATTTCTGGAAAGCCTATAAGGCTATCAATAACAGTGCGTTGCACCGAAATTTACTCTTTGAACAACAAAACCATATGAAGCAGAATAGTAAAAAACGGACAGGAGAAAAGAGAAATGTCAAATAGTTGCATCGAAAATTTTACTCACGCGACATCAGTCACTTTTTTTCCGTACCATCTTTTCGATTTTTTTTTCTCTTTTGCACTTACGTAGTCCGAAAAGTCGCATGCGTCTAGATGCATCGTGTAATAGCAGACTAATCTCTGGCTCAGAATCAAAATAACGACCACGGCTACAAGATAAGAATCACGACTACGAGATGAGTGGGCGTAAATTTTAATTTTTTTCAATTAAAAATTTACACTGAGCCATCTTTGGCGTCTACTTTAAGGTACATACATTCATACAATGTATGTGATGTATGTTCTGTGAAATAGGCCGCTGGTCTCAAAACAGTCATGTAATTGAAAAAAGTAATGCAAAGAATACAAAACACGGATAAAGGTAGCTGCAAACAAACGCGAAAGCGGTGCCGATCACGATAAAATTGTGGATGCCATACACATAAATCAAAAGAAAGGCACACATCTACACGATTGAAGTGTGCTTTGATTTTTATATGAGGCATCAACATTTTTATCGTGATCGCCACCGCCATCGCGTTGGTTTGCGCGTAGCCTAATGCTAAAGAAGCGCTAAAAAGAGTCTCGTAAAACTTGGCCCACGACTCACAAGGCAACTGGTCTTCCATCTTATCTTTTTTCGCTTTCGCACTCATTATGTTTGAATAGAGTCAGACGCAAAGAATCATCATGTAATAGGGGCTTAATATATCCTCTAAGCAGCCAACCAAATTTCAACCCGAACTGAACTCGACCTTTCGATTTCAATACTCAACGTTTAGTTACTGAACGCACATATTGTTGAACGCACTCAATTTTCGTAAAGCTCAGAAACACGATCACGACCACGATCACGATTACAACGTTACGTTACGTTTTCTTTTCACCCTACCGCCAGTATAGATGTTTACACATCAAAAAGTGAAATAAAAGTTAACATAGTGAATACTTGCAATATTATAAAAAAAAACATACCTAAAACAACATTAAATCGTATAAAAACACCTATAATATGGAGTTCTCAAATTTTTCTTTTCACGGGCTGATTGTGTCTCATATTCCACATAAAGTAATGTGAAGTGATGTTTTTTAGGTTAATACATTATCTGAGAATACTTTTCAATTGATATTTCATAGCATTTTTCTATAAAAAGCAAATTGTTTGAAAATAAAAATACACTTCAATCACGGGAATTAGCTGAACCCGATCTGTGAAAATTGAAATTCTCGTCCAGGGTAGCATTAGCTTTTGTTGGTGATGGCAAGGCGCTCAAATCCATTAAGCGCCCGTAGTGCAGAGTAATTTTACTTATTTTATGTGGAATATGATACACAACTTACCTGTGAAATGATCAAAAATTACACTGCTTGTTATAGGTGTTTTTACAGTATTTAACACAGCACCGCGTGTAGTTTCATATTTTTGTACATTTTTGTATTGCATGTAATCACTTCAATTACTTTTATATCACTTGTTTCTTGAATTTACTAAGTTTTTTTTACTATTTTAACGACTTAAAATTTCAAAACAATCCTTAAACAAAACAGATCAAAATTCTTTTGGATGCCCCAGCATTTAGCTGTCTAACTGCACGCCTTCCCTGTGTGGATGCATTTGTGTTTGTGTAACTCACACTCAAAGTGATAATTTTCCACAGATAAAGCATACTTTAAAAAGATAGAGAAGCGTTTTGCTGATTTTAAAGTTAGAAGTATACTTTATGTCGTTTAAAATGTACAAAGAGCCGCCTCTCATTCTAAAGTTATTATTAAGAGCCACTCCCATTTTAAAGTAGATTTAGAGCCGCGTTAAAATGTTTAAAATTTTGCGCCATTGTTTTTAAAAAGTTTAAGCAAGAAATTAACTTTGGGCAGGTTCTTGGTCATTGAAATGCGTTTTCGGCTTAACTGGACGTGATTTGAAGTCAACACCAAGTCCCAGATCCCTTGCGGGTTTTTTCTGTAGACTCTTTCATTTTATTTTATTTTATTTTATAAAAATGAAGTTTTAAAAAATAAAAAAAATGTCAGACTTTTTTTTCTCATAAATCAGGCTTTGCTGATTTTAGAGTAGTCCTATCCCCGGGAAACATTTTTCTTATTATTTTAATTATTAAATGACAAACGTCTACTGTATAAAGCATACCTACTTTAAAAAGATAGAGAAGCGTTTTACTGGTTTTAAAGTTAGAAGACCTCTTTAACGTTAAAGTATAAATTTTACAAAGATCCGACTCTCATTTTAAAGTTATTATTTTATAGAGCCGACTCCCATTTTAAGGTAGATTTAGAGCTGCGTTAAAATGTTTAAAATTTTGCGCCATTGAATTTTTTCATTTAACGTATTTTTTTTATTTTCCGAATTCAATAATTTATTTTAAATAATTTTATTTTGGTTTCAATATTTGGTAGTTTTTCACAAAATTAACGTATTTTTTATCATTTCATAAAATTAAGAACACAGCAAAATCAAAGAAAAAAAATTAAAAATTCGTTTTAGGACCATATACAACTTTTTCGTGGAGATTGACCAAAAATTTCAAAATCGCTCCACCCTAGACTATAAGAAGAGAAAACAATCGCTGGGATTGGATGGGAATTCATATTAGTGGGTAAGGAGTCCCAAAGTTAATCCTTAAGTACCTATAGTATGAAGAGGCTTGACGCTTGTGGTAATTTATGTGTTATTTTCAGGGGTGGACTGGGAGTTAAAGGGCCTCCCGGGACTTTAACAAAAGGGCCACAAAATAGTAAAATGAGTAGAAGGAGTGAAAAAGATAAAGCCTCCAAAAACGACGAAAACAAATTTGTATTCTTGTGTATTTGAAGCCAAAAATAGTGAAAACATTAGGTAGGTCCTGTTTGCTTTTATAATGCAAATTTTGTAACTGTATTTTCTATAACAACTACTGAGACTTCGAAAATACTCACATACTTTTCTATTCAGATTCTGAGGCCCTGAAGTTTTGTGTGAAAACTTTCCTTTAAATAAACTGAAAGTACTTTAAAATCTTATTGAATGTAAGAGTAATTTTGGGGTCTCTTTAAGTTACCAATGGGGCCAGAATAATATTAATAATAATAAGTGTGGGGCCCCATCAGCTTAAATATAGTTAATTCGTTAAAATAATCTTGGAATCCAACAGCTTTATATTTATTATGGGGCCTCTAACATGAGATCTGAGTGCTTCCCGAGATTTCTCTCTTTGGTTGTATATTTGCTGTAAGGCATTTAGAAATCCAATTTTATTTTAAATGAACAAAAAGTACTGCAGAGACTTTCATACACTTTTTATTTTTCCAGGGGCCCACCGGGTGAAATCTCGGTTGCCCGGTGGCCCAGTCCGCCCCTGGTTATTTTTCAAATACTTCAAATATTATTTAATATTTTTGAAAAATCTGTGCATTTTCATCAATTTTTTAATTTAAAATAAGTGCATCCATTCTTTTTTGCACGAATTACCATGGTAATTGCGTATGCGGAAAAGTGACATTTGAATTTTATTTGTATTTTTATTATAACATAGTTTTCTGTGACTTTTTGTTTTTTTTTTTTTATTTTTTTTTTTGCAATCGGTGACATTAATTTTTTCGTAGTCGTTTCGTTTAAGTTTTTACTATCGATTTGGATATCAAAGAAAATTTTAGTTTCAGCTGCGTAGGGTAGACAAATCCCGCAAATGCTCCCCCATTTGCCGGGATTTCGGAAATTTAACATTGCAAGTGATTTATATTTTCTCATAAACTCAACACAACCAACTTAATAATTCAACATGGTGAAGAAAATAATTAATTTTTTGGTCTTACTATAGATGTAACTTTCTGGGTTGGATTTGACATCCTATAATATAAAGGGGCTCGCTTCTGGTAAAAGTACATACATCTAAGGTGGTTTTGCCATTGGTCAACGTAACCCATGGAAGGGTTTGCCATTGGGAAACTAACTTTGCTATAGCTGTTTTTTTTACTAACTAACTTTGCTATAGCTGTTTTTTTTAAATAAATTATTAATAACTTTTTTCCTTGTAAGAAACTAAGTTTAAATCACTTCTACTTAGGAAATATATTTACATAATAAAAAAAACTTCATGGAAAGTTTGCATTTAGAGAAGTGCAATGGAAATTGATATTTCGATATTTACCACATTTTCGGTTCCCCTAAAAAAATTGGTTGGCAGAGGCACCCCATTGGCAAATGATCCTCCTTCTACCCTACTAGGCTTTAAGATTAAAAATATCTGATATAGGTATATTACAATTGGGATTTTCATTTCCTATCACATTTTGTTGGAAATTAATCAATATGTAGGTGTATATTTTATATTCTATTTTAAATTACAATTTAAGTTAAATAATATGGATTAAATTTCAGAAACATAATCATTTCGAGTAAATGATGCATAAAATTGTATAATTTGAACAATGATGAAGCCCCTATATACAGAATCATTTCAATGAAATAACTATTAATTATTTTTACAACCATCAGTTGAAATAAAACAAAAGTAATTGATTCAAAATCCCATGCTACGTAAGGTTGGTCGTTATTGTATACTTAGAATACAATAAACCACCGCACATAATGGCGAACAAACTAATTTCAATGTTCATTACTTTCATCAGTAAATATACGGGTATATATAGACAGGTATTATTATCACTACTCAAAAATATTAATTACCACAAATAAATAATTTTTTTTTTTTGCACTGCAACTTTGCAGAATTTTAATCGGATTTAAATATCAATATTGAAATTGCAACATATTATATGAAAAACATTTTAGGAATTTGCAGTAATTGGAAAATAATACAGTTTTAATTAAATTCGCGACTATTATAGGTTTCCTTAAATTTGGCATAAAAGACAAAGCGTTTTTCGAGGGATTAAAAAAAATTTGTTAAATATTACGTATAGTTGAGGGTAAAAATTACATAGTTCACTATTTTAATTCTATAACGTTGTCTACTCGATTAAAATTAATTTCTTGAAATAAAAACCTTAAAATGTTATACATATTATATAGCCGCGTTTTATAATCCACAAAGATCTACATGGATTTAGTATAAAAATAAATGAAACAAAATCAACTCATATAAACTTTACCAACAAAAAGATTATTAATGTTCCAATTGTTATTAACAGTAAAGCTGTACCTTATGCCAATACCCCCAAATACCTTGGAAAGACTTTGGATGCCAAGCTAAAGTGGAAAGAGCACATTAAAAAGAAAAGAGAAGAATTTAACATAAAATATAGAAAAATGTATTGGTTACTGCAGGGTAAGAACAAAATGATGATATACAACCAACTACTAAAACCCATTTGGACTTAGCTATAACATCCAACTGTGGGATTGTAACGGGTGATTTTTTTAGAGGTTTAGAACTTTTAAAAAAAAAAAAACACAAAAAATTCGAAAAAATGAATGAAATATTTATTTGAATCGATAGTTTGAACCTTGCAATTTAATGTTTAAAGATAATTTCATGCAAATGTTGACCGCGGCTGCGTCTCAGGTAGCCCATCCGCTGAGTCCAATTTTGGCATACTCTTTCACACATATCGGCCGGTATCTCACGAATGAATGCATGGATGTTGGCTTCCAGTGCGTCAATCGAAGCGGGCTTGTCCCTATAGACATTAGCCTTGACATACCCCCACAAAAAATAGTCTAATGGTGTCAAATCGCACGATCTAGGCGGCCAATTGACCGGCCCGAAACGTGAAATTAACTGTTCACCAAACTCGCCTCGCAATTGCGCCATTGTTTCGCGTGCTGTGTGGCATGTGGCACCGTCTTGTTGAAACCACATATCATGCAAGTCAAGAACTTCCATTTCGGGCAAAAAAAAGTTTGTTATCATCGCTCGGTAGCGTTCACCATTGACAGTAACGCTGCGATTCGCATCATCTTTGAAGAAATATGGCCCAATAATGCCGCCGGCCCATAAACCGCACCAAACAGTGGCTTTTTCGGGATGCATTGGTAGCTGTTGCAATGCTTCTGGCTGATCTTCACTCCAAATGCGGCAATTGTGCTTATTTACGTACCCATTCAACCAAAAATGAGCCTCATCGCTGAACACAATTTTTCGATAAAAAAGCGGATCCTCGGCCAGCTTTCCAAGAGCCCATTCACCAAAAATTCGGCGTTGTGGTAGGTCGGCTGGCTTTAGTTCTTGCACCAGCTGTATCTTAAAAGGCTTTACGCCGAAATCCTTCCGCAAAATTTTCCACGTAGTGCTGTAACAAAGGCCTAACTGCTGGGAACGGCGCCGAATCGACATTTCGCGGTCTTCTGTCACACTAGCTGATACGGCCGCAATATTTTCTTCACTACGCACAGTACGTAAACGTGTTGGTGGTTTAATGTCCAACAAAGTAAATTTGGTGCGAAATTTGGTCACAATCTTCCGAATAGACTGCTCAGAAGGTCGAGAATGCCGACCATAAAATGGAAGCAGCGCGCGATGAACATTTCGAACCGAGCACGAATTTTGATAGTAAAATTCAATAATTTGCAAGCGTTGTTCATTTGTAAGACGATCCATGGTTAAATTGCAAACCAAACTGAAGCTGTTTGACAGTGACACAAGGTACTAAACACACGTCAGCTGTCAAAACCAGTGTTGCCAAAACCAAACCAGCTAAAAAATCACCCGTTACAAAGAAAACAAATGCTGAAACCATCCGAAAATTCCAAAACAAAGTCCTTCGTGTAATAATAAATGCCCCTTGGTATATGAGAAATAGCGACTTGTGTCGTGATCTACAAATAGAAATGGTTACAGAAGTGGTTAGAAAACACGCTGTATCACATAATCAGTGACTGCATAGTCATTCTAACTTCAAGATGGAGACTGTATTAAATGTACGTGACAATGTTCGAAGACTTAAGAAGAACCAAGCCTCATGAGCTGATGGTCTAAATTGCGATGGGAAAGTATTAAAACTTTATAAATTTTCTCCAATGCGATTTTGTATTTAAGAAATAAAAATCTTTTGTGAATCTTTCATAGATAATAGATTGGTCTTGATATCCCGGTGGTTTTAGTGCCACCCTTCTTGGAATATTACCAAGTGGCTTTTGAAAATTTCTACCTGTTGAGAAAAAAAAAATGGATCTTTTCATGAAAATAAAACGATATACGGTTCAATGACAACTGTGTTGTATGCTCTTCGCTTTTTTTTTTGTTTGTTTATTTTTCGTGTATTATAGATACTAAGAATATTCACGCAACCATGTAAAACACTGGATAAGTTTACCATTTGGTTAAGTTTACCATTTGGTTAAAAAACTGTCAAATTTTTTTATGAGAAATCATTTACACAATTTGGTTAAAATTCTCCAAGGATTTTCTTTGGATAAAATTAACAAAATGTTTTTGCTTACATTCTCTGTTGTTACATTCCCTTTTCTCAACCAATGCTTGCATATCAGCCAATTGTTGACTCATTTGACTCCCTGTTTGAGGCTGCTGATTCCAGTGATGATTTTACTATTGTCGGTGACTTCAATCTTCCCAATTAACGTTGGTTACCATCAATAGACAAAACGTGCTTTTCTTTCTGTAAACCGTCTACTGAGAAGGAATCTCTGTTCTCTGATAGATTACTCGATAATGGATTATTTCAAATAAATATAGAATCCTCAACAACCTAGGCAGACAATTAGACCTGATTTTTTCGGACGATCCTGCAATT
This sequence comes from Epistrophe grossulariae, assembly GCA_929447395.1. Lineage (NCBI taxonomy): Eukaryota > Metazoa > Arthropoda > Insecta > Diptera > Syrphidae > Epistrophe > Epistrophe grossulariae. Next base: position 28,195,914 of record OV839568.1, on the reverse strand, counting down.
CAGTTTTTTCTGAGAGTCTACATCTCCTATCCACCCTTGAACTTTATCACCCTCCTCTTTCCCTTGTTTGTATTTTTTTCAGTATCAGTGGTCGCGAGACCTTGGTCATAGGTGAGACCAAGGTCTCGCGACCACTGATACTGAAGTCTCCTTCAACTTCAATTTTCGTAAATCTGATTTTAATCTACTTAACGCCCTCCTAAACGATATTGATTTCAAGTTTTTTATGAGCTCTCAGTTCTCACACCCCCATTAATGTAGCTCTTCCTTTTTTCTATTCTGGAATAAGTTATGGAAAACTTACATAAAATCCCAAACTCCTTTAAATTACTCTAACTACCAACAAGCTTCCTCCAATTTTTCTTCTCTTTCTGAATCCCTCTACCTTAATTATCTTGAAAAGATGCAGTCCTGTTTTATCTCTGAACCTAATCGGTTCTATCAATTTATAAATTTTAAGAGAAAATCAGACGGTCTCCCTTCGTCTATGAATTTTCTCAACACTTCTTCTTCAGATCCTTATAAGTAATTATCAACCTCTTTGCTAATTTTTTTAGTCTATTTTACAGTGATGGTATAAACGACCCCGACACTTAGTATTTTAACTATCTGTCTAACTGTCCACAAACCTCACTCGTAACTATAATAACGTTTCTCAATTTTCTGTCTTTAAAAAGGTAAACTTGCTTAAAAACGACTTTGCTATCAATGTTTGTTATTTAACTTAACCGAGTTAAACGTTGTTTTCAACCGATCAATTTTCTGGGTGTATTGAATTAAAATATATACGTAACTAAAAGAACCTATTCAATCAGTACCTTCTAGTTTGATTTTTCAAACAAAATCAGCCAAAAGTTGTATGTATTGCAAAAACTTTAAGCAATATAATTCAAAGATTTCCCATCTATAGAAAATTGTTTCTGTGGGCTTAAAAGACTTCAACCGATTTTTTTCGTGTCAACAATTCTCCGCCCATGTCTATACTTTCTTACAGTTATTCAAATTCGTATACCCGCCAATTTATTCGTTCAAAATGTCTTCAAAAGTTCAAGTTTATTTAAAACAACTTATTTAGAAAGTCAAAAAATGAAAAAAAAAAAAAAAACAAATGTTTTCAACGACTTCAATTCATGGTTATTCGTATGCCAAGTTTTTCAATAGAAGTCACATATAAGCTCTTTTGTTATAATAATAAATATGTATAGCTATAAAGGGGACCCATGTCTATATTCTAAGAATGATAATGTGTGGGTTTTTTTTGTATAAACGACATCATTACCGATATTCCTACACTTAGATTTTGTATATGTATGTATTTTTCAAATGTGGAAAACTGGAAAACAACACAAGACAGACTGTAATCAAAAAATTCCATTGAAGTGTCTGGGAGGCACTTGTGGGTTGTAATTTTGTTCAAGGCAAACAAAATAGCAGACATGTACATATTTATACGAATATTATAAGAATTGTTATTTCCATAAAACTAAGTCTTGAATTCAAAACGAATTGTGTGTAAAAGTAATCATGAGCTATATCTTATATAGTCTGAGCTGAGATATAGGTTATAATATTATAGGAGAGAATATTAATGAAAGTATTAAATTTGAATAACTTAATACTAATTTTATTTATTTTGTGGTAACATGGTAACTTGTATGTTAGAACGTTTGGACATCATCAGGGACATTTATAATAAATATCAATACAATATTCTGTGCTTTAAATACATTTATACAAACTTATGTTGTGACACAATAATACATAGATAATTCCTTTTTTTAGGGTGGATTTATACACGACTGGAAATTATTCATGATTTTTTAAATAGGTAGAATCAGTGCTGCTGGACTTTGGGAGCATGTTTTTCCACAGTGATACTCAAAAAATTCCCTTTTTTCCCATGCTTCTACAATTCTCCCCAGACCAAATAAATTTAAAAAATATCTATTTTAGTGTAATTATAAGGAACAAATATGCATACTGCATTGGTAAAAAAAACCAAAACCGAGCATTTACATTTTATTATTTGTAAAAAAAAGACAAAACAAAAAAAATAACAGAGAAATCAATACGAACAACAAAAACAAACCCATAAATGTCATTTGATTAATTATATGTGCGAAAAAAAGATTCCAAATATTATGCCATAATAATTATTAATTTCGCAGGACAACAGTAATCTTCGTTTATGGTTTAGTTGTATTATTTTTTCATTTCGCATCAGCAGTGTACTAGGTTTAAGTATAGGCAAATGCAAAAATGGAAATAATCGCATTCAGATACATATTTGAATGAATTCTTTCTATGCATAACAAAGTCTTAATGTGATCATAATTGAATATAATTTTATTTTTAATAAAATGAACAGTTTAGGAAAAAATTTGAGCAAAGCGTAAAATCCCTTTTTTTACTATGAGATTCAAAAAATACATTTTTCCCTTTTAGCTTATTTTATAGACGAGAAATTCCCACAAAAAGAAATAAATCCGACGATAGGGCATAGATTCAAACATATATGTATATAGAATATAAAACTGCGTCGATGCCTGTGTTGCCATCGCGGTAAAATTTCTTAATATTTCAGTTAGAACATACATATGTACTATATTAGTGCACCAAGCTCAATACCATTATATTATGTTGAAGTCCAATTTTGGTGTCACTAACAGTCCCACTGTTTCTATTCGAGCTGTATATTGTGCTCAAATTGTACTGCGATGTGCAGTAAATATTTTTTTAAAAATTATTTTTTTATTTCTTCAAAATTAAATTTTTCTATAAACTTCAAATTGTGCTGTTTTGTGCTCAAAAAATGATTCTAAGAACCGAAGAGATAAAAAAAATCGCATATTTGCAGCTTTTACGATCGAACTTAAATGTTGCGTAGTGCTTTAGTTAGCCCCACCATTTTCGACTTAAAAAAAAAATTTGTGCTGTATTGTGCTGAAAAACTGATACTAAGAACTGAAGAATTTAAATATTTTTTTTTTAATTCGCAAATTGTACGGATGATTTTTTTTTTCCAAATTACGATTTTCAAAAAAATCAAAGTTAAGCTGCATATACCTTCAAAAAATGATATTTATAGAGTCGAAGAAATAAAAAAATCACATATTTGCAGCTTTTACAACCGAACGCAAATGTTGCGAAGTGGCTTAACGTAAATTTATCTATACTACTGCCATTTTTGATTTTCCAAAAAAAACAAAAGATTGTGCTACAAAATAGTTTATAACGGCCTTTAGTCCTACAAAAATTTGGTGTTTCTTCCCGACGATCTCACTTGGACTAATCAGTTGACGAGTGTGCTGTTTTGTGCTCAACTTGTGCCGCCATGTGCCGTACATATTTTTTTTAAATTCGCAAATTTACAAATTTAGCGTATGAATTTTTTTTGCAAAATTACAATTTTTAGAAAAATCTAAGTTATGCTGTACATATTATGCTTAAAAAATGGTACTAAGGACCGAAGAGATAATTGCAGATTTTACGATCGAATGAAAATGTTGCGAAGCACTTTAGTTAGCACCGCCATTTTCGATTTTCAAAAAGAAGTTGTGCTATATTGTGCTCAACTTTTGCCGCTATTTGCTTAAGTTCGCAAATTTGCAGATTTTACGAATGATTTTATTTCGCAAAATTACGGTTTACAAAAAAAATCAAGGTTGTGCTATTTTTTTTTTCGATTTAAAAAAAAAAAAATCGAACGCGGGATTTTGATCAAAGTTGACATTATACGATGATAGCGAAGTCGAAAAAAGTGTGTCTCGCAAATTCTGTCCTTCTGTCTGTCTTTCAACTGCAGCCTAAACGGGTCGATCGATTTTCTTCAAATTTGGTACCTAGCGTTTTTGGGATATTCCCTCCTTCCGTTTTTTTCATTTTTTTAAGACTAAAAATAACGGTAAATACCTCCGCACAAATTTTTTTAGCAAAAAATAAAAATCTTATTTTTGTCAAAAACGTGCCCACAACTTTTTTTTTTTAAAAAACAAAAAAACAACCATTAAAACAAAAATGGTTAAAAATGATACCTCCCATAGAACCATTTTTTTTTATTTTCGATTTTCTCAAAAACAGTTCAACTCATATTTATCAATTTATTTATGGAGAATGTTTGAAAAAGTTTTGTATACCAAAATTTTACAAAAAAAATTTTTCGATTAAAAAAACAAGTTTCAAAATTTTTTTTTGAGAACTTTATAATTCGAAAATGACTTCTTAATTTTTATTAAACTTGGCACCCAGCAGTTTTTTAACATTATCTAGCAGATTTTAAATGAAAATTATTCTTATGACCAAAAATAACTCATACAAATGTTTTAAAATCCCATTTTTCTCAAAAACAGCATCTACGATTTTGATTAACATTTTTTTGTTAACTAATATCGGTACGAACTACCATATTATTGGAATTATCTATCGTTTAAAAATGGTATCTCTCATAGAACGATTTTTTTTTTATTTTCGACTACCGCATTATCAGTTGAACTGATTTTAATGAATTTTTTTGCACAAAAGCTTCAAATAAGTTATAATAATATTTAATAAAATTTTCAAAATAAATCAAGTTTTGATTTTTAAAAGAATTTTCAAAATTATTTTCCATATTTCGAAAATGGGTAGATGATAATTTTTTTTAATTAGTTTTTTAACTCCGCATTAATAAAGACTAAAAAATTGCGTACCATTTTTTTTTAGTTTTTCAAAATTTTATACAATAAAAAACTATTTTTTTAAAAAACCGCTTCAAAGATTTTCAATTTTTTTTTCTCATAAATTAAAATTTTCTTAAGAAATCCGATGATGTTTATCGCATTGTTGTCAAAACAGGTTGTTTAATCAATTAATGTTTAATTACAAATTTTTTTTTACAATTTTTCAGTCTAAACTGTAAGATCCATGCATATCTGCAACACGGTGCTCTATTGTTCATAAATAAATGTACCTACTCTCATAATACTACCTTAACTATGTTTTAAGCAGATGGTATACATATAGTAGGCTCCCATAACTAATTTATTTCGTTTATATCATAAATATAGTTTTTAAAATACATACCTACTAAAACTTTAAAAACACGGTGTGATCGCACATAAGAGCAAGTTCATGCGACCCAGACGTGCACATATTTTTTTAAATACGGCTCACGGCAGCACAAGTTGTGTACATCGCAGCACAACCGGTTTTTTTTACAAAAATTAAAAATGGCGGTGCTGTATCTTCACGCACATAAAGAAATGATAGAGTTTATGCATTTTCTGCATTTACGAACACTTTTAATATAATTTGACTTGATAGCCCGGTCAAGCAATGTTCCAAAAAATTACTTTTTCTTTTTAATTTATCGGTCCAACTTTTCTAAATAAAAATTAAGTGCAGTTAAGTTACCCCATCTCTTGATCGAATCCTGGACCCATGTTCTGTAACTCGGCGATAACTTTTCGAGGCGATAAACGGCGAAAAATGGAACAAAACCCATAGGATTCCTATGAGTTTTGTTCCATTTTTCGCCGTTTCTCGCCACGAAAAGTTACCGCCGAGTTACAGAACATGGGTCTGGATCCTCCACTGAGATATAAGCATTGCGGTGTATCTTTCTTAAAATTTTCAGCGAAAGGTTTTTTTTTTTTGAAAATATCAACACTTCAACAGCGCCGCGCTGAAACTCAGTTGACTAATGCAATTTGCTGACAAATTCATTAAATAAACAAAATTGTATTTACATAATATTAATGGGAGAGAGAGGTCAATTATTATGCAAACTCGATTCGACCTCCGTGTGCGTCGTGTCATCGTCGCGTCGAGGAGATATGGCGATTTGACAACGACGCGACGTGACACCACGGATATGTCTCTCAACTCGAAAATATGTCCCACGTGCAATGAAACATAAATCTTAAATTCATTTCCGGCTAAATATGTAGATATATATCCTCTGTTTAGACACGATCCATCCGCTTATATTTCATAGTTCTCTCTCCTTTTTGGCAATCGGGCTTCAAATTAGCATATATGTATATCTCCAATTCAATATAGATATACATGCGATGGGGGACGTTCACAAAGCAAATCAGGATCTTTGCGTATGTGTAGCTTTTGGGACGTTTCAAACAGCAGGAAACTGATTGGCATAGCGCGTCACGCTAAATGAAGCAGTTCTATATATCTTTCGCCGTCCATCTTGGTGAATGTACCCGCACCCCAATATTGCCCAGGATCATTTAACTATCATGTCCAGTCCATCTCGCTATCTATATAGGTATGTATATACACGGTTTAGGTTAAACAAATTTTGCGCAGTTAGCATGAATGGAATTCCTCAAATTATCCACCGGAATTGCAGTTGCCAGGAAATTGATACAGGCCAGAAGTTATTTGGCACTGAGAGAACGACGAATAATTTTCCTGTCTGTCAGCATTTCTGCAACATGGTTGAAATTGAAAAGTGGCAAAAAATGGTCTATACGCGTGATGTTTGAAGGATTATTTTTGAAAAATCGAATATTTCGTCCTTCAAATGAGGGATTTGAAAGGTTTTTGTTTGGTTTGTCTTGAGTTTTTATTTACTCTTGGTTCGAACAAAAAAAAAAACACACACATTAATAAATAAAAACCAATTTTCTTTGCTTATGTGAATAAACTATTTATGTTTATACAGACAAACAGATTGCAGGCAATTTATATCAATTTCGTCGGTCGGCCTTAAATTCTGACCACGAAATACGATTATTTAGAGATTTACATTTGGTATTGGCATAACCAAACAAGAAATTTTATTCAAATCAACAAATGCTTACCCAATAAAGAAACACGATCTTATATACAAACAACATACCTATACCTACATATTATTTTAGTATAAGAGAATGCCTGAAGGATATGTGGAGATTAAAAGTCAAGGATATAAGATAAAGGGATGGGACAAGGATTTTATTCATTGATATGGATGTAGCATGCATATGCGTATAGGTTTGCAGGGTTGATATGAATATTAACACGAATCCAGTTGCAAATGCCAAAAGGAGAACGAGATGTTCTTATACCTAGTTCTTATATACGGGTCTATAGAAGACAAGAAGATTTAAGGCTTAATCAAAATAACAAACTCGTTTGTGTTATTTCAATTCGACACGGAAGGAAATTGATTAAGTAAGGATTTTGGGATGTGTCAAGATTATACGAGTGTGGGTATATGTATAGATATATGGACATAATATATGTATGGGGGAAGGAAGTCATAGGTGGGATTTTTTCTCTCTCTATTATTCCAAAACTATCTATATGTTCGAATATTTAGAAGAAACAGTGAGAGTTGTGGGCTTTAGAAACAAAAATTAATCCAATAATGAATATGGAATCCAATTACGAAATTAATTATCTAATTACAAAAAAAAATTAAAGGAGTATTCTTCATCCCAACCAAGGGCATAAATACACAAGGAAATGCAGGTTGCTAATTTATTGTATTTATCATTTATCCATTCCAAAAGCCGTCAAATATTTTTGTCTATAGCTAACCCAAAATTCTGAAATGTAACACGTCAACATTAACATATTATTATTTTAATATTATTATTATTATTTCATTAATTTTTTGTCATTTTTTATTTCGCATGATTTTTATTATTAAATTTTGAAAATTTTTGTAATAAAAAATAAAAAAAAACAACTGTCGCAACCACGGCCATAAAATCTTAATAAAACGTGTTATGTAATAAAAGCTCAGCCACTTTAAATGTACGAAAGGTTTCCTAAAATTGGTAATTGGTATAAAAGAACCAGCAGATCAGTGGGAGATCATTCTCGTTTGGTGATTCGCTCGCGATATGTGGGTTATCCACAGTCCTTGAAAAGTGCTAAACAAGAAGTTTGAGATTATTATTGTTGCCGCGTTTCCATACGCAAGTTTGGGTACTTTTTACGTTTATAAAGTTAATACACTTGTTTCTTTTCATTTTGTTTTATTTAGTTTTTTTTTGTCGTGGTTTACACTACGAATCATTAAATAGAGCACACATTTTTTTTAATTTTTTTTTTTTTTTTTAATTTTGTTATTTTCTTTTCATTGAATTATTTTACCTAAATTATAAGTTTATATAATTTTTATATTCAATACAATGATTTTTTTTATTTTGTAACAAAACAGATGTTTTGTTCTTATTTAATTTTTTTTGGAAATTTTTTTGTAAAAAAATAAACATTTTTTTTGTTGCCTGTTCAGCATTCTCCGGTAGTTTCCGAACAGCCCAGAAAGCGGCAGAGATGAAACCTAAGCGGCGTTAAAAAAAGACAATATATAAATTGGGTGATTGCTGGTTGGTTGCTGGTTGGTTGCTGGACCTATACAATCCTGAAGAATAAAAACTCACCCTCTACAGAAACAAATAGTTTTCTTAAAAAGATATTTTCCATTTTCACATATTAAAATACAATATTCCCAGTAACCTAATGCGCATAATATTTAACTTATGTATATATGTAAAATTACGATTTATAAATAATGGCTTCATATTGGCTTTGTTTTGAATAATATAAATATCAGGAAAATTCTTTTATTTAAACATTTTCCATCAACGTAAATTGATTTGAAAATTCCATGTTTGTGAATCAATACATGTGCAACGGAAATACCTCTAGAACAAAACATCACAAATATAATAAGTTAAATATTTATTAATTAATTTTATTTAATTTTAATTTTTAGGTATTTACTTGTTTATTAAAAACCTTAATTTTTATTTTTATATATTATAGTAACGCCGGAATGAAGTGAACATAATGTTTATAAAGTAGCAGGCACACCCTTGTTCTTCGGATTTGGAACTTCAATGGCAGCGTATTAAATTCTGATCTTGACAGCATTGTTCAATGGGGAATTAAAAACCGTGTAGAATTTACTGCTTCGAAAACTCAATGCTGTCTTTTGTCGTTAAAGCGGAACCCACCTCCTTTGCCGCAGTCCATGAGTGGCACTTGCATCGAGGAAACCGAGCATCTATCAGTTCTCGGAATGTGCATCTCTAACCACCTCCTGTGGAATTATCATATATTCGAAGTCGCTAAAAATGCTGCTAGGTGTCTAGGTTTTCTCCGACGATGCAAGAAATTCTTCACCCCTTCTGATCTGGCTATAATCTACAAAGCCTTCATCCGCCCAAAGCTTGAGTATAACTCGCATATCTGGGCAGGTGCTCCTGTAACACATTTAAATCGTTTAGATAGAATTCAAAATAGAGCTTTAAAAATGATAGGAGATATTACTATTACGGAAACGTTTGTGTCTCTTGAACATCGGCGCAACATCTCTTGTCTCACCCTCTTTTGTCGCTACTACTACAAGCGCAGTGCTCCATTGAAATAGCCAATTGCATTCCTCCCCAAAAACAATTCAACCGTAATACTCGCGCTTCCAGGAATGCTCATCAGTATACCCTCGAGCCCAACTTCGGACATACCGTCAAGTACAGAGATTCTTTTTTTAGCCGCTCTACACGAATGTGGAATGCTTTACCAAGCTCTGTTTTTCCTCCCCATTATAATGTTCAGAAATTTAAAAACAATGTGCATCGGTTTCTCCTTATTATTCCTTCCCTATTTTCATAATTGCTCGCACAGTGTTAATCATGATAAGGGTATTCATAACCCCTTGAGTGCGCGTGTATTATAAAAAAAAAAAAAAAAAAAATAGAAATCTGTATAGCATAATGTTAATTTTCAAAACCGAAAAAAAATTACTTTAATGGGCTTTAGAATATTTCCTCAACTTAAGCATAACTCTGGACTGAAAAGGTAAATCATCTTAAGTTCATTTTTTTTTAACATTTTCAGGAGAGCAAAAAAAAACTTTAAAAAAGAAAACTGTTTATAAGTTTTCATTGAGATTTCATTCCATAAAACTATAAAACTAATAAAATTAAATAATAATTTATTTAATATTTTGCTGTCTGAGTGCTTAAATGCCCCATAGACCACTTTTTCGGGAAATGGAGTTAATGATGCAGTTATACTTAACTAAAATTTTCTCTATCGATTGGTGCTATTCCCGTTGTCCTATCTTCATTAATATGCAAGTTACAGAAGTCACGTTTGATCCATAGACCATAATTTTTGTCGGTCCTTTTGGTGCTAATTTGACGTAGGTACATCCCTAATTCGTACTAAGTGGGACAATCTTTGAAGAAGAGTTCCTATTATCATTGTTTAATGTTTAATTGCCCTTTATCCATTTTTAAAAACTTGAAATCAATGAACTACGAAAGTGCCAGGCTTAAAATTATGCAAATGCAAAAGGAATATTTCAAAAATTACAACGTGGCTAGCCTAAATTTTAATTTTTCTAGCATGAAGTATGCTTCAGCAAAAAAAAATCTGTCAAATTACATAAAAATTCTATGAAGTTGGCTTCGCTCAGCGTTTTGCTCGATTTGCTCGGTCATTTTATTCTGAGCATACAGATCATGCTCCGAGCTAGCTCAGATGGAAAAAAGAAACAAGACTTATGTGCTCTGATTTGTCTGAGGTAAAAAAGAAACATAAAATAAATTTTTGACAGCTCGGTGATCTGCTCTGAGGTAAAAAAGAAAAACGCCAATTATAAAATGATTTATCCAGAATTCAGTCTTCTTATAACCGCACAAATTTTTTTAGCAAAAAATAAAAATCTTATTTTTCTCAAAAACATGACCACAACATTTTTAAAAAAAATTCAGTAATTTTTTTTACAAAAAGGCAACCATTTTATAAGAAAAAAATTCCGAAAAATGGTTAAAAATGGTACCTCCCATAGAATCATTTTTTTGATTTTCGATTTTATCAACAACAGTTCAACTGATATTGATCAAATTTTATATGGAGAATGTTTGACAAATTTTTAAATGTCTTGTATACCAAAATTTTCAAAAAATTTTTTTTTTGGATTTTTAAAAAAAATTTCAAAATTTTTGTTTGAGAACTTAATAATTCGTAAACTACTCCTTCAATTTTTATTAAACTTTGCGCCCAGCAGTGTTTTAACATTATCTAACAGATTTTAAATTAAAATTATTCTTTTAAACAAAAATAACGGTACCTCCCAAACAAATGTTTAAAAACCGGTGTTGAAAATCTCATTTTTCTCAAAAACGGCTCCTACGATTTTGATTAAAATTTTTGTGTGAACTTATATCTGTACCATTTACCATATTTTTGGAAAAAAATTATCTATCGTTTAAAAATGGTATCTCTCATAGAACCATTTTTTTTTATTTTCGACTATCTCATAATCAGTTCAACTGATTTTAATGAATTTTTTTGCAGAAAAGCTTCAAATATTTTATAATAATATTGCATACCAACATTTTCAAAAAAATAAATTACTGATTTTTAAAAAAAATTTCAAAATTATTTTTTGAAAATTCCATATTTTTCTAAAATGGGTAGATGATATTTTTTCTTAATTAATTTTTTAAATCCGTAATAATTAAGGATACAAAATTTGCGTACCATTTTTTTTTTAATTTTTTCAAAATTTTATATATGTAAGTATAAAAAATTATTTTTTTTTAAAAAAGCGCTCCAACCATTTTCAATTTTTTTTTCTCATAAATTGAGATTTTGTTAAGAAATCGGACATTTGACATCGCATTGGTGTCAAATGCATTTCAGAGGTTGTTTAATTAATTTATCTTTAGTTACATATTTTGTTCTTACAATTTTTTAGTCTAAATTGTAAGTTCCATGCATATTTGCAACACGGTGCTATATTGTTCATAAATAAATGTATACCTACTCGCAAAATAATACTACCTTCAACTTAACTACGTTTTAAGCAGGTGGTATACATTATAGGCACCCATAACTAATTTATTTCTTTTCTAAGATAAATATAGTTTTTGATATATTAAAACTTTGAAAACACTGCAGTGTGATCGCACATAAGAGCAAGTGCGTGCGACCCAGTCGTGCACATATTTTTTTTATAAATTCACAGAACACAAACACGAAATCCTATTATTGATGTTTTCATAATTTTTGCATTAACATATCAAGCTATAATATATTATAATAATTGCTTATCGTTTAATATATTTTTTAACCAAACAATACAGCAATTTCACGCCTGCAAACAAATTAAACAGAAGAAAAACCTTTCAATAAAATATCGAGTGTGTTTGACAATTTGTTGCCACGGTAATTATACACCAGATTTAATATTGACAATTGATTGCATTTGAATAGCTTGTACACTACACATCTGGCATAACATTTATAACATACGAGAACTGCAATTAGGTATTTACGAAACACAAATTCAGGATGCCACACATATTATGTAGAGTTGTAGGAACAAAAATCTCAATTCGATATCAAGTCAAATTAAAATATTTATTTTTTGTTTCAATAAAACCTTTTTGAAATAAGTCCATATCCCAAAGGTTAATAATAGGCGTGTTTTTTTGCAATCCAGGGGGGAATTAGATGAAACAAACGTCGTCGGTGCTAAAAAATGTACATGTAAAATGCAACAACAACTAATCCCCTGCGGGTTTAGCTAATCCTAGAGAATTCTCGGGGCTTAACTTAAGCGCACAGAAAAATCGATAGAAATATCGATATTTTGTATGAAAACTCCATGTTTTTTTCTGTGATGGCGTCGCTAATCCCCGTCGTCGTTTTTTTTCAACCAATTTCCCCTGCGGGGTTGAAAAAAACGTCTAATATTGACAAATGGGTCTAGGTTTATGACTTACATAATATTAATTTTAACCCTACCTATACCATGAAGGGTTTTTGAAATAAAATTTTTTAATAAAAATGTTTTACATCAATAATTATGGACGCAACTATCCTACTTAAAATTGGCCAAACTTCGTATATAGAGCACTTCAGCCTCTAATAACAGCAAATTTGTTCATGTGACAGCTGTTGTTTTTTTTTTAATTCAAATTTCTCATCACAGAAACGACTTCCAGGTCTCTGTGATGATGTTTTCTGAAATCATTTATTTTTATTCGACTATTAAGCTAAAACTTCATTTTGTTATAATTGCTTTCTTTATACTTTTTTGCTAACAACAAGAGTCGCGACATTTGCAGATATAGTGCATGGATGAAGCTTAAAAATAAAAAGAATAAATAATTTTGAAAAAAAGACTCAGTTCCTTTCAACCTTTAATCTCTGCAAGAAGAAGAATTTTGTACGTTTACATTTGTACAACCTCATTTAGATAAGAGATCCTGTGACTTTGTAATGCTAAAATTCATTGTACACCTATAAAAATGTAGCATGCCACTTGGCAGTTAAGGCTGCTTTTGCCATTAGTGCAATGTTGTCTGGGGATGTCATCATAGTAATTGCATTCTATCGATAAAATCCAACGTTAGAATAAGGATTTTCTTGTGTCTATATATCTCTGTACTTACCAAAAGAAAAGATTTCCTTTTTTCGTGTTCGGGCTGGAATATTGTTTGTCCTTGTTCTAATTTTTATTACTAAACATATCGGTATGGTGTACCTACGACTGCGAGTATATCTCAAAAGGGCTCTATGGGGGATAAAAATTTAATATTTTTGAAGACAAAAACTATACTTAGGTTGAGTGAGCGTTGAGTGAGCGGAATGATGGCTGGTTGAGATGGGTGCTTCAAAAGACCAAATCACTAAGTCAATATACGTCATATAAAACCATTTTGTATATACCGTTCCTACATATATTAAAATGTGCATAATTTGGTGTTTGCTGCACTTGGCCAAATTTATGCACCGATTTTAAAAGTTTATATACCCTGATGAAGTTTTTGTTAGGACAACACTCTTTTGCAGCTTAAAGTAAATTCATTCAACAAGTTGTGTTCCATTAGCTACGAAGTTCTTTTTATAATATATTCGTTTGCATAGTTTTGCAATTCAATTAAATGATTACTCAATGGATTATGAAAGTTTAAAATGTTATCATGTATTCCCCGTCGCCCTCACTGTGTCATCGTACATTGGAACCGCATTCTCGAATTTGAGTGGTGAAAAACTAAAAAAAATTCCATATATGAGCGTTGATATGTTAAAATTTTTGAATAAAATATTTTAAATAGCGTGGACCCAGTGTTGTTCGACTTTTTTACTATACGTTTTTTACATAGTTTTTTACGTTATTTACAATAGTTTTTTTACTTGATGTATTTTAATAATGCGTATGTAAAAATCGTAAAAAAGGTAAAAAAGTAAAAAAAAAACCCGAAAATTAATAAAAAATTGGCTACCCTTCAATATTGAAGATGACATTGGATAAAAAACTATTGGGTTTTTATTTCATTTTCGACAAAATGATTACAAAAACAGACTCTCTAATCTATTTCAGTCCAAGTTCTATAAAATACTTCAATTACTCATTTTGTTCTTTCGATATTTTTGAACGTCTGACAAATTTTCTTTATTTACTTAAATTTTGACAGATGCCTCTCATTTTCTCTCTTTTTTCTCAGTTATTTACTTTTTACCTTATCCTTACTTTTTTTACGAGTTTTTTTACGTTATTTTTACGTTTTTTTTTACACTTTTTTACGCGTTTTTTTACCAACTTTTACGTAGAAAAGGTATAATAATATTTTTTTTACATGGATGTGAACAACACCCGGCGTGGAATTAAATTGGACCATCAAATATACTAAATAAATTAGTGTCGCTGAAGAAGAAAGTGATAAAGGCCATGCGTAAGTGGTTGCAGTTTTCATATTTGATTTTTATATTTTCAAGATCTTTCTGAAACTGAAAACCAGAAGGTTCTAGGAGGTGTGGTTCTCGAGATATTGCCAGCTAATGTGTAATTACTTTATTTCTAATATATTAAGTTTGAAAATCAAAAAGTGTTTGGATGGCGATATTTCCGTAACCAAGTCTCGGAAGAGGTTTTGGTTTCCAGAAATAAATAGGTCTTATCGGAAAAAATTTGTAATATTTGCACTAGCGTCAAAAACAGACCAACGCCCTCGATGTATATCGAAGAATTGGGTATGATATGTTTCGAAAGAATTTTGCTGGCAAACTAACGTTTCGCGGTGGTTCATTTCGCCGTTTTTTGTTCCGCATTTTGTTTGTTTAGCATTTTGTAATTTCGCATTTTACGTTTTGCAAATTACGTTTCGTTTTTTAAATGATTTGACAAATTATCGTTTCGCATTTTTCATTTCGCAATTTTCATTTAGTTTTTAGTTCGATTAGATTTTTGAATTGCCGCAATTTTTTATTTGGCATTTTGTTGTTTTGCTTTTTTTTATTCGGCATTCAATTGTTTTACAATTTTTTGGCATGTATAAACAGTGAGGTATGCATATGCCCCTGCTTGGGCACACTATAGGATTTGGGGTAGGTGCAAGGTTGTGTGTAGTTAAAGTGGTGGACAAAAACATTTGGCTTTGTTTCTAAGTCAAATTTGACCTTATTTCGTTTTCGAAATGAAATAAAGCCAATTTGTCCTTATTTCCATTTTCAAAACGAAATAAGGATAAATTTGAGATTTGGTCTTCTTTCGTTGGGCCTTATTCCACGTCACCGAAAAATACTCAAAAATTAACGATTTTCCATATAAAAAATTAACTTTTCAAAACAACATTAATATTAATTATCAAAACAACTAAACAGGGAATTGATGTATTAGCGAATATAATAAAGCGGCGAAGCCATATTTTGCGAAATAATGAAAAGGCGAAACGTTATTTAGCGAAAAAAAAATTGGCCAAATATCAAACAACGTAACAAAAAAAAAAGGAAACAACAAATTTCTGAATGATTTTTGCGAAATGATTGAAAATATTTTTGAAAAAAAGCGAAATAAAAAAAAAGTCAAATGTTTATTGCGTAATGATTGAAAAACGTAATGAATGGATTACGAATTAAACGAAATATTTAACGATTAAAGCGAAACAAAGAAATGCCAGATAAATTTTGCCAAACAATGGTGACCCCGAACAATTCTAAACGCACCTTTTTTCAGTCTTTAAACGCGATTTTCAGCTGAACCAAATAAAATAATAAAAATAATAGAAATAAAAATGTAAAAACGGTAATGTGGAGAATGCAAGCTTTCCAACGATGTATCACATGGCCAAAACAAACAACTTTAAAAAAATCCGATTTGGTTCTGTAATTTAACCGAATTTTTGTGTCAACCACGAAATCATGTAAACTCGGTTTGCGGCTGAAATAAGAGCCCTATAGAAACTTCAAAGAACGATATTCGTTATCTGGGAATTGCAACCTTTCCATTGAGCTACCGCACGATGAGAATTTTAATTACTTATATACATAACTTGAAGTTTGGCCTCTTTTGATGTTTTTTTCTTTAAGATTGTTGATGCGTTATTTCCACTGTTCCACTTAGGATAAGTTTTCTTATTTTTTTAAATTTATATTTTATTTTTCATGTCAGTAAGGTACCTACTTAATATGAATTTGATTTAACTTTTGTGCAGATGGAAAAATAAAAATATTTATGGTTAGTTGGGCAGAAATAATTTTCATAAAAAAAAAACAAAATAAGCCATAAAATTCAAAATCAAATATTAGAAAGTTTAATTTGAATAAACAATCACAAATAAAAAAAAATACACAGCATTATTTTGCCATTTTGTTTTTTGGCTAGAATCCTAATCCAATAATAAAAACAAGAAAAAAATTCAGTCCCTGACTGGATTTCTAATAAAATTTCTTTCATTTTTTTCATTCTGTATACCCAGAGCAATTGTACTTCAGGTGGACCCATGTGTGTTTTTTTGAAAATTTTCGCCTCAGCAGCAAAGTGCATAAGGATTCCTATACAAATGCAATATATAAGAACTGTGGTAGCACTTGCAATTCGACTCCATAGCAACGTGACTAAAATTCAATGAAAACATTGTCTGGAAAGTGTTTGATATATTTACCACCTCCCACCCTTTCCACACAACTACATATACATATATATGATTTTATACTTTTTGATTTCTCAAGCTTTCCTTGGGGTTCATTTTAGAGAGAATTGTATTATCCCATGGAAAAAGGAGAGAGATTCAGTGATCTGATTTAAAATGTGGTGAAATAATAGAATCAGAAATAGCAATAGAATCATATTTTGGAAAATTGCAAGGCAATGCTCTTTTAGAACAGAAGGGATAGAGAGAGAAGGGCGTCTGCATAATATGCTGGGGAAAGTATTTTATACGATGAAACTGTTGTAAAACTTGAAAAAGAACAATTATAGAGGGATAGCAAGAAGATTAATTTTTGAACGTTCTATAGGGTAAATTTTGTTTTAAATTTATTTCAAAGTGAGGGTATAAAATTACATCGTCATATCTCTAGTTTAGTTCAGATACTAATTGAAAATACATAGTTTCAATTAAAAAGTTGAGTGAAAGTGAAACAATAACAACTCGAGTATTTTACTATAGAAATAATTAAAAATTTTAATGACTATAGAGATAAAAAATCAACAGCACTGTAGCACCACTGACAGGTTTTTAGGTTTTTTTAGGATAATAGCTGAATTCAGGTGAAGAATTAGAAAATTAAGCACTCATGTTTTTTGGATTCAAGGCGAATTCTGACAAAAATTTGAAATACTGCTAATTAATTATGAAGTAATAAACCAGTTTAAAGCATGGATTGTTTTAACTACATATACTCACCCTGTTCAGCAACACACTATTCGGCTTAAATATCTACTCAAAATGTTCGACTTGAATAATCCAGAATAAAAGGCAAAAAATGTGGTTGTTTCAATTTGTTATAATAAAGGATGTTTTATTTAACAATAATATATGACATTTTACAATAATTGAACAATGAAAAAACAAAACATAACTTGCATCTTTATGACAACAGATGACTTTAAAAAATTGGCATTGATTGACATAACAAAAAATGATTTATTGACAGCTTGACAAATTTAGGGTTCGTGGTGAGACATCTTAAGGTTGACATGGTATTTTTAAATATAAATTTTATTTAATTAATTATTTTTACTTGATTTAAATAATAATTTTATGTGTATTTTAAATTTACAGGGTTTTGTCAAGTGCGAAGACAGTGTACTCAGGAGGGTTACCGTGCTCTCCCATCTTCTTAATAATTCAGCCAATAATTATTTTTTCATCGAAATTTACCAGAAAGATGGTGTTACTCTCATTCACTCCTCTCAATTTATGAACTCGAAACCCGTAAAAAATAATATTAAAATATTAAAAATATTTTACAAAGTTACTCTTTAACATAAAATAAGAGTTGAGCATATTTTTAAAAGAATTTAAAGCATAAAAGTTATTTAACGTCAAAAATCACTGATTAAAAAATATTTGAGAGCTGTTTGTGTTATTTGAATCAAATCACATTGCTGAAAAACAAGTTCCTCTATTCATAGTTTTATTTTCTAGTATTAATGTTATTTTATAACCTTTTTCTAACCTTTTTCCATCTTAATTGTATATAAAGTTATAAATGGGTTATGAATTAGAAGCAAAATAATCAGAATTAAGCTTAAATATATTGGAAATTAATTTATGAATTGGTTATGAATTAGTACAAAAATAACGAAAATTAACCATACTTTCTTCAGCCACAAACTAAAGGGTCTTGCAATAGGGACTTCTGAACTTCGGCAGTTGATAGGGCCATATTGTTGAAGCTACATCTGTCAAATTTGATGTCACTTATTCAGTTTGTTTTTCCAAATCATCATGGATGGGAATAGCGCCATAATCGTCCTAACTAAGAGGACTATTCGCAGTGTGGTGGACAAATTTGAGTCGAGGAAACTTTACATCGCCACTGTTCGTGAGAGTGTGCACGAGAATCCGAAGACATCGATTTCACGATGCTCACAAGAACTTGGGCTTTTGCAGACTGCACAACTTGGCAAATTTTGCATCGTGAATTGGGCTTATACCCGTACAAAATTCAACTGACCCAGAAGCTGAAGGAAAACTCGATCATAGCCAACGACGTGTGTTCGCTGAATGGCCTATGGAGCGGTTGGAAATTGACTCAACAACTTTAATCGAAAAATCACCTTCAGTGACATGGCCCATTTCTATTGATGAATGGGTTCGTCAACAAACAAAATTATTGAATTTGGGACGTTATTAATCTACATGAGATCCAAGAGCGTATGAATCCCGAAAAAGTCACTGTTTGGTGTGGATTGCGGCGTTATCGGTCTATATGTCTGAGAACGACCGACGTAGGCCAGGCAATCACCGTCAATGGCGAGCGCAATAGGTCGATGAATACCAACTTCTTTTGGCCTGAATTAGATGATATATATGGACACCAACGACATGTGGTTTAAACAGGACGGTACGACGCCACATTGGAGATTCTGCACGAGCGATTCGAGGGCATGGTCATCTCACGTGCAGGAGGTGATGTGAATTGGCCACCGAGACGGTGCGATTTGATCCCGTTAGACATTTTCTTGTGGGTTTTCTGAAGTCGCAGGTCTATGCGAATAATTCACAAACCACAGCTGCCCTCAAAGCCAACATAATCCACGCCATCGGTCAAATTCATTCAGAATTAAACTTATAAATAAATTGGAAATTAAGTTATAAATTGGTTATTAATAAGTAAAAAAGTAACCGAAGTTCAATTAAAATAGATTAAACATTAAGTTATAAATTGATTATGAATGGGTAAAAAAATAACCAGAATTCAACTAAAATACATTGGATATTTGATCTGGTTATTTAAACTATTGAAAATAAGCTGCAAATAATAAAAAGTAAAAAACATAATTCAAAATAATTAATGTTCTATTTTTCAACAACAAATAACATTTATAAGAAGGTTTTTTTTTTTTTCAAATAATACAAATTCTGTATGCTACTGAATTACATCAGCCACGTTGAAGGATTAGCACTATTTTATTTGGACCTGTTGAATTATTGAATTATTTCGCCGGCACGAAAAGCCAATTTTTGTATGACTTAAGGCCGTTAAAAGCAATTTTGAACAAATATCTTTTTTGTTTAATTTTATTTTTCCGCGAAGACCGCTAACTTTCATCAGCCACAAATAAAAACAATTAGAGGGAAAGATGTGTGAGTAGTCAGAAGGTTCACATTTTAAGTTGATGGTATAATGTGTGTGAATTTCAATTTTTTTTGTTGCGTTGTGGTTAGAAATGAGTTAAAATATTACTGGGGTTATAAATTAGTTTAAACAAAACTGTTATGTCATCCCTTATTATCCCTGAAAAAATTATATTACATCAATGGTTAAGGTGTTATTTAATTAGAGATATAGCCTCATTCAAATTGAACCATTGACACCATTGGGTAGTAGGATCACCGTTGGGCATTATCCTGGCATTTATATTTGAAATCAATTTTTTGAAGTATTAAGATGTTTATAGTGTTCCAAATTTGTTGTGATATTAGAGACTAATTTGTAAGCTGTGAGCTTTGAAAGCAAGATGGTGCTTATTTTTCATTTTCTATAATAATAATAATGAACCTTTTATAAATAAGCATATACAGTAAAGCCCGCTTAAGAGAAACCCGCTTATCTGAAACACTTTTTCATCCCCGAGTATTTGTCGCCAACTACCTTTATAACACTCCGCATAAGCGAAACTCGCTTAATGGAAAAACCCGGCTACCTGAAACATATTTGTAATTAAATTTAATATTTTTCATTGAAAAAAATCACTTAAGTGAAAAAAAAAAATTCAATAAAACAGAACAAAAAATGTGCTGAACGCTTTTACTCCTTTTTTATTTTTCACCTACACCAAATTTTTATCACGAAAATGACATTTGAATTTCTGATGTGGCAGAACCCATTTTTGAATTTTTAAATCCGCTTAGGTGCAATTTTTTGTACTTATCAGTACTCCGCTTAAGTGAAATTTTTTTCCCTTAAGCGGAGTTCGTTTAAGTGAAAACCCCGCATAAGTAAAAGAAAGACTGTGACATTTTGCAGTTTCCGTTAAGTGGGTTTTACTGTACTGTACTTTGCAACTGCACCTTTTCCTTAAACATTAATCATTAAAAAGTTAACTTCAACGGAATTCTCATTTCTTATGTATATTTTGAGGTGATAATTAATTCAAACTTCAATTATGTCTTCCTACTCACTAATTAAGACCATTTCAAACTTTTATATATGTACGTCATATCAACAAAAAAAAAATGACTTAATTATTTAACGCCATAGCTCAATTTAAAACAAAATATTGTTAAAAAACTAACTCCTCTTCCGCCATGAAAAACTCTACACTCCACACAATATAGAAGCAAAAAGATTTTCTTAATAAAGTTATGTAAATTAAACCAAGGAGGTACCTACCTGTAAAAAATGTGGCGCTAACAATGATTCAAAATATAAGAAAAAAAAATACTAAAAAGTTTATATACCTACCTATACAACCAGTGTTGTTAGATGAATAAAAAAGTTCGTCCTATAAATCACAGAGGGCAGCACGGCGTATTGCAGCAGTGTGAGAATGTTTTATGTTTTTATGTTTTATGTTACCTGGTTACGGTTTTGGTTTGTTTGCTGCACAGCAGCACCTTTTTTGTGTTCCATTGTCCCGTTGATGTGATTTATAGTGCGAAAGTTTATATGTATTTTTTTTTTCTATGAATATTGTTCTATAGCTACAATGTATATACGACAACAACATACGTACAAAAACTGATTTATAACTTGTGCATGTTGTGCGTTATTGTGGATTGTTATTATTGGATTAGGAGTGTTTTATAATAAATACTTGGTTAAAATATATACCTACACTATGAATGACTGAGTGGGTGTTTATTTCGTTTTTTTTTATTTATTATGAGATTTGTAAATAAATTAAGTGTGATAACGAGCTTCCTGCGTACCATAAAACCATGAAATATAGAAATTGTACTTATATAGAAATGTACTAAAAAAAATGTGACCTACTGCTTTGCCCACTTTTAATATTTAAACTTAAAAGTGACTCATTTAGTCCAGTCAATAAAGCATTTTACTCGGAACTTATCACCGGAAAGCTGGATTTTGGTGGCGTTTTTAAGAAACTGTCCCCATCGATATGAGCCCCGCTAACAATTTTATGGGGGCTGAAGGCTCCCCAAAATGGTTTTAAATGAAAAAATGTGAAAGACTAATTAGAAAATTTCCTAAAAAAAAAAATTAACATTCTTTTTTTAATAAAAATAAACGTTTTCGAAATAAACCAATCGGAAGAGTTAAGGCCCGGGTAGAAAATTATCTATAGGAAAAACTATTTTTAAGCGTGGCCCTAGCTAGATTGGCCATTTTATAGTAAATCCTATGCTGGGCCTAGACAGGCGCAGGTCTGGGTGATCTTGACTAATCTATCTTATTCTGGCTTTATCTTGGCCCTGGCTAGAATTGCCTATTTATTGGCTTTGTCAGATGTAACTTAGACTGGGCCTAGATAGTTTTAACTTGACATAGCCTAGATATGAAAACTTTTGTTGGTGTCATTTTTGCACTTCCTTGTGTCGCCACCTTATTGGCGCTGTCTCATAAAAACAGGAAGGGACCCAAATAGTTTTCGCTTGGTGTAGCATGGATAAATAATTGTATCTGGGCGTTATCTTGGCGTTAGACAGTGTCGCCTCTTTATTCGCGTTATCAGGTGTAACTAAGACTGGGCCTAGATAGTTTATACTTGATGTAGCCTAGACATGGAACTTTTTCTTGGCGTTATATTGGTCGTAGATAGTGTCGCCTCTTTATTGGCATTCCCAACGACCTGTGAAAGGTCCATATAGCAAATACGTGAAGTATCAACTCATAAACATTTTTACATCCCTATTCTGTATCGCAAATCAGCCTGGTGGGTAGCGTGCTGGATCTTTGATTGGAGGAACGCGAGTTCAAATCTCGGAGAAACCAAGTAAGTAAAAGTGAAGTTTTTTTTTAGATTAAATTAAATTCTATACATATCAGTTAAAGAGAAAAGCGGTCTCAAACACCCCTAATATGAGAGGGGTGGGGGCTATATGGGTTTCAGTAAAAATCTACCTAGGCCCTAGCTAGTGACTAAAAATCTCTAAATTTTTAGTTATCCAAAGCCTGACTTGGAAGATCTATCCGGGGCCCATATGGGAACCACTAGCAAGGCCCACGGAATACAGAGCATTAACAAATTAGCAAGGGCCAAGCTAGTTACTGCTCGATAGGCCCATGACATAAACAAGGCGAAACTAGCTCGGGCCAAGGCAATACATAGTCGCAAATTCTACCCGGGGGTTTTACTTTTCTATTTAGTTGGGTGGCTTAGTTAAAAAATTGTGCATTTTGTGATAAATGCATCTTTTTTTTTGCTGTCGGTACATTATATAACCATGATTTTAAGATGTTGGTCCACTTTATTTGTGCACCCCTTTAAGTGGGAGGGGCAAATAAAAAAAAAAATATTGAAAAAATAAAATTAATATAAGAACACAACGGCAACACCTACAATATCATGCGTTATAACTTTTTTTAAAGTCATTAATTTATTCATTAATTGTGTTTTTAAATTACGTTATTTTAGTGCTTATTTTCAATTTTTCGAATAAAATTGTTTAGAAACATCAACTTGAAAAAGCCCACAAAAGATATCTTCGAATTGTTTGGAGTCTTAATTGCAAGCCCTTATAGTCCTCATGTCCCGAACTTCGAAAATTTGAATTCCAAAATTTGAATCTAACATTTTTCACAAGTTACTTTAAGTTTACTCGCTCTGAAAAAGTGGGTCCAAGGGAGGATGTTATATCTCACTTGATGTCGTTATTCCCCAAGTTCTACCTACATATATTTAGTCTCGTATAAGTAGAACCATATTATTATTATTTAAATGAAAAAAAAAACATTTTTTTTGCTAATAATTTGCATCCAAGTCGATATTGTCGTTTCCGAGAAACCAAGATACATATGAGAGTAGGCGTAGCTGCGCTTAAAGCAGTAGAAGATCTTAAAGTGAAATTTAAGATCATTTCTTATACCGGAAATGATCTGTCAAATTTCGGGGTGCCCGTTTTTATGTTTTCTTCCTCTTCCTCTTCTTCTGCTTCTTCTTCTTTATATTTTTTTTTGTGGAAAGGGAACATCATTCACCTGCTACGTTATACTCCTAAGGTTCAGAGTTATAAAAAACTAGTAGACCCGTGCTCGCCTTGCTTCGCAAAAATTTAAGAATTAATATTAACATACCTACATATATACCGATAGTACTAAATAGGGCTACCGCTACCCGTACCTAATTTCCATTTCATCTTATTAACAAAAAGTTTATACATTATACACTTACGTTTTGATAAATGTAAGTTCTTAAAAAATGGTTTACCTATTTGTATGTTAATGAGGTTCATGTTTGACACATAAACAGAATCATTATCTCCCGTTGATTTTCTTATTGCACATACAAATATACATATAATACTTCGCACCCAAGTAAACATCTTCTTCTTGCCTGACTACCTGCAACCAGGGTTGGCCGAATTAACTACACTTCATTTTCTACATGATTAACTACGCGGAGCTAATTTAATAAACTACACGCCTTATATACTACAAAATGTTACGTTTGCTACGTACATAGTAAAGCTAGGTAAATAATAAAATTTCAATAAAAACAGTTCAACTCAAATTCAATCTTCAAAGTTTACTACATATCTAAACTAAGTAGCATAATGTAAAAAATGTAGTTTATTCCAAAAAGCGTTATTTCGGCCATCCCTGCCTGCAGCGTTATACTCAAAATGTTCCATTGTGGAAAAAGAGTAAACAAAAGCCGCGTTTTATTATCTACGGATCTAGATCGGGATCATCTTTTAACACGTAATACAACAACAACTTTGGATCCTGCTCTGTAACTGGATCTATTTTAAAGATCCGAAAATAAGTTTTAACTCTGGTGAGTAGACGGCTCTTTAGTCGGTAGGGAGTACAAACTGTAGTGTAAAGAAAGAAGACAGTAACTACATGAAAAATAAACAAACATAAGAAAAAAAGAGTTGAGCATACAACACTGTTGTCATTATGGATCCGTATCGTTTTATTTTCATGGGATGATCCTGATCCAGATCCGTAGATAATAAAACACGGCTAAAGAGAAACCTGCACAGCATAAATAAAAAAACATAAGGGAGGTAGAGAAAATGCAAGAGGGTGGAAATGATATGAAATGAAACAAAGCAGCGACCTCGTGAATGCGACTGAATTAAATTTCTGGATTTAAAAAAATAGAAAAAGTTAATGACTTAGACATTTGTTTATATTTATTTCTCAGGTTGTATGCATAATTAAGAAAAGATTTAGGGCTTAAAATTTGCATACAAAAATTGACTTTTGGAAATAGTTTTTGTTTTTTTTAAGTATCAATTAGTTTGGTATTTATAAGTGAATATGTGGGTCAATATCAAGAAAAAAGTTGACCAAAAATTAAAAAAAATTTAATTTTCGTAATAAAAAAACGAATTAGATAAACAAAAACTTGCTATTTACAACCTTCTAAACATTAAGAATATTGTAAACAAAAATTCAAGTTAATCAGGTAAATAGTTTCTGAGATTTCGCGTGACAAACTAAATAATCGTTTCGTCTTTATATATTGTTAAAGATTAAAGATAAAGATAAAGATAAGAAACAATTTTTAATATATTCGTGGCTATTTGTTATCTATTCACCAATCAATAGTTTTTTTACAATTTCTACTCTTTTTTCATCTTTCTTTATTTAATCTTTAATTCACAAATTCTTATAGCTAAGTTTGTAGGTATATAACTCAAATTATAGTCGTTTCAAATATCACTAAAAAACAGACTAACTACTTTAAATCTTGGCTTCTAAGTTCTACTTTGACTTCAAGTCTTCAAGAAATGCAATTTTCTGCTTTTTTCTTTGCTTTTGCGTTTGCTATTTCTTTTTCTTTTTCTTTTGCTTTTGCTTTTGCTTTTGCTTTTGCTTTTGCTTTTGCTTTTGCTTTTGCTTTTGCTTTTGCTTTTGCTTTTGCTTTTGCTTTTGCTTTTGCTTTTGCTTTTGCTTTTGCTTTTGCTTTTGCTTTTGCTTTTGCTTTTGCTTTTGCTTTTGCTTTTGCTTTTGCTTTTGCTTTTGCTTTTGCTTTTGCTTTTGCTTTTGCTTTTGCTTTTGCTTTGCTTTTGCTTTTGCTTTTGCTTTTGCTTTTGCTTTTGCTTTTGCTTTTGCTTTTGCTTTTGCTTTTGCTTTTGCTTTTGCTTTTGCTTTTGCTTTTGCTTTTGCTTTTGCTTTACTTCTGCTTCTGCTGTCCTGTCAGTTTCTCGGAAGTATATGTGAGTAGTACACATGTACGATTACGCTGAAATATGTAGATGTCTAGCTTTTTTTTATGAATGTTTTATGAAGAAATATTTGACTGTTAACAGTCGAATTGTTTTTTCCTGAACACCATTTATTTTAATAAATTTTTATGCTGGTTTATATTTATTTTTGTGATTTTAAATCATATTTATTAGAATGTTTTATGTTTGTGCCATAGGATGGTAATAATATCCTAGATCATGACAATGCTATTTTGAGGTTTCTATGCCATAGAGGTCTTTGTTTTCGCGGAACTTGACGGAACTAAATCAGATTTTTCTAAGGTTGTTAGGCCGTTTGATATACCTTTATGAAAGGTGGAACTTTCCGGATCATCGCTCTGCCATTTAGTCGTTGATGAAACTAATTTTAAGGTTTTTTGTTTTTTACTGCAAAGTGTATAGACTATACAAAATGGTGTATAGACTATAGCAAAAATACATTGGTATTTCATTTCCAAATATGAAAGTCTTGCATGTCGTGGTTGTGGCCTTTATCGGTAAACTACATTATTTAAGTGCATCTGGTAGATAAGTGGCCCCATAGAAAAAGTTTTGGATTACCATTATGTTATCAGAGGGGAAGCTTCTATCAGTGAAGACAAATTTTTTTAAAATGGTATAATATTTTCTTTATAAAGACCGTTTTCATACCAATCTTTTGGTTCGACTCACATTTTCATGTCTAGGGCGCTCAGATATTAATTAAATGTAATGCTATACTTTGTATCTGGGCTTTTAAAAAAAAACCATTTTCAATGCACCATTAAGCCCGCATCACACGACGCTTGAAAGCCAGCAAGCATTTCTAGCAGGAAAACAAGCGTCGTGTGGTGCGGGCTTTACCGACAAAGGCCCCAACCACGGAATGAAAGACTTTCATAATTACTTATGAAAAGTTAAGATCTAGATTATATAAAAATACCAGTGAATTTTTAATATATGCATTCACACCCAAAATTTGCTATGGGCTTTCGGTCTAATATCTATGTCTTTGTTGACCAACATAACTGAAAATAATGAATTTTATATAATGTGATTAATTTGAAATCCCTAATAACACTAAACTGATTTTGTCATTTGCCACTATATAAGTAGCATTATGTCAATATTTTCAGAACAAAGTGCATAGTCACCATAATTGTGCATTTATAATTATTTGACAGAGGTCGATTATTATTCTGACAATATATCGGTATTTGTCAAATAGTAATTCAAATCAAATGCATTAAGCTTAGTATAATATATACAAACCTCCGAGTAGGATATACTATACTCACTCTATATTGTCTAACACCCGCCCCGCCCCGCCACGCCGCGGCCGCTCCTCCGCGAACCACAGCCTTTTAGGATTCGTATTTATGTAACCAACAACAAAACATCTAACACAGATTAAATTGTAAATGTTTTGTACATCATGATTTGTAACTGTCAGTGTTGTACAATATACCGCAAAATCCGAAAATCATGCTTCGGATTGTTTCAACCATTCCATATTGACATTATTATTATTCTAATATGGTAAACTGGATGGATAAGAATCATCAGCAATAAATACAGAGATAGCAGGGTGTTATGGAATAAAGCTTAAACGTGCAGAGTATGCACTTTTTACTTATTTTTGAGGAATTGAAAATTATTAAACTCCTCATTATTTAACTAAAACTGAAATGCAAGACTTGACTGATATTATAAAATTGGAGTTTTAATGGAGAAAAAACTGTCTAATGAAATTTGAAATTGCTGGTTTTGTACACCTTTGTGAAAGAGGACTATTAAATTAAGCTTGCATTAAAATGTCAAAACCCTCGCGAAATACCCGTTAATTGGGAAATACTAACTTTGACTAAAATTCATTGGGTTACTGCTAACAGAAGATGAATTTCGAAGAGAGCGAATTTTTCGAACAGCAAGAAATTAATGTTTTTTTCCAACAAATAACAATTGCCCAAAATTTTAAACGATTTAGTACGATGTTAAAGCCTTTTGATCATACTAAAAATGTTTTAACATCGTATTAAATCGTTTCAACTTTTGCGGCTATAAGTCGAAGATAAGAAAGATAAAATTTAAAAAAGACGTTAAATTCGAAGAAGTATAGTGAAGGAAATGTTCATTCAAATTGAATATGTTCAGGACTCAGGACTCGGGAGATCGCATGTGAATGAACACTTCGTAAATTGTTAAGTTAATATCATTATTCATTAGCACCCTGTATACGTGTTTTTGTATAGGATCTAATACTCACACGTGCGTTCACACTTCAACTTTTGGAAACAATGACATGAAACACCAGTTTGAACGAGATGCCTTTGCCTATATCATATACATAGGTATGTGTGTATATAAATATGCCCTAATGATGTATCAAATCAACCCGCAAATCAGATTATAGCGAGTAGTCATGTGCAAATAGACATTTCACTTATTCCGTTCCGAGTTCGTATATATTATGTATGAAAGTTCACAGATAAATACCCACAAGGGCATTGGCCTCATGTGGCCATTTAAAGTGTTTTGTTAAAATAAATAATTTATGTGATTCGATATGCTGCTGCTTAAAGTTTGACATTAGATTATAATTTATTGCAAATATTGGTATCTAGTTACGTGAATTAAAAAGGTTTTTATATGGGTGATTCTCTGACTACTCTGATTTATTAAATACAATTTTTTCTAAAACTAAACTCATTAAAAATAACTCATTAAAAATAAATTTTGTTTTAATTTTTTGTTGCCTTGACATAAATATGCGGTATTAAATCTGTAAGAGCATTTTACTATACAACTTTTAAGGAACAAAAAATATGGTGAAAAGTACTAAATGGCGAAGACATGGTAGGTACCTACTAGAGCCTACGATTCAGTCCGTATGTATTTGAAAAACACGGGTACACGGATTCCGTGTAATTATTACACGCAAATAAAAATCCGTTCTCTTAAAACACGTGTATTTATTTGCTTAATATCCGTGTATCCGGATATTAAGCACACGGATCTTTATTACACGGATTCTTAATACACGGAATGGTTTTTGATTTTTATCTTTTCAAGGGGTGGGCTTACAAGCTCAAAATTTTGAGGGATAGTGGATATTATAGATTTTTATTTTTGGTGATTTTCCAAAAAAAAAAAACGATTTTTAAAGAAAAAATTAAATAATTCTAAATTTAAATTCACTGACAGATTCGACTACCAAGTCGTTGTCGTATTTTTATCAAAAAAATCCCATAAATTTGGCCCTCTCCAGTGATGATTGGATTATTTAAAATACACGGATCTTCGGATACACGGACACACGGACGCACGGATGCACGGATACACGAAATACACGGATTCAAATCCGGATATTATAAGAACACGTGTATCCGTGTTTTTAAATATCCGTGTAATAGGGAGCTCTAGTACCTACTGCCATTGTTTTTTTTTGTTGTTTGTTTTTCAATTTCAAAAAGTTCTGATCCTTTTTGAGAATAATATTGGTTAGCTTCGAAATCCCCTTGTAAAGGGTGTTTTTTTTAGACGTTTGGTTTTCAAGAAAAAATAAAACACATATAATTTAATGTTATAGCCAAGAATTTAGCTTTATTATAAAGATAAGAGTTTGTCATCATGTTTTTCGGACAAGTGGCCGCTGCGGGTGGCTCGAATAAATTCCAGCCGAGAGGCCCAATTTCCTACCACTTTTTGCAGCAGTTGGAGCCGTATGTCAACAATAACGCGAAGAATATTCTCTTCCAAGGCGTCAATCGCCTCGGGCTTATCTGCATAGACAAGCGACTTCACCTCACCCCACACAAAATATTCCAGCGGTGTTAAATCGCACGATCTTGAAGGCCACGCCATAGGCCTACGACGCGAGATAATGCGCTCACCAAAAGTTTCCTGCAATAAATTGATTGTTTCGTTGGGTGTATGGTATGTAGCGCCGTCTTGTTGGAACCAAAGGTCGCCTACATCAACATCCTCCAATTCAGGCACGAAAAAGTCATTAATCATGGCTTTATAGCGTTCCCCATTGACTGTAACATAATGGGCGGCTTAATTTTTGAAGAAATATGGACCAATGATTCCCTCTGCCCATAGAGCACACCAAACAGTGACTTTTTGAGGATGTAATGGCGCGGCGTCTCAACAATGGCTTGTGGATTATGATCACTCCAAATACGACACTTTTGCTTGTTAACGTACCCATTCAACTAAAAGTGAGCTTCATCGCTGAACAAAATTTTCTTGTGAAAATCGGTATCGGTGGCCATCTCGTCGCGCGAACCGAACCATTATTTTGGTAATAAATTTGAACGATTTGCAAACGTTGTTCAGGAGTATGTCTATTCATTATGAAATTCATAAAATCAAGTGACAAAAAGTCAAAAAGACTAAATCCGAAAAAAGTATTGCCAGATTGAAAACCACACGTAAAAAAAAAAAACACGCTTTATGTTTTGATGTTTTAAACTTTGAAACGAAATTGTATTTTATTTTTAGGTTTATCATGTTTTCAAGGTTACAGTCTTTATTTTTATGCTGGATTATTACTCAAATTTCATTGCACCGAATTATTTTTATTTGTTATGTCCGAAGTATTAGTAACATTCTTAATAGAAATAAAACATAATACCTATATGTACCTAATTATGAACAATATATCACCATGTTGCAATTATGCATAAGTTCCATGCATTAGTACACAGTTTAGACTGAAAATTTGTTAAAAAATTAATACAATTAAAAATAAATTGATGAAAGAACCTCTGAAATTGATTTTACTCAAACATGCAGATGTAGATACATCATCTGATTTCTTAAACAAATACCAATTTATGACAAAAAAATTCTAAATCGTGTGAGCGGTTTTAAAAAAAAAATAATTTTTTATATTTAAAATTTTTAAAACATTTTTAAGAAAACAAAATGGTAAGCAATGTTTTAGCATTTATTGATACCGAGTTAAAAATTCAATTTAAAAAAAAATAATTTACACATTTTCGAAATGTCGAATTTTCAAAAAAAATTTGGAAAAAATAATTTAAAAATCCACAATTTATTTTTTGTAAATTTGTATATGCAATATTATTCTAACTTATTAGAAGCTCTTGTTTCATTAAAATCGGTTCAACATATAATGAGATAATCGAAAATAAAAAAAATGGAATTCTTTATGAGAGATACCATTTTTAATCGGTAGATAGATATAAGTTGACATAAATTTAATCAAAATCGGCTGGGTGCCAAATTTGATAAAAATTGATCAAGTCGTTTTAGAATTAGGTATGTGTATAAATTCTTAAAAAAAAATTATTCTGAAACTTTTTTTTTAAATTGAAAATTTTGGTATATAAATTTTTTTTTAATTTTTCAAGACAAAAAAAAATTTATCCAAATCGGTGAAACCGTTTTTGAGAAAATCGAAAAAAAAAAATTTTGTTTACAAAATTATGGTAGAGTAATATTGAAATAACGCCGAATTATGAGAGAAATTTATTATTTAATGATTATACTGGCTAAAATTTTGGGGTTTCACTTGGCAAGTTTTCTTTTTATTACTCACACTTCAAATGTTTTGAAAACTTGACCTGTGAACCAAAATTTTAGTTCTCTCATAATTTGGAGTTGATTCAATATGACTCTGCTTTAAATATTTGAAATTAAACTTTCATAAACTAAGAACTTGGCATACTTTAAGATCTCACTACTTTTTGACGGCTGACTTGTAGCATGCAGGTTTTTGTATAGAAGAACTTGGCTCTCTTTTTAATATTTCTATCTTTGGTATGATATTATGGTTATGTATTTTCGAGATGAATCTTGGGTTAATGAAAATGAAAATGATATTTTTTTAAAGCTCAAAACACTTAGCTATGGCTGCAATTGAAAGTAAGATTATAACTACTTTAACACTTTCATTCGTAATATTAATTCGTTGCATTGTTTATCTCTGTAATATGCTGAGATTATTATACATATAGCTAACTGATCTTTATTTACTAATTGCAATCATTTTTCTTCTTTTTGTTTCATCAATGCCATGCTGTACTATTAACGGTCTTCCTATATGTAGGTACATAATATATATGTATAACAATGTCTCACAGCCTTTAAACTCGAACATGATTTCCATCTCCTAAAAGCAAACAATCTATACCTACCTTCCAGCAGCGCACCAAGCGGGAGACGTGTTTTTCTTAATTATAATGAAACCTTAAACCTCAACAAAGGACTTCTTTTTTTTTTGCAGCTTACCTATAATGTGGTACGAAGGACGCTTTAATAAATTAAAACCACATAAAATCGCAAATTTGAATGTCATTAGTGAGAATGAGAATGCTATGTTCTCGATTTAAGTAGCCAAGCCAGCAGCGCGGTGCTTAAATGTGATTAACAAGTAAATTATAGGGCTTAATTTGCATGACTTCACACTTGTAGCTATTAAGTATATAATTTTACATATAACGCGTGGACCACATTTGTGTAAGTGATTAAAATGTCTTCATTGAGTGACAGGTAATTATATATAATAATGTTTACTTTGAGAGTTTTTTTTTCTATATATTAGGGGGTTTTCTTTCAGTTCCATGTCAAAGAAAAATTTTGTATTTTAAATATATTAAGTTATAAATTCTCAAAATTAGCATAAGTAGGTATTCAATTTTTTTTCTTTAAAATTGTTTTCTCAGAAATTAGGATTTATTAAAGAAATCAGTTGGTGGTAGGTATATTGTGATGTGTCAAATAAAATCTCAGAAATTCTATAATCAATTTATATCTACACCTAATTAAGTTGATTTTTATCATTATTTTCGTTTAACTGTACGCATGCGCGTAGTTAAGGGTGGGCAAGGGTGATTGGCGCCCACCCTAGAAATCGTATTGCCCACCCTAGAAAATCGACAGTACTAACTTGTCATTCATTATAAAAACAATAAAATTTATATTTTTCCTACATATAATAACAATAATAACAACGTATCACTATGTTCGTACGTATGTGCAATTCGTGAAAACTAATTGCAAACACAATACCTACAAACAAACGGGTAATTCATTTATGTGCAGGATCGAAAATCCGGCCCTAATCCAACTCGATCTTTCGTTTTTGCATATAAACCAGATATTATAAGTTATAGATAGGAAATATGGGGTGTCATTTAGGTTTTGCAGGAGTATGCGTTAAGAAAGGTATACTAGTCCAAAAATGTTCAATCCACCACGCTCATCTATGTTTTCAGCTCTTACTGCAGCATACTACTGCTTAGGTAACGGATAACATTATTTGTCAACTTTAAACGCAGTTTTGAAATCCTACCATTAGCAAATGCTGTAGACGCTTTCCTGAAATTAAACAAGATTACCTACTGCAGAAGATTTTATTAATAACTATAAAGATGTTTTTAAAGTTGATTGTGTAAGCACTGAGTGCTGAAGCTTTGATATTAAAAAATATGTTTCAACTGAAAAATTGCGAAACAAGCATCGAAAAATTAAAATAAAATGTTTCAAAAGAGATGTTTCCAAACTTTTACGAACTTCTTCAGGCAGCGTTAGCTCTTCCAGTGAGCTCCGCCAGCTGTGAAAGGAGTTTCTCAGCAATGCGGCGAGAACAACAACGCTCCAAAATCGTTTCTCTAATGTATCACTACTTAATATTGAAAATGAAATAGTTAAAAATAAAATCACTTCCAAAAAAGTCCTGAACCAGTTCAGCCAAGAACATGTAAATTAAAACTTAATTAAAAAACTAATAAACAAAGTCTTTTTTTGTAAAATTTGGTTATTTTGTAAATCTTAATTTAGTGTATGCAATAAATTTTGATAAAATATACCAATTCTTTTTTAAATATCAACTTTTTTAGAAAACAACATTTTTGATTTAGCGGAGTATAGTGTGGTGTCACTTCGTATGAGAGTGAACTAACTCATTTATTACAACACTTATGGTTTTGACAAAAGCTCTATCTATAAAACCTAATGATTTTCTATTTAAAGTAAATTGAAAGTATTTTTATAAATATTATTAAAAATAAAATTTAAAACTTGCGGTGGTATATCAACTGCCTGATTGCCCCCCCTAGACAAAATTCCTAACTACGCCAATGACTGTACGATCCATATGCATGTTTTATGTCCAATTCAGGCTTAGAAACTATACTGTTAGGTATATCTTGATCTTATGTGCGATCACAATGTGCTTTTAAAGTCGGAATATTTAAGATCTATTAGCCTGATTTTGAAAGAAAGAAATTAGTTATGGGAGCCTATATTTTATTCCACCTGCTAAAAACGTATTTTATTATTATTATGTGAGAATAAATAAAATAACAATATAGCACCACGGTGCACATAATGCATGCATGAAGTTTAAACAAAAAAAATTGGTAAACAATTAATATACCTATCCATACCAATATAATTTTAAATATATTAGTTTAACAAAATCTGAAATTGTTTTATATGCAAGCCATCCGATTTTTTATAATCTCAATTTATGAGAAGAAAATTTCAAAAATCGTTGTAGCGGTTTTTGAAAAAAATATTTTTTATACATAAAACTTTGAAAATATTTTTAAGAAAAAAAAAATTGGTAGGTACGCCATTTTTTAGTATTTATTAATGTAGAGTTAAGAAATAAATTAAAAAAAAATCATTTACCCATTTTCGAGATACCGAAAAAATAATTTTGAATTTTTTTTTGAAGTTTAAAAATAAGTTTTTTATTTTTTTTTTGAAAATTTTATTATTCAATATTATTCAAACTTATTAGGAACTCTTTTGCAAAAATAGATACCAATTTTTTCTAATAATATATGTATGTATGTATGTAGCTCTCATCTTTTTTATCAAAATCGTAGGAGCCGTTATTGAGAAAAATGAGATTTTCCTTACTGGTTTTTTTAACAGTTTTATGGAAGGTACCGTTATTGTTTGTTATAAGAATAATTTTTATTTAAAATCTGGTAGATAATATTACAAAACTTTTGAGTGCTAAATTTAATAAAAATCGATCAAGTTGTTTCGAATTATTAAGTTCTCAAAAAAAAAATTTGGAAACTTTATTTTAAAACCTAAAAAAAAAAAAAAAATTTGCAAATTTTCATACACAATGCTACTTTTAAAATTTTTTGTAACATTCTTCACAAAAAAAAATTATCAAAATCAGTTGAATCGTTTTTGAGAAAATCGGAAATAAAAAAAGATGGTTCTATGGGAGGTACCATTTATAACCATTTTTGGGACATTTTTTTTTTATAAAATTGTAGCCGTTTATTTAAAAAAAAATTAGGTACCTACTAAAGTTTTTTTAAAGGGCAAGTTTTTGAGAAAAAATAAGATTTTTTATTTGTTGGTAAAACAAAGTTTGTACGGCAGATACTGTTATTTTTGGTCCTAAAAACTATTTAAAATACTTGTCGGGAGGATTCCCAAAAAACGCTATGTATTAAGTGTTAAGAAAATCGACCCAACCGTTTATAGGCTGCAGCCGAAAGGACAAACATGCAGACAGAATTGCGAGACCTACTTTTTTCGACTTCGCTACCATCGTTGTGTAAAGTTTGATCAAAATCGTTTTTTTTTACGAACTTGTCATTTAATATATACTGGAAATATCGCAAGTAAAAATAGTAACGAGCCACAACGTTTTGCGAAAAAAATAAAAAATATTTGGAATAGCACTTTTAAAGTTCGAAAGTTTTCCACATAGAATTGAATGAAAAAATGACATCGGACGTAGCGAATTTTTTGTACTTCACTGTACTATACAAAATTATAACGTAACTTACCATCATTGCATTCTTATATACAATATAATAATAAGCCGCTAGATATTGTTGCATGGTTACTTAAAGATTATGTAAAGAAGAAAACAGTTACTGCTCTTCGATTATTGAAATATCAACCCAGTCATCAGTCAGTCCAGTATCTCACATTCAACGAGGTAACATCACTCATAATAAATAAATCATTGAAGTAAATTAGATGCGTCTTATCAATTGGTATTATTATTTCAGGTACTGTACCCTAAGGTACAGTCTCCTCATCGGAACTAAGCGATTTACACGTAAATACAACAATAACGTAAATTTAGTCCCGATAAAAATTGTATTACCGCCACTAATCAAAGGACACGGTAGTGCCCAGCCAAGTTCTGGCACTACACCCTTTTTACAGGAACAAACTCCCCTCTTATACTTCAGTATACCAATAAAGTCAGGAACTTCAAATTCGGTATATTTGGTAGGCTTTATTACGCACAATTCAAAACGTTTTGAAAACTTGACAATGTATACCCCCAAATTTTAGTCAGTAATCATTTAATAATAAATTTCTCTCATAACTTGGTGTTGTTTCAATATTACTATATATTAAAATATTTTATATTAAACCTTCATAAAGTTAGAACTTGACATAATTTTAGATCTCACTACTTTTCGCTATGCAAACATCACGTAATAATTGTGTCGTCGAATGAAATAATTATTCATTTTATGTGAAAGCTTGGGCCAAAATGAAATATTTTTTTGACTAGAAATAATAATTGAGTTATCAGCTTTTTACTGGCATCAAAATATTTACTGATTTAGCTTTCAAAGTGTCTCAAAATAAGAAATTAAAATTTTCAATGATGAGTTTCAATGAAAGCTATAACTGGCCCCTAACAAAGCTTTTTACTCCCTGTCAAATAATCACAAAGTAAGAGCAAAAATGAAAAACATTTTTATCAAAAATAAATTCATTGTCAGTCAATAAATTATTAAAATTCAGGAAAATGATATCTCAGTAATCTCAATTGCTTAGGTACATGAACAGGATTCCTTAGCAAAAAATTCTCACTTTCAAATACTACCTGAATGTAATGAAAAGGTTTTGAATGCGTTTGCTGTTTTTGACTGAACAAAATCTTTTAGATCTTAGCTGAAAAAATATTCCATTTTGAAAAATTGTCAGTCAAAATAAAAATTTGGTTTCATCATGGATTTCCAAATTATTGATGATGGAAACAAAATTATTTCTCTTAATGTCGAAATCTCTTCTCCAAAAAAATATTCCTAATGCCTTTAATGACGCAAAATTTAACCTTATATGTACATACATTAATATGTATGTACATTGTACATATATATATGTTTATAATGCATGGAGTATCAATTTATGTGTCTCACAGTTACCTTTAATACAACGAGAAAAAAAATAAAAGCTGAAGTTTATGTGGTAGGTAAGCTTTGAAGTGGACCTTAAACAAAAAGGTTCACTTTCACTTATTTGTTTATACATACGTGTTATGCTATCGTTAAAGCAAATCAAATCGATAAATTCTAGACATAATAAATTCTCAATTTGACAGTATTAACTTACAGACCACCTGATACGTACCCGATAACAACAAGTTGTTGTTCTTAAAGACTTTCACGTTGAATGTAGATAAAAAGCCCAGTTGATGCTATTTAATATTTAAATTGGCTTGCTTAGTAGGTATAGGTATCAGAAAAAGGATAATTAGAATTAAATAAAATAAAATACATACCTAATTTAACTGGCGGAAAACAATGTTATGGCTGTGGAATGGTAAAGCTGACAAAGAAATATTATTATACTTGTTTTTTTTTTACAAACGTTGTCTAACTTTAGATAGCCTTCAGAGTTTTAAATAAATGTTTTTATAATAGTTATCTTAGAGTTATCTAAAAAAGATAATGGAATCGGCTAGTTTCACTTTTTTTAAAATTAAATAGAACATATTTTCAACCGTTTCGAACTATTAATACACTGTCTAACTCAGTGGCGGATCCACGGGGGGGGGTTTTCGGGTCCGGACCCCCCATGAGCCTTTAAACCAAATATTTTTATATTAATTTATTTATTTATTAAATATTTATTTCTCTTCGACCTACGTCTACGTTTAACCTACTTAATTCCAGAAAGCCCATCTTTTTATAAAATTTCTATTAAAAATTTCTTTAAGAGCGTAATGATTTGGTATACCTCCAAAACTTAAAATGAATCTTATTGGAAATAGGGATATACATGCTTACATAAGATTGTGACTGCATAATAGTTTTATGAAGGAAACTTAGTTCAAGGGCTTAAGGTATGCTGCGATGGCCCGTAAATATTTTTAAAAACTTCACAAATTTGAAAATTTTTAAGATTAAATTTTTCCAAAGTTAAGTTTTTCTAAAATGGTACAACCGACGAGATAAAAAAAATCGCTTACTATTTGTAACTTTGCGAAGGAACTCAGCGTGAAATTAGCACCATCATTTTCGATTTTCAAACAAAAAAGTTGTGCTGTAGGTATTTTAATCAACTTGTGTTATCATGTGCCGTATATATTTTTTTTTAATTCGCAAATTTTAGGGATGAGTTTTTTTTGCAAAATAACGATTTTCAAAAAATCAAAGTTGTGCTGTATTTTGCTCAAAAAATGATTCGCATATTTACAGCTTTTATGGCCAAAAATAAATATCGCGAAGCGTGAGGTTAGCACCGCCATTTTCGATTTTCAAAAATAAAGTTGCGCTGTATTGTGCTCAACTTGTGCTGCCATTGTGCCGTAAATATTTTTTTAAATTCGAAAATTTGCGAAAATTTACGATTTTTTAAAAAGTTATACATCATGCGCTGTTTTAAGCTTAGTTTGTGCTTCCTTGTGTTTTTTTTCTGAAAATAGAAATTGGCGGTGCTAACTTCACGCACATAAATAATGTAGCACAAATCGCACACAAGTTTTACTTGCCTTTAAGTTTTCTATTTGTAGTTGGACCCCCCCATAACCAAATCCTGGATCCGCCACTGGTCTAACTAGACAAGTCAAAAATCTAATAAATACAGCTGATAGTTTTCTGCGTTTCCGCCTGACAATTTTTTTATTTTTTTTTAAAACCTAAAGTCCTACCTTTACACACATTTTTTTAGCAATTAATTCTCAAAAACTAGCACAAAAATTAATAAAAAATCCAATAATTGTTTTTCAAAATAGGCTACGATTTAAAAAAAAAATCCAAAAATGATTATAAATGATCCCGTAAAACAATATTTTTGATTTTCAATTTTCTCAAAAAACATTTTTTTTATTGGAATGTTTCAAAAAGTTTTTAAAGTATAGTAGATATACCAACATTTACAATTTTTTTGTTAAAAACTCAATAATTTGCACCATGAAGTTTCATAACATTAAACAGAAAAAATTTATTGTAACCAAAAATAAACCGTGACGGAAAATTTTATTTTTCTTGAAAACGATTTCTATGATTTTGATTAAAATTTCTATGTGAGCTAATATAGTACGATCTTTACATTTATTAAAGGTATCTCTCATCATGAAACCATTATTTTTGGGTTCTCATATTTAGGTATCTGTTTAAACGATTTAATTAAATTTTGTATACAAGAGCTTCTATAATAATTTTTATTATATCAACATTTTCAAAGAATCAAATTTTGGATTATAAAAAAAAAATCAAAATTAATTTTTGAAAAAAATCGACATTTCGAAAATTAGTAGATATTTTTTTTTTTAAATAAATTTTTTAACTCCGCAATAATAAATGCTAAAAAATGAAATACCATTTTTTTTTACTTCCGTTACTATATGAAAAGTTATGGATTCGTAAAAAAAAATTGAACTCGAGAATTTGATCAAAATTGAAATTACTATGATAGCGAAATGGGTCTCGCAATTCTGTGTGTCTTTCTGTCATTTCGGCTGCAGCCTTAATGAGTGGGTTGATTTTCTTTAAACTTGGTATCTATACCGTTTTTTGGGCTCTCCCCCGACATATTTTTTTTTTTTTTTTTGAAGACCAAAAATAAAAGTAGATTTTAACAAAAATTTTATTTTTCTCAAAAACTTGCCCACAACTTTAAAAAAAAAATTCAAAAACTTTTTTTACATAAAGCCTAGCTAACATTTTATAAAGATAAAGTTTCCGAAAAATGGTTATAAATGGTACCTCCCATATAACCACTTTTTTTGATTTTCGATTTTCTCAAAAAAGTTTCAACTGATTTTGATCCATTTTTTGTGGAAAATGTTTTAAAAAAGTTTTAAAAGTATTAGCTATGTACCAAACTTTTGAAACTTTTTTTTTGTATTTTTAAAAAAAGTTTAAAAATATTTTTTAGAACATAATGTAATTCGGAAACGACTTGATCGATTTTATTTAACTTAGCAAACAGCAGTTTTTTAATATTATCAAGCAGATTTTAAATAAAAATTATTCTTATAACCAAAAATAACGTTTCCTCTCATACAAGTGTTTAAAAACCGGTAATGAAAATCTCATTTTTTTTCTCATAAAAGGCTCTTACGATTTTGATTAAAAATTTTAAATGAGATATCAGTACGATATACCAAATTATTGAAAACAAAATTTTATCTATATTGTTTAAAAATGGTGTCTCTCATACGTTTTCTACTATCTCTGTGTCTGTATCAACCGATTTTAATTAAATTTTTTCAAAAAAGCTTTTAATAAGTTTGAACAATATTACAGTCAAAATTTTCTAAAAAACAAATTTTGGATTTAAAAAAAAATCTAAATTATTTTTTTAAATTTGATATTTCGAAAATGGGTAAATGATTTTTTTTTAAATTTATTTTTTTTAACTCCGCAGCATTAATAAACACTTAAAAATGAGAAAGCAATTTTTTTCTTTTAAATGTTTTACCAAAATTTTACAGGCATATAAAAATTATTTTTTTAAGAAACTGCTCCAACGATTTTTGAAATTTTGTTCTCATAAATTGAGATTTATTTAACAAATCAGATGGCGTACAAAGCGTTAGTGTCAAAACATTTTCCGATTTTGTTTAATAAATTTATTTGTAATTAAATATTAATTTTGTACCACTTTTTTAGTTTCAACTGTAAATTTCACACATTATGTGCACAGCGGTCCTATATATTGTTAATTTTTGTACTTCCTTATACCAAAATATATGATGATAGAAGTGGCATAAAATATATAGGCTTTGATTTATAGATCTTAATTATTCAGACTTTAAAACCACAGTGTGATCACACATAAGGCCTAAGGGCGCAAGTTCGTGCGACCCAGTCGTGTGTTTTACTTCAAATGTTTACAAAATTTAATATTGTTCAAAAAATAATTTTTTTTTAGACCACTACAATGATTTTAGGTAAAAAGGTTTTCTTAAATGTTTGAGATTGTCCTAAATTCATTCCCAAAGTTTAATATTCTTAATTTTTTGTCTATTTCTATAAATCCAATGAGAACTACTCAAATTAAAGAAACGAAAACGTCAAAATAATTCATACCTATAACTTGGATTTGGGTTCTTGATTTTTTGATCTTGATCTGCTGAATTTTGGACAAATTTAATTCATTTTTAGTTTGATTTATCCAAGCAAAAAAAAGTATCTTATAAATGTGATGTATATTATTCTAACATTAAAATCAACATATTTTACGGGAATCCCATAATCGAATAGTTAAATCAATTATGAAAGTCATTTCAATTTAAAAAGATTTCACGTAACTTTAACACCTTTGACTTGTTAAATTATACTTTTTTATCTTAAATTTAGTTTTTTTTGTATGTCTGTTGAGTTCAAAATAATCAAATGGGCTTCAGCAGATTATAGTTGTGATTAAAATGTTCTTAAACTACTTAATTTTAAACTTTCATAACTTTTTCAAGTGTTTATACGCAGTAAGTACCTACATATACGTAAATGCCAAGTGTATACTGGACAGAAAGTTCTGAAAACTTATATTAAATTTTAATAACAAATCCAATGCATTTATAAAATAGGTACATATACATCTGCTAATAAAAACATAAGCTCCACTTAAGTATATTTGGATGCCAATTTATAAGATCAGAAGACCTCTTTTCATATAAATATATATAGTCAAAGGTGAAAAAAGGAAACTGTTTTCACCAAAAAATTTTATAAAATAAAAACAGTTTCTCTATCGTAGAACGTCAACATTTTGTTTTCCGGATGCATTTTCCCACATATTAGTAATTCAACCAAAACCAACACACAGTACAACGGAAAACACATATACATACACACCAACACTAAACAAAAAGCTTTGCTGCGTTTCCAGGATATTTTGGCAATTTCAGTGTAAAAATTTATATTCATAAGGATAATGCACGCTCTATGCATACTGAAAAGGGATAAAAACCCGAAAACACAGAGCTATCGGGCCGTACTATCTATATGTATGTATATAGAGTATATAGAGAAATGAAAGCATCAGAAAGGCATAGCAGGCAAGTACAGACGGCAAACATGGTGAGAATCCCAGATAGGATATGCAAATGTCCTGAAATATATATACTTATTTATTATTTTTGTGCAAGGATGCACCCCGAAAAAAAAAAAGAAAATTATCTACCCGCACAGGCTTACAATTATTATTTTGTTTTGATATTGGGGAACGGTATATAAAGTTTAAAAAAAAAAATAACTATATAGCAGATGTATTTTATCTACCTACCCCCCCCCCCCATCCCGCACACATTTGGATACGTATCGAACGAATCCTTTGGTTTGCAAAA
Organism: Epistrophe grossulariae; assembly: GCA_929447395.1. Classification (NCBI taxonomy): domain Eukaryota; kingdom Metazoa; phylum Arthropoda; class Insecta; order Diptera; family Syrphidae; genus Epistrophe; species Epistrophe grossulariae. Next base: position 28,153,092 of record OV839568.1, on the reverse strand, counting down.
TACAGTGAAATTGAAAATTCTAAAGGATTGCCTTATCATATTCCTCAATCCTCTCATTCAAGGGAATTGTATATTATATATGTTTAGGTATTTGTATTTTAGATTTATTTGAATTTGTGTTATTCGTTGTTGTTTGAGATTGTAGAAGTCAAATCCTTTTGATTGGCAATGTACCTATTGATATTGGCCTCAGAGTCAGAGTCTCTGTGTCTCACTTTTTTATATAATATATTTTTGTACTGCAAAAGAAAAATGTTGTATTCATTGTTAGATTGTTATAGGAAAGACTCCATTGGTCGTCGTCGTCGGTTGAAGAGCCATCTGTCATAATTAAGAATGAAATTGAAATGCCAATCACAAATAGGACTTCTATCTAGATACTTTTGTTATAAATTAAATTATACACACGTTACATGTATTGTATCAATGTCCTGGTCCTGGATAATAATAAATCTTTGTTAGACCAGATCATGGATGTCAAGACAATTCTTTCTATATAGATTTTAGATGTATCTATAAGAAAAAGTCTTCTTTTTTTAACAGGAAATCCTTTATATAAATGCAAGACCGTATAGCCGCAGGGGGACTTTTTTTTAAGAAAATCCTTTTAAATAAAGAGTTTTGTTTTTATGGTAATAAATGGGTAGGTACCCACAATGACGTGACGCAATAAAATCAATGCGGTGTCATTGACAATTAAATACAAAGAATAGGAACGAAAACTCGAAACTCCAAAATCACAAAATTCCAAAATTCTGAAAATCCCAAATCTCAAAAACCCTAAATTCCAAAGCCCCAAAATTCACAAATCCTAAAAACCAGGAATCCCAAAATCCCGAAAACTTAAGCTAAAAAAAACAACCAAAAATCTTTAAAATCCATTATCCTGAAGTCCGAAAAGTCAGCAAACCCAAAATCCAGAAAACTCCAAAAGCGGTTATTGGAATAACAAAAAATTGCATTAAATTTTTAAATAAATAAATCTTAAACCTTGTCTTTTTTTGTGATACTTTTTTTTGAATAAAAACAAGTCAATGCAACGAATATAGCAATGGTGCAGTGGGTTGAATTCAGCCAAACTACTCGGTTAAAATCAATCAACCTACTCGCTTGAATCCAGCCAACCTAATCGGTTGAATTCACACAACTTTCTTGGTAGAATTTAGCCAACCTACTCGGTTGAATTCTAAGTTAAAAGAACCTTAAATCTCGAAATACCAAAAGACAAAATCTTGAAAATCAAAAATCACAAAAATCCCAAATCTTGAATATCAAAAATTCTAGAAAAATCTAGAAAGTCCAAAAGCCAGGAAAACCAAAATCCCGGAAACAATATTCTAAAAAATTCAAAATTCTTACAACCTAAAAATTCAGAAAGCCCAAAATCCAGAAAACTCCAAATTCGGTTATTGGAATTGAAAAAAATTGGTTTAAATTTGACAATATGTAGATAAATTTTAAAGTTCGTCTTTTTGTGAATATTTTTTTTGAATGAAAACAAAATAAAATATTTGCAATGAAGTGAATGCGACGACGCATGACTTATGTAAATGCAACGACTAGCAGTGGTGCAGCGACACCCAGAAATCTTCAATTCTTGCTTAGATAAAAATCCTTAACACTCAAAATACCGAAAATCACATTCCGAAAATCCAAAATCCCCAAAAATCCAAAATCCCCAAAAATCCAAAAACCCGAAAATCTAAAATCTGGAATACCTTTTTGCCAGGAAACCAAAAATCCCGAAATCATAAAATCCAGAGAATCGAAAATCCTTGAAACCCATTGTCGGGAAGTCCACAAATTCAGAAATCCCAGAAAAATCAAAATCCGATAATTAGAATTAAGATTGTCTTCTCTGGGAAACTTTTTTTTTTGAATAAAAATAAAATAAAATTAATTTAAAAGATAACAATAAATCTTCAAATAAAAAGAACATAATAAATTCAAGTAGTGTAAAAAAAATTATTAAATAATATTTAAAGTTATTTACTTTTGTCAACTAAAATCTTCGATTGAACAATAACAAGGATTGTAAATTATGTACAAAAAAAACGGGAATGGGATTTTGGGATTTCTGGATTTTTGGGTTTTGAGATTTTTTTTTAATTTTTTAGAGATTTTGGGTTTTTTAGAATTTTGAATTTTCTGGATATTGAATTTTTTGGATTATTGATTTTTGTTTTCGGAATTCTAATCCCAACCAATTTTTTGTTTGTACAAATATGAATCTATTATTAATTGTGCAGAAATTACGAATTCCGGCTTATGATTCCGGATAAAGAATCTAAATTCAGAAATTTGATTCCGAATTTTAAAAAAGAAGTTTCGACTTACGAATTCTCAATTCGGAATAATTCATATTTCAAAATTAACGGCGTTCGAATTTTGTTATTCGGAATTTGGAAAATCGTAAAAACTCTTTAACGGAATGCATAATCGAAATTTGACATTCAGATATCAGAATAAGGATTTCAGAACTCGAAATCAGAAAAGGTAATAATTGAAACTCAGAACTCGTAAAAGTGATGCGAAATTTGGGTACGGATTAAAGAATTCGGATTTCAGAATTCATTATTGTTTTTAAAGTTCTAAGCACAGAAATTATTTGCACCAATAATTTTGAAAAATATCATAAATGCAAAAACCATAAATATCTGAAACAAGAAAAAGACAAACTCTTCTTCACTCCAAAAATTTATCATCATCACTTTCAATCGGAAAATCCAAACACCATGAAGGATGTACCTTTTAACTCGATCATGCAAGACAAAGGTACAAATGGAAACAAATCAAAATTTCCTGAACCGAAACAGAGACCCTTCATATGCAGACAATATCTACGTCATAGACGTGTTCTGTCTTTTTTATACTCTAGTTCTGTCTTTTGTCGCCATTATTTTTCTCCTCTAAATTTGCATATTGCTGATGTACTCTTTGTACAAAATATACACAAGAAAATACTTCTTTTTTTATATAAAAATCACGTATGTTCACTTGAGCATCATTCCCATCCAGACAATTTTATAAACTTAAATGTCACTTGTTCCACTTGAAATATTTCCTCTTCCGGCCCAACAACAAAACTGGAATGTCCAACTTCCCATAGTTCAGTTTAAAACCCATAACAATCAAATAAAAGGAAAAAGCAACAAAGCTGCAACCTTGCGAGTTCAGTTTGAAGTAATTGGATGTAAAAATGTCCAAGGACACTGATGCCATCCACTCCACATACCCGCAAATCCTCATTCTTTTGGGTTCATGGGGCGGGATGGTGTCACACTTTTGTATATATAACATTATTTTGGTTGTGGCCAACTTCACTGTGGTGGGGTTCCTCTGATGGCGCGGAGGAAGAAGATTGTGAGAATGACAGAATTCATTTTAATTTTCTGACGTTGTTATGGCTTGCCCTTGTTTGCTTTGAACTAGTGACCAAAGGGGCATATGGTTTACGTTGACCTGGTCTTGCTGCAGATATTATTATACGCAGGAAAATATTTTATACATTCCTCTCTTTTCAGGGGGAGGGCTAAAGCAAACTGGTGAGGCATATGAAATTGAATTATGTTTTTTTTTTTTTTGCTTTAAATAAAAGGGAATCGTCTTTTTGTTCTGTAAAAGGCATGATGTGTCGTTTATTTTTTTTCATTTTTTGGTATGCGGCTTGTTCTATGAAGCCTTAAACCATATGTTATTTAAAATTGGAAAAATTCCAATTCCATATATGTATAAAGCGACAAACGTAATTTTTTTTAAGGGTCAGCAATCTAGGTATATTGGTGGTAGAACCAGGAATACAAAATTACAAGTTTACTTTTGAAAAAGCAGAACTAGCTATAAACTTTATATTATAAAATTTAATATTAAAAATTTTTTTGGGCGATCATCAGAAATGAAATATATTACTCAATAAAGTTGTCGATTTCATACATATCTGCATTACATAGAAGAAAAAAATATTGCCTATGGGCGCAAATTTTGTAAAACTGAATGGATTTTTGAAATATCATTTCAGTAAATGAATAAATATAGTGATATCAGATGATGTGTCAGTTAAAATGTTGAATATTAGTATTTATTGGGTTTGTTTTATTGGAAAACACACAGAAATAAAATAAAATGGCTTTATTAGTAGGGTTTGTGTATTTTGTTCACTAATTAATTTTGGCAAACTTATTTTTGTCACTATACAGGAAAACCCATTAAAGAGAAACCCGCTTGATAGAAAAAACCCGCTTATCTGAAACACTTTTTTCATACCCGAGTACGACCAATTATATACCTATTAAACTTCCCGCTTGAACGAAACTTGCTTAAGTGAAAAATTCGGATACGTGAAAAATATTTTCAGTTAAATTTTATATTTTTCGTTGAAAAGAATTCTCATAAGTGAAAAAAAATTTAAATCGAACAGAACAAAAAATTTGCTGAACGCTTTCAATTATTTTCTATTTTTCATCTCCACCAAATTTTCACGCACGAAAATGACAGTTGAATTTCTGATATGTCACCCGCGTATAGGTGGAATAAAGACTGTGACATTTTTTCATTTCTCTTAAGTAGGTATTTAAAATGGGTTTTAATCGAAAATTCTCAAAAATAAAATTGTTTTATTTAGGGTTTGTGTATTCTATTATCCGTAATCTAATTATTCCAAACTTATTTTTGCAAGTACAGGAAAACTCGCTAAAGACTAAAGAGGAACCTCATATGCGCTTCAGAAAAAAACCCGCTTATCTGAAACACTTTTTTCATTCCAGAGTATTTTGTCGACCAAGTATACCTACCTATAAAACATCCCGCTTGAGCGAAATTTGCTTAAGCATAAGAAACACCATCGTGTGAGGTGTAGGAATAGAACTGTATTCGTGCTGCATTAAAATTAATATCATTTATTATGATGAATTTTTAAATTTATTGGATGAATTTAGCAAATCTTTGTAGAAATCACAAAATTAAAATAAAAAAACTTTGGTTAATTTTTACACGTTTGTTTATTTTAAAATTAATTAAAAACAAAAATTTAAATCTTTATAAGTTTTCATTATCACCAGGAGACACCTTTGTTTCTTTTTTTGCAACTATAAATAAAATGGTCATTTAGCAAAATGTTTAAAAAAATGAGCTAAGTTCGCACTTACGTTTTTTTTCATTAAGCAGCGCAATACTATATCCACCTTAAAAGAACTTATAAATTCACGTTTGTCAATTTTTTTAATACTTATAAAACTTAAACAGTGAATGCACTTAGGTACCCAAATGCAATTATAAAATTATACCTTTCTTTCTTTTTTTGTGTTTAGGTTCAAAGCTAAAACTACATCATTTTCTGCTTTCAAGCTTCTTTTTTAACTTCGTTTTTATTTATTTCCTTATTTTTTTTACTTTGATTGACTTTTTAAATTTTCTTCACTTTATTAAATTTATATTTCACGTTTTATTCCGAATAAATAAATATTTGTACTTCTTTTTTTTTCAATTTTACTATACGACTGGCGGCGCGGCGGTCAAAAAGCAAGTGAGAACGTTCCGAGTAAATGACTAGTCAAAGCTAAAGATTCTACAAAACTTTTCGTCGTATGCATAAAATAAAATTGAAATTGTTTGTGCATTTTGTGAATGCTAAGTATGACTAACATTATAAAAAAAATAGTAAATAATACAAATGCACGTGGGAAAACATAAAACGTATTCGTATAATATACGAAAACACATTGATAGCATAACGACTGTTTTCTTGAATTTACAAAATATTTTCGTAAAACTAATTCGTTGGTCAGAACGAAAAAGCAACGGTAAGATGCAGTTGTGGGTAATAAGAAATGTTTTGAAGACCTATTAAAGACTTTCGTATATTTTACGAATGGTAAAAACCTAGTTTTGTTACAAAACATTTTGTGAGAAATACCTACAACTGTATTTCGTATCCACACAAAATATATTTTGTGTATTTTACGAAATGCTTTAAAAGTTTAACGATTGTATTTGTAAACTTACAAAATGTTTGTAGTTTTTCAAAATCATTCGTAAAAATATTCGGAAATTGAACATACGTATTTCTGCTTTCTCTGAAAAAAGATGTATTGAGTACATTTTACAAATTTTTTGTACAGATCACGAAACATTCGTGTGAAAAAGAGTTAGAAATGTGCTTTCGTAAATTTTACAAATTTTTCGTATCTCTGAATTGTTTGCTCTCCATGTTGGCTACGAAAAATTAGTATATTTTACAAAATTTCGTATATTAAACGAAAAATCAATCTACGAAAATGTTTTGTAGTGAATTTACGAAATTTTTTTTTGGGTGTACAAATTCTATATACTATCTACTGAAGTACATCAGGCAAGTAGAAGACTTAGCACTATTTTCTGTTATTTAAATTTAGTCCAGGCAACTCCAAAAGATAAATAAAATTTTGTCTAGCTTTAAATTTTCGTTTAATGGAATTTTTAAATCCGCTTAATGTTTTTTCAAGTGAAAAACCCGGTTAGATAATAGAAAGATTACATTTTTCCGTTTCTCTTAAGCTGGTTTTACTGTATAAAGGTTTTTAGTTGGCAAAAATAATGCTCAAGTCTGCCTTTCGTTCTTTTTTAATAAAAATAAAAAAATATAAAATCTTCAAGCACAATAATATATACCTACGTATATTGAACTAGCATTAGAAATCAAATATTCAAATAATAAATTAATTTATATTATTTATTTTTTATGTAGATAATCTCCATATTGTGTATATTATTTCGAAAAAAATAACAGAAAAATACTAAATTTAAGAAAAAATACTTTAAATTTATTTATTTATTAAATATTATCACAACATTTGTTTATAATTTTTCATTTAGTGACGCATTTCGATCTTAAACTTCATCATCGGGATTTAATTTATTGACTCGTAATGTTGTTTATCCAAAGTTCAATTCTTCTTTATTTTTATTCAAAGCATGATATAGAATTTTGTTTGAAAAAGAATTTCAAAACATTGTTAACTTTGTAAAATAATGTCTTTCTGCATCCGAAGGAACTGTAAGATGAATTCTTTTTGTTGTTGTGTAGATAAAGCATCACTTTTTGCATCATTCCTACTTACACTAATAGAATTTAAGCATTATATCTGAGTAAAGTAATGTGAGTGGGTCATATCTCCTAACAAGATATTCAAGTCTCTTTGCTTTATCCCTACACGCGCGGCGTACAGAGTTTAAACCGCAGTCCATTGAAAATATAAACATTGAAATTTAATCTTCCACATTTTTTGATAATCAAAAAAAAAAACGGTTTCCTTTGGGAAAGAATTTCCAATCCTTTTTCTTCAAACAACCATACAAAAAAAAAACAGTTGCAGCTGACTTCTTTCACTCAACGTCTATATATGTTAACATTGCATAATTTATATATTTTACGTCCAATGAATAACTATACAATGAAATCGATTTTAAATGCAAATTCAACATTATCTTCTTTGGCTTATGTCAAGAAATCTTTTTTTTTTTAAACATTTTGAATAACCTCGAAGCGAAAAGAGAATAGAATTCAATTGATGGAAAATGATGATTGTATTGATTTCGAAATCACAGTTTAATCTTTATTGTTATTTTAAGAAAGAGTATATTTTGTAGGTTTTTTTAATTGATTGATATTATGTTATAGTAATTTCAGTCAAATTAGGTTTTTAAATTATATATTAGTTATAATCATTTTTAACTACGTGGACTTTGTAAATAATTGTAATTCATTTTTTTGCGAATTTCATCCAAATCGTTAGAGCTAAATCGTTAATTGCAGTTGGTGCATTTAACTAAAACCAATTTCAATATTCTTTTCTCGGTCATCAGGATAACAATTTCATGTAAATTATTTGAGTCCTTTCTGAGAAATGGACCCATTTCCGACTTAAAATAAGAAGTAATCAGGTGGACGTGGCTGTTGAAGGATTCTGCATAATCCAATTTTTATTTTCTTATTTATCAGTGTAGCTTCTAAAAATTTCACCCAAATCGTTTGAATTTATTGCGATAAACTAAATAAGGAATAATAACAGTGGGCGGAATTTTCCAAAACTGCTTCCTAAATTTTGTCATTCTTCGAAACAAATACTTTAAATTTCATACAAAATACCATTATGTAGTTCCGATTCCGCAAAGTCACGAAACAATAAAAGTGGGCGAGCAGTGGGCTTATTTTACAATTTTTTATTTTATTTTTACCTTATTCATCAGAAAAAATCCTACAAATGCAAATGCAAATGCAAATGCAAATAATTTTAGTCGTTTCCGATAAATCAAAAGCTATTAAAAGTGCGCGTGGCAGTGGTCGAATGCTACTAAATTTTGTATCATTCATAAGAATAACTCTGAAAATTTCATTCAAATCATTTGAGTCGTTTCCGAGAAATGGAGACATTTCCGACTGTTTCCGAGAAACTAAGAAGTATGAAAAGTGGGCGTCACAGTAGGCGGATTTAAAAAAAAAAATTGTCTAATTTTTTATGACGAAAAAGAGTTGATAATCGAAAATTTGGATAAAAACAAAAATTATGTCTTCCCTATAATGGAATATTAAACTTACATAGGCTATGGATTCCTACAAAAATAAACTAGAATTTGAAAACTTATTAAGTCGCGCTTTCTTATCTATTTGTTCTGGGTACAAATGTTGCAAAAGATTTAAAATTATTTTCCAGATTGGCTAGAATCATGAATTTTTAAATACATATATACAAATAAAATTTTTGTTTAAAAAAAAACATTATTTTTATTTACATTATTTGTATCTACATGTCGCACCCTTAGAATGAAAGTGACCTAACTCAAAATTTTTGTGACTTCTTATTTTGTCAATAAACTGATCTTAAAAAGCAAAATGAACTCTTAAACCAGGTGGTAAAAAAGATGCCGAATTTTTTAGTTAGGTCACTTTCATTCTAAGGGTGCGATGTATATTTTTTAGTTCATTAATAAAAATTCTTAAATTAATTTAAAATAATTTAAGTTGTTTTTTATTTAATATTTAATTAATAATCTACACATTATAGCTAACATATTATAGCCATGAATATTTTTATTTTCCAAAGTTAAGGTACACTTTTGTGGGCACTTTATCCAAACAATAAGTTAATAAATCTAAAACTTAAAATAAGCAACCCATATACATATAATTTGTAAAGGTATCTTCTGGGTAGTTATAAGAAATTAAAAAAAAAAACTTATAAAAAGTTTATTTAGGTCTTTACTAATTTAACATTTTAACAACCACAACGTATGACAAAGTATACATATATGTATGCTTTCCGAAAAATACTACAGCTACCACCCACATTAAACATTTTATTTCACAAAGACTTTCAAATTCGCCATCATGAGTCAAAAATTATATACAATTTCCGTCTTGGGCATTCTGATGGGTATATATAAAATGACTGCAATAAAAGAGGAGCTTGAGCATTATACTTGCCCTTCTCGTGTGATGTTGATGCTGGCTTCATTATCTCTTCCTCGCTATCGTTAATGAATCGCCCCAAGCTGAATACTATCATCATCATCATCATCATCACCATGATGCGGCAATTGTTGTTGGGTTGGTTCTATGGTGATGGTTTTTATTGCTGATACGATATAGTTAGTTATCTAAAGAGTTGGGCATGGGCTTTATTATATCATTTGCAACTTCCGTTTCTCCTTTTGTGTCTGGTTATTCTAAAATATAATTCTATATAGATATAGGTAAGGGATATACCTATATTATATACTTTTAAAACAACAAAAGACTAAACCTACAGGGAATATTATACAGATTCGTGTTGAAAATTAGCATTTCCTACCTTAATGCGACCATTTTTGGTTTTTTGGTTCTGAGGCTATTTAAAAGTTTATCGTTTCAATATTTTATTTAAAAGATCCGAGTGTTCAACTGAAGCTTATTTAAGCAAAATTATATATATAACCTCTCATTTAAGGAAGTTCCATTCCGAAGGGATTCTTTGTTTTCATGTTTTATTTTTAACAGGTTTTTTGAAATTTTTAGAAAAAGATATGTGTATTGCAATTTAAGTCATTTCACTTCAATCTTAAATTAGAAATGATGTAATTAATTAGTCAATGCATGTGTAGATGTAGATGTAGATACCTAATTTAACTTGAAAGCAAAATGTAATCAGGAAACTAATTTCCGGTGAACAAACAAATGGATAGAAAATTCCCATTCACCTTTTTATATGAAAGAATATTTAACATACATATACCAGACTTTCGTTTTAAAAGGTTTGAAAAGGTAATATTCAACTCACGTCACAAATATTGGTCATGTCCTTAATTAAGTTTCATGCTGAGAGTTTCGATTTATTTCATTCAAATATAGAAACACATTACTACCTTCTTATTGGGGTATTATAGTTGGACGGTGAAAAATAGAAAAGGAAATAATTATTACAGACAACAACAACAAAATAAGTATTTATTTTCGTGTTCAAGAGCTTGGAAAATGTGAATGAAATGGGATTGATTTGATGTTGAATGCTTTGAAGGTAAAATAATAAAAAAAGGTTTAAGAGCAAATAAAATGTTCTTGTTCATAATATAATATGGTATCTATAAAAGACTATTGAGCAAAGGTTTTGTTTATTTATTTACGACAAAATATGTACTTATTATACTAATACTTCTCCAATTCAATTAAACCGATGTCGCTGAAATTTTCAAGTCTGAAAAGTTTTTATTTGTAAAATTCGTCCTTTGCTATAAAGTTATACTAGCCGTGTTTTTTTGCAAGCCCGGGGAGAATTGGATGAAAAAAACGACGTGCATGCTTAACAATTAACATGTTAAATGCAACAACAACTAATCCCGGAGAATTTTCGGGGCTTAACTTAAACTGTGTTACCGGCATGAATTGCATACATGTTATCGATAGTTTGTATGAAAACTCCATGTTTTTTACTGTCATGGCGTCGCTAATCCCCGCTGTCGTTTTTTTCAACCAATTCCCCCCGGGCTTGCAAAAAAACATGCCTACTATATGGCAAGTTATGGATTCATAAAAAAATCGAACTCGAGATTTTGATCAAATTTGACATCAAGAATTCGAAAAAAATGGGTCTCGCTATTCTGTCTGTCCTTTCGGCTGCAGCTTAAACGGGTGGGTCGATTTTCTTTAAACTTGGTACATAGAGTTTGTTGGGCATTCCCCCGACAATATTTTTTCATTTTTTTAGGACCAAAAACAACAGTAAAATTTTTTTTTTAGCAAAAAATGAAAATCTTATTTATTTGAAAAACGTGCCCACAACTTAAAAAAAAAAAATTCGGTTTTTCTCATTATATAAAAAAAATATTTTTCGAAAAATGGTTATAGGTAAACGGTACCTCCCATAGAACCAATTTTTTTTCTCACAAATGGTTCAATTGATTTTAATCAATTTTTTGTGGAGAATGTTTTAAAAAGTATGAAATTTTTAAAAATATGAACCAAAATTAAAAAAAAAAAAAATTTTTGGATTTTAAAAAAAAGTTTCAAAATTTTATTTTGATAGTTTAATAATTCGAAAACGATTTTATCGATTTTTTATTATACTTAGCAACCAGAAGGTTACCATATTATTGGACAAAACATTTTATATCGATTAAGAATGATATTTCGAAAATGGGTCGATAGTTTTTTTCAAAAATATTTTCTTAACTTTTATATAAAAAAAATATTTTTTTTTTTTTTAAATCACCAATGATTTTTTAATTTTTTTTATAAATTAAAATTTTTTTAAGAAACTAGTTGGCGTACATAATGTTGTTGTTTGTTATTGTTAGTTTTTGTATTCTCGCATTATGCTACCTTAAATTAAAATACGCTTTTAGTAGGTGGCATAAAATATAGGTTCCCATTACACAGTGGCGTAGGGTGGGTTTTTGCCGTCCGGGGCAGAGTCATTTTTTGCCGCCCCTAGCAACTTTTTTTCTGATGCCTCTATTTGTTATTATTGTTTAAAAAAAATCAAGTGAAACAGCTTACCTTGTTATAATTTAGTTTTTTTATTGAAAGTACAATTGAAGTATTCAACACTTGTTTTATTTTTTTTAAAAACGGTTCGCTTGTTTTTAACTGTTCAATAAAAGGTGATAAGGTTGTGCGAAGGTGCCATTTGACATTTCAAATTTTTTTGTGCGAGAGTGAATATACATAGATATACAAAAAAATGGACTTTATTCACTTACACCTAATTTATACCCTCTGTGAAAAATAGGCAGTAAATGTAAAAACTAAACATTCTAAAGCGAAGAACAAATTAACCTGCAAATTTGAGAATTGTAAATAAAATTTAGCACACTCTATAGCCGAGTGCCCCATCCCCAAGCGGATAAATGACACAATTAACCGAGCAATAACTCCAGAAATTGTCAGTTACTTCAGAATGATTACTAAATTTATTGAAAATTAAAAATTTTCGGTGATAAAAGTAAGCCTATCTATATGAATGAGCCAACTAACATCGAATCAGTCAAAACAAACCAAATGTTTTTATTTTTTTCGCAGTCTCACTCTCACTACTTACTAGCAGGGTTCGAACCGCAATACTAAAATTTCGGAGCAGACTTGTAAAAAAAGTGAACTTAATCGAAAATTTCCGAAGTATAGGTTTTAAAATTAAGGAAAATTTCAAATTTTCAAACACCAGATTTTTAACAAAAAAAACACATCACATAAATTCTATTCGTTTCACAACCGAATAGAATTCAGAATTATAGTTGTAAAATATAAAAACTTTTATATTTAGAAAAAAAAATTAGTAGATCTCAAAAGTGAAAGAGTAGATTTATTTTCCTTTTTAAAATTGAAGGAGAATTGCAATTATTGGCTGTGTCACCGCTCGAAAACTTTTAAATAATTTCTTTGGAATGATAAAATGTATCCATTTTGAAGAAAAACGGATCCAAATGAAAATAAAATACATAAACAGAACATACAGAAATCTTTTAACACTAACGCCTGTTTTGATAAATACATGTTTTTAAAAATTGCCGCCCCCTAGCAATCTCTCTCCCGAAAATTTTGGAAATTTTCCGCCACTAAAATGGATCCAAATGACAAAAAAAAATATAAAAACAGAACATACAAAAATCTTTTACATTAACGCCTGTTTGAATAAATATTTCGAAAAATTGCTGCCCCTAGCAAATTGCCTCCGGATATACATTTGGGAAAATTGCTGCCCCATATTTGGGAAAATTGGCGCCCCTAAGCAAAGTGCCGCCCGGGGCCTGTGCCCTCCTTGCCCCTGCCACGCTACGCCACTGCCATTACAGATGTATTTCTTTTAAAATCAGAGTAATTATTCCGACTTTAAAACCACCGTGTGATCGCACATAAGAGCAAGTTCTTTGGACACAGTCGTGCATATTATTAAGTAGACGCTCGATATAGTGAATCTCGGAAGAGTGAACTATCCAGTTTAGTGAACACACAAAATTTTATACAGACTACTCTAAATAGTGAACATAAAGGTATCTCGATATAGTGAACACACATTTTTTTTTTAATATTTAACAACATATATTCCAGCTGCGTTTTAAGATATTTTACCGTTCATTTATGTGTTTCGTACAGTCAGACAGGAAAGAAGGTATCCCCTTAACTCAGCATAACACAAGTTAACACTTTTTTGACATATTGTAATTGTGAAAACAAATTAAGCCATATTCTGAAATTTTATTTGAAAAAGATAACCATGTTTGCAAATGTTTTTCCAAAGTAACGTATTGAAGTTAAAAAACGTTTCCAATAAATAGCAGTACATATACCATTTTAAAGTTGAAAAAAAGTGAAATTTTTTTTTAAATTTAATTCTTATTTAAGAAAAACTAATTTTTTTCTGGAGATATGTATGTAGTTTTTCATTTTTTATGAATAATCAGTATGTTATTTATAATTTTATGAAATGTTTGTCTCTTTTTAACCAACTAAAATTTTGTACGCTTTAATAAATAAAAAAATATTTATTTTGTATCATGTATCAAATTCACATTGGAAAACCTTTTAAGCTTCTCTCTCGAAATAGTGAACAATCTCGAAATAGTGAACAGGCCTGGTTTTTATTACTTTACTATCGAGCGTCTACTTTATTAAAAAAAACACTGGATAGATAGACAGATAAATATATAAATAAATAGATACATAAATATATAGATAAATCGGAAATCACCAAATTTAAAGAATTGAATTGCAAGAACAAAATTTAACATCAATAATCAAAAAATTAGAACTTACCTATAACTTTATCTTAATTCTTAACTAATAACATTTTATCACTATTTTTTTACGGGAAGTCCGCTCATAAGCTACAAATGAGAAAGAGAGGGAGTTTGAAGTTTGTAGCTGATAAGAGTATGTGTGTATGAAAAAATGTGGTTAAGTTTAATTGTGGTAAGAATTGAGTTAAAATATTACTGAAGTTGTAGATTAGTCAAAAAATGGTTATTCAAAAACTTGTTATTAGATTTTAATAATTTGCAACCACTAAACAATATTCTTTTTTTAAAGCAGTTTTTTAAAAATTCATTCCCAACAACTAACAAGGAACTAGATTGGTTGATTTAGAACCAGTAAATAACACCAAGCTCTGTTATAAAACACAAATTATTTAAAAACTTATTACAAATTATATACCTAGTGGCAAAGAATGAGTTAAAAATATACCCACATTTAAACTTGTTTTATATAGATTGGTGAAATGGTAATTAAATGGTAAGCAAAATCTTAAATATTTTCTTTAAGTAGCTTAAAGGCATTTTTCAAACCTTTTTTTTAAAGGTTATGATAATGGGACAATTTTACAATTTATTTTGGCGTAAGGAAACTAAGATAAGAAAAAGAACACAAATAATCGACGTAATCCAGAGAACGAAGCGTTTAAAATGGAGCTGGGCTGGACACATATCTAGAATAGATGATCAGAGATGGACGAAAATAATAACTAAATGGCAACCGACGAATGAAAAACGATCTAGGGGACGACCAAAAAAGAGATGGGCAGACGATTTGAAAGATTTTAACCAAAATTGGTACAACGACGCAAAGAACAGAGATTTATGGGCAGCTTTGGGGGAGGCTTATGCCGGAACATAACATTTATAACAGAATACATAAGAAAATTTGAATACTATTAATTGTAAACTATTATTGTAACTATTAATTCTAACTTATATTATTAACTTTAAACCTCGACGAAAATTGTTTGTTAATTAATGTTCATTTTATTGTATTGATTAATTTTTTTTTTCTCTTTTTCTTTATTACCTAAATTTGTATATAAATTAATTGGCGAATAAAGCTTTTAATAATAATAATAAGGAAACTAAAATTATCAAAATAACTCATTTCTAACCATATTACGACCAAAAATTAAAAAAAATAAAATGGAACATACAATTTTTTTTTTTTTTGGAAAACCGAAACATCAAAAATCTACGACATCGACATAAATTCAGATAAATTTTATATTGGCACTTGATGTCATATTATTTTACTACCATGGAAGTCTAAAAGTCTAACACTTACAAAAGTTAAATAAAAATGTATTTATAAGTTACAACTAACTAGGTATCATCTGTATGACTTTATTAAAAATTCCCACACAAAATTATATCATAGAAAATTATTCCAAATTCAATGATGTTAACTTCAGGTACCTACCTATAAAATAAATTATAATCAAATATTATATGCCGTTTACATGCGGAGCTGAGTGGCTTTTTAACAGCAGTGCAAAGCTCCTTATACCATACTCGTTTATAGATGACATGTATGAAAAACCAAACTTCGATATGAGTTTGAATTGAGAACAAAAATCTTTACTTTTGTAAAATTCATATAGCAACCGTCTTCATCATCGTCATACAAAGGCAGAGGCATTATATAGGATATATAGGAATTCTAAAATAAGCTGTTGACAGTAATGGCGGTGTTGTGGTGGCTTTATGTCAGTTATATCATTGATTCAACCATTTTATTTTGGCATTAAAGGATCTGTATAAAGGTCGTGAACCACATGAATGTACCTACAAGTAATACGATAAAATACAATTTTGAAATTGCTTTCTATACCAAGAAGTCTTATAACCACATACATGATGTTGGTTAAATGGGTATATGATTAAGAATGCAGTAAGGCTTCGCATATTATAAGGCTACACACGTGACACGACGTGTTTCTTTACAAATATTCATGAATAATATTATATTTCTTCATTTAAGATATAATATCTGGTAAGCTGTTGCATTAAGATTCTTATAATAATTTTTGAAATGTAAAATGCGGAACCACAATTTTATCAACTTTTTACGAGTATTAAATATAATATAAGATGAAAATAATGGGCCTTATCACAGGCCCCGTCGTAATAGGTTCGTACTACGAATCTTGAAAAAAGTATCATAGCACCGTTGTCGTAAAAAAAATATTGCCACGATTTTGTAGGCTATCGATATAACTTTTCACCGCCTCTGAATTGGCTTGGAAATATTTCTGTTACAACGGCAAGTTTAATACTTTTTTTCGGGATTCGTAGTACGAATCTATTACGACGGGGCCTGTGATTAGGCCGAATGATTTTTGGTTTAAAATTGTTTCCTTTTACAAAGAAGATGTTTCAAGAAATTAATATTGGAAGAAACTTATAGACCACATTTTTTTTGGGGTGGTGTGAATGAGAGCAAAAATGCACTGGTATTGTAAGATAGATCTTTACTTTTCATATCCAAATATAAAAGTCTTGGATGCCCCCACAATAATTATTATTGAGCTGTTTGAGGCCAAAGAGAGCCCCCAAAGTACTCTCAGACCACTTTAAACGAAGTTGTATTGTAGTTGGTGCTCCCACACTAAATATTGAGCTTTTGTGCCTATATTACTAATGTAAGGAGGCCCCAAATCACTCTTAATAAACTTTATATTCTAAAGGGTTTGAAATACCTACTATCAGTTCATTTAAAGAAAGGCTATATCACACAAAATGTCAGTGCCGCAGAAACAGAATAAAAAAGGACATCAAACAATATTTCGATTGCTGTGATTATTTTTTTTTTTGGTTTCGGTAGAAGTAGGAAACATCATAATTATAAAATGTGCATTATTCTAGCAATTTATTCAAAAATAAAGTCAAATTTTTTTTTAACTCCAATTATACATAATAAAAATTTAGGAGCAGACTGTATTTATGGCGGCTAAAATTACACACCGATAAAATTTTACTATCGTCGTTTTTGAAGCTAATTATTTTTCACTCCTTCTACGCATTTACTATTTTGTGCAGCCCTTTTTCTTAAAGTCGATGGAGACTTCTTGACTCCCAGTCCGCCCCTGGGAAGCTGGTATCAGTAAGAAAATATCACAACAAAAAACATAAATGTTTAAAAAAGAGCCAAGTTCTTCTATATGAAAATCTGTATATTTAACAACTCAGCCGTGAAAAGTAGTGAGATCTAAAAGTATGCCAAGTTCTAACTTTATGAAGGTTTAATATCAAATATTTTAAGAAGAGTAATATTGAAACAACACCAAGTTATGAGAGAAATTTATTATTTAATGATTACTGACTAAAATTTGGGGGTTCATATTGTCTAGTTTTCAAAACGTTTTGAATTGTGAGTAATTAAAAGAATTACGCTAAGGAAATTTGGTGTGGTGCTTTTTCTTGGATAGCCTACCAAATTTTCGGAATTTGAAGTTCCTGACTTTATTGGTACTGAAGTTAGAGTGGGGTCGAAAATCGCCTGAGTTTGTTCCTGTATAAAAAGGGTGTTGTGCCAGAACTTGGCTCGGCACTACCGTGCCCTTTGATTTCTAAATGCAATCACATTTTATTTAGAGACCGGTTTCATACTCATCTTTGGGTGTTTTGCATGCAGAAGATCCCATTCAAGACGTCTTGGACCCCCATTTTCATGTCATATAAGGCCCTCAGATCCTTTATTAAATATAATGATTTAGTTGATATACTTTTTATATGGTCTTAAAATAATAACCCATTTTCATATTTGCTTATGAAAAATTAGGATCTAACGGGTGATTTTTTAAGAGGTTTAGAACTTTAAAAAAAAAAAAAACACAAAAAATTCGAAAAAATTAATGAAATATTTATTTGAATCGATAGTTTGAACCTTGCAATTTAATGTTTAAAGATAATTTTATGCAAATGTTGACCGCGGCTGCGTCTCAGGTAGCCCATCCGCTGAGTCCAATTTTGGCATACTCTTTCACACATATCGGCCGGTATCTCACGAATGAATGCATGGATGTTGGCTTCCAGTGCGTCAATCGAAGCGGGCTTGTCCCTATAGACATTAGCCTTGACATACCCCCACAAAAAATAGTCTAATGGTGTCAAATCGCACGATCTAGGCGGCCAATTGACCGGCCCGAAACGTGAAATTAACTGTTCACCAAACTCGCCTCGCAATTGCGCCATTGTTTCGCGTGCTGTGTGGCATGTGGCACCGTCTTGTTGAAACCACATATCATGCAAGTCAAGAACTTCCATTTCGGGCAAAAAAAAGTTTGTTATCATCGCTCGGTAGCGTTCACCATTGACAGTAACGCTGCGATTCGCATCATCTTTGAAGAAATATGGCCCAATAATGCCGCCGGCCCATAAACCGCACCAAACAGTGGCTTTTTCGGGATGCATTGGTAGCTGTTGCAATGCTTCTGGCTGATCTTCACTCCAAATGCGGCAATTGTGCTTATTTACGTACCCATTCAACCAAAAATGAGCCTCATCGCTGAACACAATTTTTCGATAAAAGCGCGCGATGAACATTTCGAACCGAGCACGAATTTTGATAGTAAAATTCAATAATTTGCAAGCGTTGTTCATTTGTAAGACGATCCATGGTTAAATTGCAAACCAAACTGAAGCTGTTTGACAGTGACACAAGGTACTAAACACACGTCAGCTGTCAAAACCAGTGTTGCCAAAACCAAACCAGCTAAAAAATCACCCGTTATATATAAAAATACCAGTGAATTTTCGCTATCATATGCTCACCCAAAATTTGCTGTGGGCTCTCAGTCTAATTCTTAAATTCTAGTCTTTAAGAGAAGAAAAACCGCGAAGAGAACACTGAAGTATCTTTTTCTCGTCGCATTATGAATAAAGCTTAAATGATACTTTGAAGTACATTATGTGTATTGCCTACCTATCCTAATAATAAATTGATGAAAAACAAATATTTATTTTGTATTCGAAATCTAAGGTAAAGTGGTTGCAAACGTCAAACGTTCACAACGCATTCACAAGTCTGTACCAGCGACAATAATTGTCAAAAATTCACTTTCTTCATTGATGTTTGTTCACTTCACGAGGAAGTATGTACTCGGCTTAAAACTGAAAAATTGGTAAAAAATTAACATTGTGACGAAGATGACACCTACATACGTCAATTGGATGGCAGCCAAACTAAAATGGCATACAAACTTGGAACTTCTAGGAATTCGACAGTGGAGAATGGAAAACACTGGAAGATAGTAGACGCCTTATAAAAAGCCGCTGCAATTGCATGCAGAAGATGAGGAAATAGTTCATTTTGGTTTCTGTTCAAGTTCTTCAGGCGATAAAAAATAAATTAGAAACGTTTAACCGCGAAAATTAAATATAATACAACAAATTCCTCTCGGGTACCATTTTCCATCACTTTCATTCTTTTTTTAATTTTTCTTTCTGGTGGCGTTCGCTTTATAGGTTCGCTTGCATTACGCTATGTACGGTATCTGGTTTCTTAAATAAAATATATTAATTCATGAGAACAAAAATTAAAAATCGTTGGAGCGGTTTTTTTAAAAAATTGATTGTTTGCATATAAAATTGTGAAAACATTTTTAAGTAAAAAAAATTGGTACGCCATTTTTGAGTGTTAATTAATGCAGAGTTAAAAAATTACAAAAAAAAATTCATTACCAAACCCAATTTCGAAACACCGAATTTTTGAAAAAATAATTTTGAACATTTATTTAAAAATATAAAATTTGTTTCACTGAAAATTTTGATTTGCAATATTACTCAATTTTACTAGAAAAAAAATTTCATTAAAATCAGTTGAACGCAGATAATAATTATCTAGCAAGTCGAAAACCAAAAAAAAATGATTCGATGAGAGATACCATTTTCAATCGATAGAAAGTTTTTGTATCCAATAATGTGGTAGAACGTACTAATTTTAGCACATATAATGATATTAATCAAAATCGTTGGATCCGTTTTTGAGAAAAATGAGATTTTCCTTACATATGGTTTTTAAACACTTGTATGGGAGGTACCGTATATTTTTGGTTATAACAATAATTTTTATTTAAAATCTGCTAGATAATATTAAAAAATTCCGACTGCTTAGTTTAATAAAAATCGATTAAGTCGTTTTCGAATAATTAGATTTTGAAAAAAAAAAAACATTGAAACTTTTTTTTAAATCTAAAATTTGGTTTACAAAAAAATTTATCAAAATCAGTTGAACCTATTTTGAGAAAATCGAAAATAAAAAAAAATGATTATATGGGCAGTACCATTTATAACCATTTTTCGGAATTTTTTTTGTTTTATAAAATGGTAGCCGTTTTGTAAAAAAAATTACTGATTTTTTTTTTTAAGTTGTTGGTACATTTGGAGAAACATAATATTTAATTTCTTGTTAAAAAAAATTTGTACGGGAGCTATGGTTTTTTTTTGTCCTTAAGAAATAATGAAAACGTCTCAAGGGAATGCCCAAAAAAACGCCATGTACCAAATTTAAAGAAAATCGACTTACCCGTTTAGGCTGCAGCCAAAAGAACAGACAGACAGAATTGCGAAACCCTTTTTGTTCAAAGTTGATTTAATAAGTATTGCATTTAAATATTTTACAAATAATCTTATTTTTATAAAAAAAAAAATGTTTTTAAATTTCTTCTTCTTTCATACTTTCTCGTTAGTAATATCATAAAAATTACTAAACCATTACTCTTAGTCTGTGCCATGTGTCGCCATATAATTGTTTTAAATTACAAGTTCATTAGATCCATTCGTGTATTATATTTAACACGATAGCTATCAATATAATTTTAACATGTTATTTTCATATAACATTATATCTTAGCTTAAAACAACTGGGTTTTCAGTATATAACAATTTTCAAACCAAACTCTCTTATATTTTTAGAAATCAATATTAATAATTATATGCTTTCATATAGTTAATTTTAAGGAGCACCCCATTTTTAATTAATTGGTTAACTCTTTCGTAAAACCCTCATTCACTTTCTAATGAGAAAAATAATGAGATAACATAATTAAAAGCACAGATATAATTTTCGCGGTAAGCCAGAACCACCATTTTGCTTAAAACTAAATTATTGCTATACGTAGAATTGGCAATATACATATATAAGAGAAAATGAAATACATACTAACTTAATTGGAATTCTGGTGTAGTCCGTGGTGATAGTGCGGTAAAGGATTGTCTTGTTTATAAATCTACATATACATATATATTATACTTATGGTCGTACCCATAAACCATGACAAATTCAAGAAAATTGTTTTAAGAAAGTCGCGTGCCATCTTAACGAAAACGTGATCTGCGTTAAATAAAGGGAAAATGAATAATATACCTACACGTCGTTGTTGTTCTCTCTTGTCCATATAATTTAAGCCTGAGTATTTTTATGTTTATGTTTTACAAGAAAAGGCAAATGTTTAAGAAGAAATCTACATAAACAATACTAAATACATAGGGACAATGTATACATGTATATTTGGTTATATTTTTGTGAGTTGAATAATTTACTTTTATATACGAGGCAAAGTGTTTTTTAACTTAATCCAACTAAAAGTCAGTTTGGGTAATATGGCAGTCTTACTTGCATTTTTTTTCCCAATATATGTATGTAGGTCTCTTCATAAATTTTATTTTATTATGTTGGGAGTATTAGGTACTTTACTTGGATGGAAACTAAATTTTTAATTAAAACATACAAAATGCTGAAAGAAAGTTAAAGCTATGCAGACTTCTTCTTACATCCATATTATTCAATTGATTAATCCAGATTAAAATTTAAATCCAGATGTAAATTAATTTCATAATGCAATAGTTAGATTAAACGAGTGAATAATATGGAATTGGATTTAACTTAAATCCAATTCCATATTATTCACTTGTTTAATTCACATTTTAATACAGTTTTTTTTTTTAATCCAGTTTTCCTTAATCCATAATCCATATGACGATTAATCCAATTGTATTTAAACTAGTCTCCGGAAGCCAGTTGAAGTATTTAAATCCCGACGAAAATTTAATGTCATGTTATTTACTTCTTTTTCGTGTTTTTTTAATGAATTTTTTAGATTCCCAGAATTAAAAAAATCAAATAAATATATTAAATGATAATAAATAAAGAAATAAATACTTAAGGAAAGAAAAAATAAAAATAAATTAAGAAAAAAATGGATTTTATTCGTGAAAAACAAGCTAGCTATATGTTAGCGGTTTAAACGCTTAACTTTATTTATTTTCCAATCAAGAGAATTTTTATTTTCATTTTAAAGAAATTTGACACCTCCCAAAATTGACATTTTGATTAAATCATTTTAAATATTGAAAATTAGGACAATTTAAATCCATTGGATTTAATGCATTTGGTAATGGTTGTACTAAAAATTCACTTAAATCCAGAGTGAATCATATGGTCGTTAATTACTCTTTTTATAATGAAACTTTATCAAATTCTTGGCACGAGTACGATAACTTGGGCGCCGAAAATTGATAACGGATTTTTGTAGAGGGGTCAAATACAAACACTTATACTTTGGAAGGGGGGGGGGGATTATCTCGCCCCGTTTAGGAGGTAGGGGCGATTTTCAACAAAAAAAACCACTTAAATGGAAAAACAAATATTAAAAAACAATGACAATACTTAAAATTCAAAACAATAACGGTTTTAAAAGCTAGAAGTCTGTTCTTTAATCCTACATTTAAATTATGTATATTATTTGTGTCAATAGTTTTCCAAAAATTTGCATTCAAACTCAAAATTTTGATAAAAAAAAAAAAACGAAAAAAAAATATTTGTATCAATTTTTCTCAAAACTGTGAAATGGAAAACCAAATTTTCTTTTAATGGCCAATGCTCATATCAATTCTGAATCGAACATAAAAAAAACCGAAAGCTTTTGTTTTTTGAGAAATTTGAAAATTACTGATACTAGTTTTAGTTTTACATTTATGCTGTTTTGCACTCAAATAATGATAGGTATACTTAGAACCAAAGAGATAAAAAAATTCGCATTTTGCAACTTACTTTACAACTACGACCAAATTGTGCTGTATTGTGCTCAACTTGAGCCGCCAGGTGTCGTAAAAATTTTGTTTTTATTCAAAAATCGTCCCTACAATGCAGAACTAGTCTAAGTCACATTTACAAAATTAAAAAAAAAGAACCTCAGTCCGTAAAATGCCGACTTTCGACATTATGATTATATTCTATTATTAAAATTCTGAAGGAACTTCTGTATACGATATTCAAAATATATAATGTAGAAAGTGAGCGGAACACAACAAATTTCCTTATGAAGTAAACAAAACTGATTTTGAAATTTTGGACTTAGACTAGTTCTGCATTGTAGCGAAGAAATATGAAAATTTTACAAATGAATTCTTTTGGCAAAATTACGATTTTTTTTTAAAGTATAGGTATATCTACTTGCAAGTTTTAAATTCAGTTTGTGCTGCCATGCAACGAAAAAATCAAATCAAAAATTGGGTAATTACAACTTCTCCGGCCAACCAATTTTTAACGTGAAGTGAGCATCGACATTTTTTGTGATGAAAAAACAAATTTGCATACTATATAAAGCTCGACTGCCGCTGCCATGTGCCTTAAATTTTTGAATATTATGTTGACACCCCTTCGGATATGTTCCTGAACCTAAGGAATTCTTTGTTTTGGGTATGTATGGATAGCCTAGCGGATAGGAAGTACTCGAAGCGGGCATTTTGCTTGAAGTGTGATGTGAGTTTATTATCAAGCACAAGTTGAGCACAATTCAGCAAAACTTTTTTTTTTAATCAATAATGTCGGTGGTAACTTCAAGCTTTGCAAATTTGCAAATTTGCAAATTTGCGAATTTAAACAAAGGTACAAGGCATTTTTTTTGAAAATTGAAAATGGCCGTGCTTAACATTTTAACACTTTGCAAAATTTATTTTTGGTTCAAAAGTTGCAAATATTCATAAATTTCATACGTAAAATTTGCAAATTTGCGAATTTACAAAAAACATTAACTCCACATGGCAGCAAAAGTTAAGCAAAATACAGGCCAATTTTTTTTTTTTGAAAATCAAAAAAATGTCAATTTTAACTTCACGTTCAATCGTAAAAGCTGCATGCAAATATGCGAATTTTTGTTTATATCTTTTCTGTGGTTAATATCATTTTATGAGCACAAAACAGCGCACCTAAAAAAAAGTTTTTAGAAAAACTTAATTTTGATAAAAATTTCATCCTTAAAATTTGCAAATTTGTGAAATGTTCAAAAATATTCACAACGCATCGGAGCCTAAGTTGAGCATAATACAGAATAATTTTATTTTTATGACAATGGAAAATGGCGGTACTTACGTCTTCACGCCTTTTAAAAACTATATGCTTATGTATACGATTTTTTATCAAATACTGCACATGGCAGCACTGCAAATTGGGCATATCACAGCACAATCGATTTTTTTGTTTTACAATGATCAAAAATGGTGGTGCTGAGTTGCTAACTTCACGCACATTTTGTGATGCCATTTCCCCAGGAATGCATCCCATCAAGTCACCCGTCAAAGCTGACCACCAACAACTACTACTGTCAAATACTCTGCCTTGCTAACCTAGAATTCAATAAAGTTGCACGTCTTGTGTGAGCTGCTCTCAAAGGTTAAGTTATCTGGTGTTTCATTTAGGGAGGTTTTCTGATACTACACATAACGATTTAAGTTGAACTTAATTTCTTAAGTATCACTTTATGACATGGAAAAGGTACCCCTTAAGAATTTAAGTTCAACTTAAATCGTTATGGGTAGTATCAGCAAACGGGCCTTAATCGGATTTTATTACAGGAATCCTGGAAGTTTTGCAACAGTATTTAGAACTTCAATAAGCTCTAAAACCATTTTTAGCGCTTTTGTCTCTATATAAACTTTCGAACACGGTGGGGCGGCGCGCGTGGTGGTGGCAACTGGCAGCTCGATAACTTCTTCAAATAATAAAAATATTATCAAAAATAATATCAATATCATGAATATACAATTGATTTCAAACACACATATATTATATTAGAACTTTTCTGAAAATGGTTCTCCGTACTGTGTACCACTCATTAAAAATATACTTCCTTGGATAGCAAAAAAAAATAAACGCAATCTGATACAAAATTTGCAAAATACATTTCTGCACGGCATAATATATGTATGTATTTGTTTTTCTCTCTAAAGTTTAAGCTCCCGAATAAAGGAATAATAATATTTAATAATAATAATTGTTAACTTTTCCAGACTTAAATAATAAAACTCTCTAAAAGTACTTTCCCGTTTAATTTGATAACGAAAATAAAATAACAAAAAAAAACAAGGATTCATTTAAACCTAAAAATAATATAAAAAAAAACCAAGTGAGTTAAATTCTGTGTTTTTTTTTTTTTTTAGGAACGCAGTTAAATTACAAAACTTGACACAAAAAACGAAATTCACTCAACAACTGCCGACCGGGCCATCCGTTTCCATCGTTAAATTCTATGAAAAATAGATTAAAAGCAATAAAAGGACACTGGTAGGTATAACACGGCTTAAGTAATTGATGGGGCATTTCGGGTATAGAAATGGTTGGTTTTTGGAGTTGAATTTATTGCACCACGTATAATGAAGGATGAGATGGGAATATTTTTTTTTATTTTAGTTGTTTTTTTTTTTTTTTTTTGTTTTTTTTTTTTTTGTTTTGTGTTCTGCTAACAATCCAGAATAATGTGCCATCATGTGCTTTGTGTATGCCACTGTGACGTGACGGTGTATTTTTTTACGAGCCCTAAACATTTTTTATACTTCAAAGTTAATCGTTTGATGTTTCTTGTTGAATAAACAATCAAGTTCATGAATTTAATTGAAACAACAACAAGAACAAAAAAAAAAATAAAAAATAAAACTCACAAATGAGCCGCAGGTATATATTTTCTCTCTTTTATAAAAGCCAATAATACCTTTTGTGGTCAGTTTTATTTTGTAAAAAAATAGTATAGGTTAGGTACATCTTCTAAATGCAATAAAATGGATTAGCCATGCTTCAGTTAAGCCTAATTGATTCAACTTTGTTCATACATACATATATACCCACCACTAATTGACATGAATAGATCAAGGAGAATAATAGGATATATCTAGGTTAACCATTACTTTGAACTAGCAAACCACAATTTGAGCAGTTAATTGCCAGAGCAGCGGCTTGAATATCAGAAACTTATAATAGGAACTCAAGGAAGAACTTTTTAAGATCCTCAGTAATAACACAAAATATTAAATAATCCTATGGAATAGGATTTAAGTTTTTTTATTTTTTAAGGTCAATGCCTTGCGTTTTCTTACACGTGCAAATTGTAAGCCAATATACTAGAGTAAGTTCGGGTAATAATGGAGTATAGTAGTTGTAGATTTTGAGTGTTAAAATGGGCACATTGGACTCGGTTTATAATGTGTTGCTAACGGCAGTTTGGCTGGCAGTCATTAATTAAATTAAATTTTTTTCTTTACAAAATGTTTTTTTTTATAAAAAAAAAAAGATATATCAAATAAAAAATCAGATTTTATATCTGATGCTTAACTTATAATATAGGTTTCCACTTACAAAATCCATAATCATTATGGTTGTGAATTAAAATGTGTAAATAATTTTGCAGAGTATATCTATTCGATTATATTTGATAGACTCTTTAATTTTTATTTTATTAAAACTTCAGACAAAAGTGATTTCAAATTTGGGTAAACGAATTTAATTTATAAAATCTTGAATTAATAAATATCTTTCAAGTGTTAATTCTAAAACACTTTACTATATTGAGCTCTCTCTAAGCAAAGCATTACGATTTATGCAAATTAAAACCATTCAAAGGTACTTTATAGGATAGGTTAAGGTACCTATCCATCCATATAGGTACATCGTTACTGTAAATGCATCATCATCATCATCATGGCAGAGTCCATCTACTTTCGTACAATCAATGTTTGCAGCAAGTTAACAGCAACACATATTGAACATACATATACACCCTGAAATATATATTTATGCTCGTACATATGTATATGTGAGTATTTTTGTAGGTATATGCAAATGGACATAAGCTTGAAAACGTATCCTACGTCCTATACAATAATTCAGGAAGCCAATTAAACATTTACGGCTTTCCCTTGCTGTTGCTAGCTAACAAATACAATATCTAGGTATATCTCGAATAAAAAGGCAATATATAGCAAAAGTAACCAAGATAAAAAATGTATCTAACCAATTCAGATAATGCTTCAGATACTCATACATATGTATACGCAAATATATACGTATGTATATAGGTAGGTACACACGGTATCAAGTGGAGATAATAATAAATTATATTGCTGAGAGTAGAAAGTATATTTGTTCTTTTGTGGCACCATTACCAGGCCAATTAATTTGTTTCATTGTGGTCAACATTACACCCAGCTATAATATAAGGATTAAATCCGTTCCCGGTTTGTATATACGAGTGGCTATGAGATCACTGTACATTTTATTATTACCTACAGAAATTTTTTATTATTTATGTAATGCTATGCTCCATAATATATATTGAAACTCATATACCTAGAAGGATCAAAGGTTTGTTTGTTTTCATAAATAGGTTATTAATTATTAAATTAGAAAATTACTCTCACAGCTTTAATTTAAATAAATATACTTGTTGGGATAAATCAAATATTTATTGGTCAGAGATTATTTTACGGACTTTTTATTGAATCTATTTGCTTTATTGTAATGTGATAATTGAACAAAAACATTTTAAGGAATCTAGAAATCATTTTTATTTATTTTTTTAAATTCAAAGTAGGTAGAAGAATTTAATTCTTATTTTTAGAAGATATACTCAATACTATGTTTTAATTTAGAGGCCAAGAGTGCAATCTAGCTTTAATATGCAATGCAAAAATTCATGAAAAATAAAATATTTAATTTAATTTTAGCATATTATAATAAAAAGATATCATGAAAAGAATAAAAAAATATAATAATTAATATAAAATAAAGAAGATATTATTAAGATGATAAAGAAGATAATATAAAGAAGAAGAGATAAAGAAGATAAGATAAAGATGAAACGATCTAGAATTTTGCTAAGAAAATAAATTTTTATTATTGCTTGTTATGGTATACCTACTCATATAAAGATTATTTCAAATTTTTTAAATAAAAAATATAAAATAAATTTGCAAAAAGTATAAATTAAAAATAAATAGGTACTTAAAATAAAAAAAAAATAAAATAAAATAAAACAAAAATAAAATAAAATAAAAGTCTATAACAACTTACTTCAGACATTTTTGGATGCGTAAAAT
>OV839568.1:28078073-28123963 GCA_929447395.1 Epistrophe grossulariae | reverse complement strand
TTACCTAACCTTAGGTAAATTATTATATACTTTAATTAATTATATCCGTTTCAATAATTAAAAAAAAAAATTGTGAGAAGATCAAAAAGTGCAAAAAATAAAGTATAGTTTTTTTTTAAGTAGAGTTAAAGTTAATTATTCCGGATAATTCCGGTCTGCAACTATATTCATATTATTCTGTACAGTGTTGCCTTTAACGTAAATCAAAAACATTTTGCGCATTTTAACGACCGCCATACAAGTTTTTTCACTTTTCCAGAATATTAACAATGTAAATTTTTTAAACGTGGGAAAAAACTATCAAAGTACATCGCAAAGACGTAGTTTTGTCTTGAATGATGGATAGATATGGTCGTCAAGACATACCTGAAGATGTTAAACAAAAACCTAAGCTTTGCGAAAAATGGGGAAAAAAATGGAAAACACTGTAACCGCTATTTAAAATCAAATTATGCCTGGATTGATGAACAATATATGTGATCCCTGAATCACAGGTACATAGTCTATACAAACAGCTGGAAGAAAACCAAAAAACTTTGATGAATATGCGGAAGGTACAAAGTCTTTTAGATTCAACAGATCATAGGAAATTTTTAAAGCTTTACCGCGATAGTGTTTCGCAACGTGGGAAAACAAGATTCATCCAAAATTAATTTAGCTTTGGGTCTGTGCCTTCAGTGGGTTTTTCTTCTAGCGAAGCATTATCATTAATGATTGATGCTAGTTTGTCGAAACGTCAAAAAGATTTTGATGACAAATCGTACCATTGAAAAGTTTTGCTTATGAGTTCGAGGTGTGATAGCGAAAGAAGTTGTGTAACATAACGAAAGAAGTGCTTTCCTGTCGATATGCCTTGTGAATGAAGCTTTTAACCATGCAGATATGCAAGTAACTAAATTAAAATCATTGTTTTTATGTACAAATGTTCTAAAATCTATACCTATAACAATAAAAAAAAATAAAGAAAATAATCATTATTGAAGACATCAATAAAGTCTCTCTCAAACGAATAAAAATGATTTTTCGCAAAATAGTCAATTCGTAAATTTATTTTCAGTACATTTTTTAAAACATCCAATCTTGAAAAAAATACTAGACAAACATAATTTAAAACTTTTAAATGTCTTCTTTTTTTCCTTAAAATGAATAAGCTGATTTGTGTGCCTCGTTTAATAAAAATATCAGTCTTAAAAAAAAATCTTTTATTTTTTATAACTAAAGGGTGATTTTTTAGCTGGTTTGGTTTGGCAACACTGGTTTTGACAGCTGATGTGTGTTTAGTACCTTGTGTCACTGTCAAACAGCTTCAGTTTGGTTTGCAATTTAACCATGGATCGTCTTACAAATGAACAACGCCTGCAAATTATTGAATTTTACTATCAAAATTCGTGCCCGCTTTTTTATCGAAAAATTGTGTTCAGCGATGAGGCTCATTTTTGGTTGAATGGGTACGTAAATAAGCACAATTGCCGCATTTGGAGTGAAGATCAGCCAGAAGCATTGCAACAGCTACCAATGCATCCCGAAAAAGCCACTGTTTGGTGCGGTTTATGGGCCGGCGGCATTATTGGGCCATATTTCTTCAAAGATGATGCGAATCGCAGCGTTACTGTCAATGGTGAACGCTACCGAGCGATGATAACAAACTTTTTTTTGCCCGAAATGGAAGTTCTTGACTTGCATGATATGTGGTTTCAACAAGACGGTGCCACATGCCACACAGCACGCGAAACAATGGCGCAATTGCGAGGCGAGTTTGGTGAACAGTTAATTTCACGTTTCGGGCCGGTCAATTGGCCGCCTAGATCGTGCGATTTGACACCATTAGACTATTTTTTGTGGGGGTATGTCAAGGCTAATGTCTATAGGGACAAGCCCGCTTCGATTGACGCACTGGAAGCCAACATCCATGCATTCATTCGTGAGATACCGGCCGATATGTGTGAAAGAGTATGCCAAAATTGGACTCAGCGGATGGGCTACCTGAGACGCAGCCGCGGTCAACATTTGCATGAAATTATCTTTAAACATTAAATTGCAAGGTTCAAACTATCGATTTAAATAAGTAGTTCATTCATTTTTTCGAATTTTTTGTGTTTTTTTTTAAAAAAAAGTTCTAAACCTCTTAAAAAATCACCCGTTATATATCTATTTGAACTAATTTCTAATTTAGTAATATATTATGTATATAAATAAGAAATCGAACAAACATGATTTTAAAATTTCGTCAAGCTAGATTTGCGATTCACCACTGCACTGTGCATCGGTCCATATTTCTTTGGGAACGACGCACGTATAGGCCAGGTCATCACCGTTAATGGCGTACGCTATAGGTCGATGATTACCGCAACTTCTTTGGCCTGAATTGAATGATATCGACACCAATGACATGTGATTTCAATAAGACGGTGTGGCGCTTTTCGTTGGCGCAAACTATGCACTCCGCACAAGAAGTACAATTCGATACACTTTTTTTTTAACTTTTGATACATTGCTGAAATTCGATTTTTCATCCCTGATAGGAGATGCTTAATGAAAGACCCATGTACCCATAATAAAATTTTCAAACAAATATTTTTTGGAATTAAAAAAAAAATAAAAATTATTTATTCCTTTAACCTTTGTTACATCAAAAATGGTCTGATGTTTTTTTTCTTAATTTCGTTTTTTACTGTGCTATCATTCTGTCCAGAGATGTCTGCAGCTTTTTCTAAATCAAAAATTTTATTTAAAAATGGTACCCACCAGGCATCTTTTAAAATTTTTGTTTTTTTAGTTTTTTGTTTGTAAAAATTATTTCTAAAAAATCTTTGAAATAGATAAGTTGATTTTTTGATTCCTTAAAAACATCAGAATTAAAAATTTTTTCTACAAAGTTTTCATTGCAAAATCATTATTAAAAATAAATAAATAAATTTGGTAGTGCGATAGCAACTATAGCTAGTGAAGAACCATTCGATCATTCCTGTGTGTTGTGCGTGTTGTTTGCTTACACGAATATGAATTCATATTATTATTCCCAGCAATAAATTACTAAGACTTAAAACTCGAACTCCTTATACCCTCAAGGCTTAACTACATAAGCCAAAAAAGTGAAAAAGTAAAAAAGTGAAAATTTTCAAACTCATTTTAGGATAGTGTTTCTGACTGGAAAACTTATAAAAATGATGCAGAAAGCTTAAATTTTGGTTTAAAAACAAATTTGTGTATTCTTTTTCACAAAACAACGGCGCTAGCGGTAAAAAAAATATTTTTACTTTTGTACTTCAGTACTTTTTGGCTTATGTAGTTTTTTTTTCCAACATCAAGAGATCCTCACATTAACTTGCACACACAACATTAATTAACATGCATTTTACATACAAAATAAAATACAAATATTTCCTTCTTATTTTCATGTTTCCTCATTCATTTTGCATGTTTATTACTCGGGACCATGTCTGAAAATGCCTATCTACATATAAGTATGACACAGAGCCCTAGGTATATGTCTCTGGATAAATGAATGGCTTATTTACTCTTAATTTATTAATCAAGTTAATTTTACAAAACCTTTCAAATTATGTTATTCTCCATTTTGTATATTTTAAAATAACGTGATCCTGCATAATCTTTGCTCACCTAGCTTAATTCCTACCACCGACATCGCCGTCACACCGGCATCGTTAGCAAAAGCTTATACAAGAACAAAAAAAAAATAATTTAGCTCTAAGCCATAGAGACTTAGCCAGAATGTATGACATAGGAAGTCATCATAACAGATTCATTCATAATGATAGCAATTTCTCAGGACCTTTTGCTTTCCTTATACAATTCCAAAAAACATCCTCAATGCCATCAACTGTAATGTGACAAGTGGGAACATCCGCAACTCATTCAATATGTAAGCAAAATGCTTTTTGATAAATTTTCAAATTTGCACCGCACTTAGAGTAGATATAATATACTTCTCTTAAAGTTCTCGTTTATTCTGAAGAGGTTGTTGGAGGACAGCAGAAGAGGTAAACCAACCTTGTGTTTGTGTTTTTGATCCGGAGAAGAGGTAAATACAATTTTTTTTATTTTTTTTTTTGTGACATTTTGTGGCAGCCACACGTTGTTGGTTTTAAGGTTGACACTTTTTGCCAGCCAACCTCTTTGAGACTAACTTTTCGTCTCTTTTCCGCTCTGATGCCATTTTCAAGTTGGTTTTCTCGGTTTTTGTTATATTGCTTTTGATTTTGTTTTTGTTTTTCTTCTTTTTACTTGTTTTTGATGAGCTTAGAGTTTGAAACCTCATCACTTTGATGGCTTATGGGGTGTTTTGTTTATCTTTTTTTGTCACCTTTTAAGCTTTTTAAGAATTCCACTTCCAGGTTGGGAAATGTGAGGTAAACAAAAAAAAATAAAGTGTTTATAGTTTTTTTTTTTTGCTTATTTTGCAATGATTCTACCAAGAATATGAAAAAATAAATAAATTTCTATATTCAAAAACTTTAGGTTTATACTTTAGTAGAATTTTTCCTTTAGAGAATGTTCTTGATAAAATCTGAGGAATGTATATACGTTTTCGTACAGTTATGTTATGACTCTTTAAATGAAAATTTAAAACTGTTTTTTGAGTGAAAAATTTAAAACATAAAAAAAGTACATAGGTAGGTTATATATAATGGGTCATTCATTTCGTTGTTTCAAGTTGGTAGCGCTGGCATTTAACACCTGTCAAACTCAGCTTACATTTGAAGTGTCATAATATTAGTTGAATATTTTCCATTTTACGATAGTGGATTCGAACAACGCGTTAAAATTTTTAAAACTTACTACAAAAGTGGTAATTCAAACGTAGGCACTTTTTGTGCATATTTCGAACATCATTTTCTTCAGCGATGAGGCACTTCTCACTGGGTGGGTATTTGATTTTTCGAAAAATATCATTTTTAGCGGTTAAGCTCATTTTCGTCTTGATGGCTTCGTTAACCTTGAAATTTGTCGCATTTGGCGCGTTCACAAAATACACGCATGATTGTTGAGATACAAATCCATCGCCACAACGTTTCACTATTTGGTGTGGTTCATTCACATTTATGCGGAACGGTCATTAAAAATGTCAACAGTAGACTTACTAGTATTCTATTCCAGACATAACCCTATATTGCATATTTTATGAATCAATAAAAAAATAAAAACCTACACGGTTAAAAATTCTGGCATTAATTTTAATATTTTCTGGGTTGTATATATGACAACACCAAAAATGTATTAAAGTTTAATACATCGCAAATATTACATTTTTACTTTTAATACAAAAATTATTACATTTTTTAATAGAACTTTATTAGAAAAAGAGAGGAAATAAATTGAGGAAATTTCTCACCAGAAAATTTTCTCTCAAAAAAATATTTCTTTTGAGAATTAATGCAACACAGAAAATATTATGAATACATACTCGTAATTCGTAATAGCTATAATAATGAATGTGTATGTTTGCAAGAGTACCTATTTATCTTTGTATGTCAATTTATTTCCATTTGGGAATAATTATTCTTATTATTTTTATTAGAAAAATAACATTCTTTTCTCCATCGTTTTTCAGAAATGAGAATAGAAATCTTATTGCGATTGAAATTTTGTCTACTAATTAACATATTGTGCCTCGAAAAACTGCAAAGCGCCTTCAAAATAATGCATATTTAAATTTTTTTTATTTTTATTATTCTTGCTTTTTAATACAATAGGTGTGTTTAATTCATTGCTGCATAGCCAGCGCAGCAAAATTTCCCTTGGCAAACAAAAACAATTTGATTGCTGGCGAAAAAGAAGTCAGTAAAAAGAAGGATGGCTCTGGCGATAGAGCTTTCAATTATTGAAATGAACGTATAGAGGGAGTGATCGTTTTATTCCGACTTGTGCTGCGCTGGCTATGCAGCAATGAATAAAACACACCTAATATTAATAAATTTTAATCTTGGGTTAAAATTAAAAAGTGACGCAGTCTGTTCAAAATGTTCATATTCAATATGGCTGACAAAAAAGAGTATCGAAGCAAAATAAGGGCGAGGAGGTATTCGAATGTAATCAAAAATTATTAGAAAAATTCTCATATTTAAAATGGCA
The DNA here is from genome assembly GCA_929447395.1 of Epistrophe grossulariae. NCBI lineage: Eukaryota > Metazoa > Arthropoda > Insecta > Diptera > Syrphidae > Epistrophe > Epistrophe grossulariae. The sequence goes on along the minus strand of OV839568.1, from coordinate 28,117,870 downwards.
ACTGAGAGAGAAATTTTCCCTCTCTGCAAGGGATATGTTTTATTCTTTTGGGTTAAAATCGACTCTTTTTTGTATTACAAATGATATTTTAATACAAAAATATTAGAATGTAAAAAGAATTGATTAGAATTTTTTTTTTAATATTTCCCTATGTATTAAAATGTAATATTTGCTGTATTGCATACGGCTGTAATACAAGAGCTGTATTAAAAAATACCCCAGAATTTTTAACCGTGTATGTCTTGAATTTTTGGGATTTTTTTCAGTGTGCCCTATTTTCACTAAAATATCGGGTTCTTAAAAATATAGTTGTAAAAAAAAGACATATTTTTATTGTGATTTAGAAACGAGTGAATTCAAAGTTAATTTTTTTGTTTTGAAAACACTTTTAAGCCTAAGTCACTGAGGAGAATCCTATCTCCTATAACTCAAAAATTAACGATAACTACCTGCCATACAACTGTTATGAAAGAAGTTATACATCTCGATTTCAATACAAAATTTCGTGTGCTACCTACCCACAAGGCTTTAAACTTAGAGTATATTTTTAAGATGGGCTTAAGATGTCTGAACAAAGCTTCAGACTAAATTTCAGATTCGTCAAGTTTTACCAGCTTTATACATATGTATACCTATAATTTTTTTGGGCTTAAAGCAATTTCTGATAAAAAATAAAATGCACGACTGGGTCGCACGAACTTGCTATGTTATGTACGATCACACCGTATTTTTAAGGTTTGAAATTGTTTTGACACCAACGCTATAATGTACGCCATCTGATTTCTTAAATAAATCTTAATTTATATACCTACCATTATTTTGAGTTATAAGAATAATTTTTATTTAAAATCTCAAAGATAATATTAAAAAACTGCTGGGTGCTAAGTTTAATAAAAATCGTTTTCGAATTATTAATTTCTCAAAAAAAAAATATTTTGGACCTTTTTTAAAAAATCCAAAAATATTTTTTTAAAAATTTTCGAAACATTTTTCACCAAAAAATTTATCAAAATCAGTTGAACTGTTTTTGTGAAAATCGAAAACTAAAAAAATAGTTCTATGGAAGGTACCTACCATTTATAACCATTTGTCGGAAACTTTTTTTTTATAAAATTTCAAGTTCAATTGATTTGATTTTCATAATTTATAATTACAATTTCAGCTAAAATAATCGTATAAGCAATGTGTACCCGATGATGGCAGCTACTGTTATTTTTCGTCCTTAAAAAAATGGAAAAAAGGGGCGGGGCAGTATTCAAAAAAACGCTATGTACCATGCAAGTTTAAAGAAAATCAACCTACCCGTTAAGGCTGCAGCCGAAAGGACAGACAGACATACAATGTTGCGAGAACCATTTTTTTCGACTTCGCTTTCAACGCAATGCCAACTTTGATCAAAAACTCGAGTTCGATTTTTTTTTAAGAATACATAACTTGCCATGTATGTATACAGTAGTACCTACCTAGATATATATCGCAAGTAAAAAAATAATTTTAACTTTAAAGCTTAACTATGCGGAAGAGTTGTTGTTAATATTTCATTCTAATCTTCTGGTGGTATTTTTTTTTTTTTTTAATAATCGTGTTTAGTAAAATTTTTTCCTCCAGCTGATTTAAATATACCTACCAACTGATGATAAAATATTTTTCCACAAGATCTAACAATATTATGATATTTATATCAGATTACAAAAGTTGATTTAAAAAATACATCAGTTAGTAAATTTGTTCATTTGGTTAAGTTTATCGCATTCGTTCGCACATCATTAAATATTATATTCTCATAGAAATTCAAATGTTTTTCCTACTTTTAATATTTATACGAGTACTTATAGCTATAGCTTTAGATTTTCTTTTTTTACAATAAAGGTCGGTAAGTGACATTGATTGATGGACGTTTTGACATTATTTTTCTTTTAGCAATATACAACAAGGCGATATGTCTTCGATATTGATTTGGTTCTTTTATATTATTTCCACATAGCTATACAATATTTTTATATGCGAAATTGAATTTAATTTTTTTTTTATCATTGATATGCAAATTTACCACAGGAACTGATATTTTCAATATTATAAGTGTCGTCAACATCAATGCAGACACATTAATATGACATATATTGACATGAATGTATATGACACCTATTTTGAATTCCATTTTACGTTTATCTATATTTTTCACAGTTGGGATTGATTGATATATGCAAACAATTTATATCACTTAAGCCTTTGTTTTGAGACAGTCTTTTAAATAGCAGGTAGGTACCTAGGGCTGATTGCCTTATGGTTCTTTCTGGCAATACGAACCCCTAGCTCAGCGGTGGTCATGGTTCTTGGACCTTTAGCTCTCTACAAAAAAAATTTGTCTTTTGCCAGACTGCATCCCGATGTCAGCGATGCTCGAGAAATTGTCTCATCACCCTTCGTACCTGGTTGCATCCCTCGCTAGAGCAACCCCTTTATATGGCTTCTTCTCCCCCTTCACGAGTCCTGTGAAGTTACCAAAAGAATTGTTTTAAATTGAATACAAAATGATAGTTCCCGGTAGCAAACAAAGAGTTCTAGAGTTCCTCATACTTTTTTTCAATAATTCTGACGAATAAAGTGTTAAAATTCGAAAAAAAATTTTTTTGCTAACTTCACTCAGCAAGGACTTTCTTGAGAAAAAGAGTTCAAAGCATGTTTTTCAACTTAAAATCAAGAGTTCTAGAGTTCCTGATGGGTTTTAGATAGAGTTCATAGAGATAGAGGCACCTGAATTTGCGAATAACTTTTGAAAAATTAGTTTTAGAAAAAAAAGTTATAAGGAAAATGTTTAGAACTCTTTGTTTGCTATCGGGAACTCTAATCGGAAATCCTTTTTTTTATTTTGTTGGATTTTGAAAATTTTTGGTTCTAAGTCCAAGTTTTCCAATTTTTCGAAAAATCTTGACGCCATGACGCCAGATCCCGGACTATTAGTCGAATAAAGACTCTTAGGTAATATTGTTTCAATTTCCACAATTTACACAGTTTTAAAATAACAGTTTGAAACATTTTAGCTCTGAATATTAGTTACCTATGTATATAACTCGTATATTTAAATATTAAAAACGTACTTTTCCTCTGCACTGACCTCTATTTATAAAAAGAACTCCTATATGAAAAATATAACAGGCTAGTTTAAAATATCCTTTTATATATTTTGTATTTTTTTTTTATAAATATCTAGGTAAACAAAAGCTTAAACTTTGTTTCACATATAATATTATTTTTTAACACTCTAAGGCTTCTATCTTTCTCCCTCTCTCTCGTTTTATATAGAAATATGAATAATCTGTGCACCATCTTTTTATTTCTGTTAAAAAAAAAATCACAACAAATTTACTAACATTAAAAAGCCTTTGAATAAATAAGTTGCCTCATAAGGAAACATCTTGAGGGAAAAATTAGGAAATGTTTTCCCGAGCAGGTAATATAATTTTATTTTCCTACCCTTCCACCAAAAAAAAACAGGTAGATTTCATTCATTTCCTCCTAACTCTATCTCTCTCGGTGTTTTTCTGTATAAGGACACCTTTTTAAACAACAGAGCCTCCTAACATGCAAATTGTATTCACAGTCAAATAAAAGTTGAAAAAAAACGAAGGTAAAACAAAAAGAACAATTTTTTTTTTTGAACACAAGCTTTTGAAGTAAAAATAAAATAAGAGAAAATGAGAAACACACAGAGATAAAAAAAATATTTCCACGTCATTTCGTAAAATAAAATTAAAAAAAAAAAATTGGAGGAAAAATGTTATCTTAACAAAGTCCAGGACATCCAAAACACACAAAACAGCACCATATAAAGCATATACACAAGCTCAAGAAGAAACAGAACTCGTCGTAATTTTTTTTTTGGTTTAGAAAAGATGGGATGGAAATATGGCACACTTCACAAAATGGCAATATCACCACAAACTTTTCATCCTGTCACATATTCCCCTCAAACAGACCAAAAAAGTCAGCCGAGGATGAGTCGAATTGGCATTGAGGGAGTCCTTTTGCTTGCCTTGTGCTGTTGCTGTACACTGTGTAGTGTTGTACAGTGATACCAGAGGGATACCAACAAAACCTACACACTTGAATGGTAATTCATTTAAATATTATTACCATATAAACCCCCGTTTTGCGCTGACTTCCTTATATACATTGCGGTTTCTATATTCGCAGTAAAATTCAAAATACCATCATCGTCGTTGCTGTTGTCATCATCATGGGTCCACATAGTCATCCTTTTCATGTCCTGTTTTAAGTCCTTGATGTGCGAAAAAGGCAGAGCAGAACGACTCTTGTGAATTTGACAGTAGGTATACTCGAGGGAAGTGTAACGTTTTGAATTTTATAACTGACTGACTGACAGAGTGGGAAATGGATTTTCCGGTTTCCGGTTGTTGTGGGTATGGGATGTGTCGCTTTTACCATTGCTGCAACTTTCAACTGTCAAGACTTGTATACCGTGCATTAACAAGTAATCGCTGAGAGTGTGAATGAGTCACCGAAAAGGCGGCGGGCGTGCTATACCAGGGCAACCATGCGATAATATGTTCTCCATCCACTCCACCATATAACACGCACTAGCACTGATGATGAATGACACCATGAGAGGTATAAATGATGCTCATTTCAGATGGTGTCCTATAAAATTAATAATAAAGAAAGGACGAAGAAACATGGAAACTTTCCCTTAACTTCCTGACTCCCATATGAAATGGATCTAAGATCCATGTACAGACAACATGATATAAAGTATACACGACGACCTCTACCCACCCATGCGAGAGTTGGCTTTAATATTTCATTTGTTGTGAGTGTTGTTGTTGTGGTTCTGGTTGTGTCCTCTTCTCGGTCAGTAAATATTTTGTTTTCTTTCCTTTGTGATTTTATACCCTGTATTTGTTTTGTTTATTAAAAAAAAAAATGTACTTACAAAAAATAAATCCTATAAAAAACAAGAAAACTCTAAAAATTAAATCTGATCCTTTGTGCCAAACGAGAGACTGAAACATGATTATTATGGTGAACATTTCCTTGGGGCTCTGATGTTTTGTGATGTTGTTATACATATCCGAGGACATTAGCAGGTTTATGGTTCAAAAGAAATATGATAGAATAATTTGTTGGTCTTATATCTGAAAGGGGAGGTTTTACAAAAGGTAAGTATACTTATGTACTTACATTATATCTTTGGAAAGGTAACTGTTTGTAGGTTTACTTATACATCCTTGTGAAAGGACGTGTTATCTTTAAATTTTTATATTTTTTATAGCAGGTTGTTTTTAACATACGATTAGGAAAAATGGTCTTCCAATAGAGACTTTCGAATTTTGACAGTTGATAGCGGCCATATTGTAGAATATATCTGTCAAATTGGCTGTCATTTATTCAGTCTGTTTTAGTCGCCATAATGTCGTGCTACCGAGGCAGTCGATTTCGCTCGGCCTTTCGCAGATCACAACTTGGCTAATTTTGCGTCGTTACTTGGGCCTGCACCCGTACAAAATTCACCTGACCCAGGAACTGAAGGTAAGCGACCATATATGACTTAACGATACCTACGTGTTCGCTGAATAGGCTCTGGAGCAGTTGAACACTGAACCTAATTTTCATCGAAAAATCATCTTCAGCGATAAGGCCCATTTCTGGATGAATGGTTACGTCAAAAAAGAAAATTGTCAAACTTGGGACAATATCAATCCACAATAGATCTAAGAACGTCCAATGCATTCTAAAAAAATCACTGTTTGGTGAGGATTTTGGGCTGGGAAATCATCGGTCTATATTTATTTCAGAACGACATTGGCCAGGTCATCACCGTCAAAGGTCAGTGCAATAGGTCAATGATTACCAACTTCTTTTGGGCTGAATTGAATCAACAGGACAGCGCTATAAGCCACACATCTCACGCCACATTTTAAGTTCTGCACGAGTGATTCGAGGTCATGGTCATCCCACGTGGTGGTGATGTGAACTGCCCACCTAGATCGTGTGATTTGGGTGCAGTGACATAAAGCCATGCGTCATAAGGCCATATAACAAAATATGGTCATATAATGACGCTTTAGCAATGTGACATAAAGCCATATTCAAACAAATGGCGTTTTGTCGATTTGATGAAGTGTCAAAGCCATATTTTTTTGTGACTTTACTCTTAAAGGCATATCTTCATACTTTCGTTAAGTACAAAAATTTTATTCTCACTGTTTGAAATCAATTTTTTTGTATGGTAGTGCTGTTGAACAAATATTTTATTCGACGTATATTTAACCAAATTAATTTAAATATTAATTGCTAAAATTAAGTTACTCAAAATGTATAAACCCTCAAGTTTTAACTCTTAATTTATTGAAAATAAAAACTTCTGTTTCTAATTGGAAAATAACAAGAAACAAATTTCAATTATCCGTTACAGTTTTAAAATTTGTGCAAAAAGTAGCAAAACAAAATTTTACCCGAGGGAATACGATTAATTTTGGTTGCAAAAATTAAAAAAAAAATTTTGTATCTTCCCTTGGGCAAACATTTAGTTTAAACATTAATATAACTTCAATATTTTTTTTAAATAAAGCTGACTCAAGAATGGAAATTAATGATTATTATTAGTAGATATATTTATAAACACCAATCATTGGGATTTGGGACCCATAAACATTTTTCCACGAGTAACATCTCACGTAAAATTTTATTTTCACAATTGATCTTTTTTTTGCCAAAAATTTTTTTCCGCTACGCTTTACTTTAATTTTTAGGCATATTTTAAAATTGAACTTAATTCGTAAACTTTATACCGGAAGCCTGAATAACTTTCCTTTGCAATTGATTCGCGAATCGCGGAAAGCACTGTGGGAAAAATTGTGCTTATAAGGGAAGAAGTTAAGAATGTGATTCGATAGAATTTTTAATTTTCAAACCATATTATCTTAACTTTCCTTGAAAGTGACATGGCCTTATGTCACTTTATTAAAGAGTCAAAAGGCCATATGTGCGAATATGGTCTTATGTGATACGGCACTTTTGTAGCTCAAATTACTTTGGACCGATGGACGGTATCACAAAATCCACTTCTTCAGACTTCTCCATTATTGTAGTGTATATAGCTATTGATTAAAACCTCGATATTTTTTTTTCCACATAAAACCAATGTAGAGAAACTAAAAATGACAATATACATAGCTTTGAAAAAAAAAAAAATAGGATAACGTATAAGACGCCCGTTTTCGAACAATTGTTTTCTTGTCTTAACCCAAGCTCTAGCTTATATTTTTTTGAAATTTAAAAAATTACGAAAAAGTTTTTATCTTCTTCTAGAATGTTTCTGAATTTGAATTACATAATAATAATATAATACTATACATACAAAAAATTAAAAATGTCAAGTCAATAATTGACTCAACTAAGATTGCTAAAACAAAAACAGTTTTTTTGTTTTCTTGAAAAAATTTACCCATTTCAACAAAGCATGTATGTATTTCAAAAATTCCAGAATTTGTTTAAGCATAATTTCGAAAATACATTCTGGCTTAAAAAGATTTTGGAAAACACAATCTATAATTTTTTTTCACAGAATAATTAAATTTAATTTTTAATTGTTAATTTGCATGAAATAAAATAAAATAAAATAAAATAAAATAAAATAAAATAAAATAAAATAAAATAAAATAAAATAAAATAAAATAGTGCTGAGTCTTCTACTTGGCTGATGTATTTCAGTAGTTGGTATTTAGAATTTGTATTATGAAAAAAATTCTTCTTATAAACTGTGTTAGGCCACGTGCAAATAAACAACAACAAAAACTTCCAATTTCAATTATTAGGAATTCCAGTCTTGTTGGAGTGTAAACTATACACTAGATATTGATCGTCACATCAGTATCTTGATCTATGCAAGATGAACTGAACTTAACAAAAATCGCTTATTGACAAGGCTTTTAACATTAACTGATGAGTACAAGTGAGGCCGCCGCACGCCGCACAGTGGTTTGGTTTGTATAGGAGAGCGGAAAAAATTCTGTAAAATCTAAAATATTCAACGGATTTCAATTAAATTTGGCAAACATGTTAAGATTGCTCTTTTACATATTTGGTCAAAATTTTGTTACGAAAAATTGAGTAGAAAAAAAGTTATTGACTTTTTCTAAAATTTGAGGGTTTTGATGTTGTAGCAAAATTTCAAAGAAGTCTGAACTATTTAACGGATTTTTATGAAATTTGGCACAAATGTTATGATTTCTCTTGTACATATATTTGATAAAAATTTGGTTAGGAAAAAATTAGTGGAAAAAAGGGTAATTGATATTTTTTTTTTAATTTTGTGGGTTTTGATATTGTTAAATTAAAAAAAAGTCTTTTAAATTTGAAATATTCTATGGATTTTAATTAAATTCGGCACACATGTCAAAATTAGTCTTATACATATTTGGTTAAAATATGGTTAAGAAATAATTGTTAAAAATAAAACTATTGTCATTTTCTAAAATTTGAGGGTACTGAAATTAAAAAAAGTCTGTTAAATCTGAACAACTTATAGGATTTTATTGAAATTCGACAAACATTTTAAAATTAGTCTTAGAAATATTTGGTCAAAATTTGATAAGAAAAACTGATTACAAAAAAAGTTACAAACATTTTTCTAAAATTTTAGGAAAAAATCAGAAGAAAACACTCTTTTTTATTTTTACCTGCTTGTGCTTTTTGCATGAAAATAAAATAACTGTAGGATTATCCCTAATTCTTTTATTTATTTTTTTTTTCATATATTTTTCGAGAAAATTGAGTTGAAAGTTGAAAAATTTTGCAGGAAAAAATAAAATTAAAAGTTTCGCAAAAAATCGAATTTCTCAGACCTGGTCAATGTATTAACTTTATTTTTTGTTAAATAAAGGTACACATTTTTTCTAAAAATTGACAGTTAGTACCGAAGAAATCATAACTTTTTGATATAAACTACCTTCAAAACCAAGTTTCTTGAAACCCGATTCAGTGAGACAAATTTGAACATAACTCCTTGATATGCAAGTACATATATGCAGCTGATTTTTTCTGTGCTGTAATTTGAAAGTATGGAGGACACGTTGATATATGTCACTGCTTGGAGGAAAGTGGAGCTAAACTTAAAACTCAAAAAGTTTTCATTAAAACCATTATTTTTAGTAACATTGTTTGAGGCTTCCTATAGAAGGCTTACCTTTAATGAATTACATATTTTCTTTTTTTTTTATTTTAGATAGATTTGGAAGAATAGGCCAATAAAATGATGTATAAGGTTACAGAATTTATTTTAAGAAACTTCAGAAAAAGGCATTTAAAAGTTTTTTTTGAAATAAAACATTTTTTTTAAATACTTTGAAATTATTCGCAACATATGACTTTCTCAAAAGACCATTTTTTCCACTCTCAGCCCATTGTGCGCCGCGCCGGTACGAAACTCCAATATTTATAGGACTGAATGGCCGTTCAAAGCTATTTTGAATCATAAAATAAATTTTTTTTTTTGTAAATTGCTAAACTTTTTGGCTTATGGCTAAATTATTTTGTTTAAAAATAATAATAATAAACTTTATTAGCAAACCTAAAATCCCAAAATCTGATCGTACATAAAGGAAATAATTTACGTACGACGCAAAATAAAATCAAAATTATTACTGACAGAAAGAATTTGAACATGTATATATTTATTTCCACCACTATTTTGCAAATAATCAATAATAAATTTTATTCTTTAATTTTCTAAAACATTTTAAATCATCGCAAAAATTAAAAATTATTGGTACAAACAAATATTTATTGCATTTTTAAAAACTACATTTTTTGAAAAGGATTTAGTTAATTTTCTGTAATTTAGTTTTTAAGTATAAATTAATACCAATATTTTATTTCAAGTTTTTGAAAAATTTTAAAAAGACAAACCGGTTATTTATTTTCTTTTAAATAATTATTTACTTCGAAAAATAATTGAAAAAAAAACGTAAACAACAAAATGCACTACAAAATGTGAGTTTAAGCATTTGAATATTCAAATGTTTAAAAAAAACAACGGAAATTTAATATTATATTCACAACAATCTATATAATTTTTAATTGTTTGAACAAAATTCCATTTACAGTAACTGCAAATTTATTATTGCCCTTTTGTCACAGAACTTATGACATAAAAATTTTCCTTTATAAAATTTATTGAAAATTATTATTTTATTCTTCAATTACTCCACAGTCAACCCAACATCGGACACGTCATGCCTCAAGATATTAATTTGAACTTCTTTATGAGTGATACTTAATAAAATTTATTAAGGTTAAAACTACATAAAATTTTGTGTAAAAAATTTCACTTCCTAAAAAAATGTAGGTACCTATACATCTTGGCATCCTTATAAGTTATTAAATCCACTTTCAAGTTTCGTTTTGTATATTTTAGATTGAAACGTGTCCGTAATTATTTTTCAAGTTTTAAGTATTTATAATTTATTTGTTCAAATATTTAATTTTTTGCTGTGCAAAATTTTCAAAAGAAACAGACCCACCAACAGATCCCCCTATTTGTTTCACTTAACATAAATAATTTAAAAAAAAAAATTGAAAATCTCCTCTAAAAACATTATTTCTGTAAAACCTACCTATATTTCTTTTCTGTAAATTCCACTTCCTTAATTGAATCACTTTCTCAAATCCTTATATAAGAAATCCTACATAAGAAAGAGGTTGTTTTAAGAACCTATAAAAAAATTCCTTAAGCCCAAAAAGGATTTATTATAACAAAACTATACTAAGTATATTACCTATAGGCTATACCTTTATCTAAACCCCTTCTTTCAAAAACAAAAACACATCCCCCATAATTTGATCCAGTCTAACAAGCTCAGTCCAATAAATCAAAGCCAAAAAACCTTCTTCTTCCTCTCGAGAGTAATAAATAAGCCATCATAAATACACCAAAAACCAAAATTCCTCTTCAAGAAAAGTAACGATTATTTACTCCTCCTGATGTATCTATACAATCAACATACATACATCTATCTACACAATTCACATATATATATACCTACATCTTTTTCGTCTTTCAAACTTAACACTGTAGAGGCCCGACCATATATAAAATATTAAAGGAGGATAGGATATAGACAAAGCCACCCATTTAAACCCTCTAAGGCAAAAGGAGGCTAACCCTAACAAATTGTGTGTAGGCACTAATAGTAGGCATGAAAATGTTCATTCATCAAGGAGCCTTATTTAACATTAAAGCATTGCAGAAGAAGAATAAAGAATTGGAGAGGGGGTAGAGAAATTAAAAAAAAAAAAAAAATAATAACGTAAGAGTGGTATAACGGTAATGGCATGCTAAGTTGGTGGCCTACTTATAAAGACCGCAAAACTTTTCGTTTGTGGTCAACACAATAGAGAAAGAATATGACATAATAAAAAGGTAGGTGCCTCTATATGTTCTTCGAGGCCTTTTTTTTGTGTTATTTTTATGTTATAGGTATATGGACAAGCCAGCAATTGTGGACAAAAGATACGTACCTTAATCCGCATAGTAGAATGAAAAACCTTCAAAAATACGACCGATTGTGTCCACAATGTTGATGAATGAAAAAAACTGCAATATAGACGTGTGTGTCCTCCTTTTAGGAGGGGGGGAATACTTTATTTTATTTTTGTAGTTGTGGTTACAGCATTTCCAATAGAGCTGTACCATTAACACAGATTGCAAGGACGATCATTTTTTTTTTAACAATCAAGGTTGTGATATTATGCTTCACTTTTAATTATTTTTTTTTAAACTCTTATATAACTTTTAACAACAAAATATTTTTTTTTTATTTTCTCAACCAGACTAATTAATGACCATGAAACTTTCTTTAAATCGAGCATCTAACATAAAAACAAATATTCCACAATCACTCACAAATCACTTCGAATTTGAACCGACCGCGACGACGAGTATAACGGAAACATTTTCCATCTTTTTTTTTATATTTTTTAATTTAAGAAAAAAAATACCAAAAATTACGTTTTCATTCTTAATTTTCGTATATTATTATATTTTGTGTTAAGCGTCGTAGTCGCGTCGTTAATAAAAAAAAAACACTTAACAACGCAGACGACAGGATGGGTAATTCATTTTGTTTAGAAGTTTTCTCGTGTGCGATTATTTCTCTCAGAAGTTGGCACTCGAACAAGATGAAAACAAAATTTTTTTATCAAACTTTTTTTTTTTTTTTGGCACAAGGATTATTAAAGAATTTTTTTTTAATTTATGTTGTCTCACTTTCGAAATGAATACACACACAAGGGTAGGTATTTTTATATTTTTAATTCACTCGCATAGTTTGGCGCGGCCTTGTCGCATGATTTAGATATTTTTTTTTGTTGTACGAAAATTAAAAAAAAAAATATATGAACAAAAAAATTTGTGAAGTATATTTTTTCCCGAACAAGACAGAAATGTACAGTCAGACAGTATTTCCAACGTATTTATTTTATTTTTTTTAAGGATTTCAAAATCCTTTACCGAACCGTTATCCAAGAAAACACAATTTAAAACCGAATATTAAAAAAAAAAATATACAATTTTTTTTGGCGGAACGTACCAGAAAAAAAAAATATATTGCCGTGACCTAGGTTTGCATTTAAGTAGGTAGGTAGGTATTTAGATTTCTTTCTTAATAGTTTTTCCTCTTTCTAACGGTAGCGATATTAGGAATTTTTTTTGTTGCATGCAAACGTTCCGGTGGAAAATTTACCGTAAGACTGAATTGTTACAGATCTCTCTTGGCAGCATCCCCGTGTGCCGGAAAATTCGAGCAATGAGCTTTTTGTGTTGGGTAGAATGAATTTAAATTCATTTAACACGTTGTTCGTTCATTTTAAAAATTTATTCTCAATGGATACTCTAATAATGAATTTGAGAGCGAAATTTTCTCCCATTTATTATTGTGAGTGTGTAAAAATGAATGAAGATGAAGTAGAATTTCCCAGTTTTTTTATGAATGTTGTTTTTTTGTTCAACTTTATTCTTATTCAAAAATGAAGTGAAATGAAACTCATTGATTCATTTTAAAAATGAAGAAAACAGCTGATAAAATTGAAGAGATTGTTTTGTTGGTTGGGTATATAGAGTGCTATATATCTATATATTGAGATAAATTAAATTGGAGCATTTAAAGGTTGGCGCCACAATATGCCGGTTATTTATTTGAGTGAATTTTTACATATAGAAAAATAACTCAGGAAATGCAAAAGTGCATTTTTAATTAGAATGTTAAATTTTGAGTGAAATAATTATGTGTATTTTCTTAGGAATTTCAGAAAGTAGAGTGTTGAAAAATGAGAGCATTGTTTTTGAATGAATCATTAAAAGAAGACGATTTTATGAGTTTATATATTTTTAAGTTTTACATTGATTTTGATGCAAGAAAATAAATATTTATTTTTTTTAATTAACATTTTTTTTTTTTATTTTATTGCTTCCTGTAAAGGTGGGTGTCTCTCAAAAATGAGTTTATCCTTAAGAAACAATTATATTCTATAGAAATGCCGTTATTTTTGGTTTAAAAAAAAACGTGTCAGGGGAAAAACACTAGGTACCAAGTTTAAAGAAAATCGACCCACCCGTTTAGGCTGCAGCCGAAAGGACAAGACAGGACAGACAGACGGACAGAATTGTGACACTCACTTTTTTCGACTTCGCTATAATTGCGGTATAAAGTCAAGCTTGATCAAAATCTCGAGTTCGATTTTTTTGCGATTGCATAACTTGCCATATATGTAAATTGTACTATTATATCGTAAGTAAAAACCCAATGAAAATCAATTCCAAAAGTATGAAACAATATAAATAAAAAAAAAATGCACTACAATTTGTATCATTGATTAAAATAGCTAGTGCAGTTTCTTACAAACATGTGTCTTTGGAAAACAATTGAGCAGGTACACTGGTGCGTATGCGCATTTTTTTAGTTTAACAAAAATTTATTTAAATAACAAAATGTTAATACATAAATGTTTTTGAAATTATGTTTTTGAATTGTAATGTTTTTGTGTGTATACATTAATAAATATACATTAAGGTGGTATGTATATTACACCCTCGCCCTATTTCAGTTTGAAGTTTTTATAATTTGCTTTTATGGCTAAACTGTTTATTGGAATAAATTGTTTCATAATATCCTTAAGAAATTAACTGATTTTAATTTAATTTTGAAAATTTCTAATACTTCTTAGCACAAAATAGTAAAATTTTATAAAAATTACCTTAATTAAAATCTTCGAAAAAAATAAAAAAAGAAATTGACTTTTTAGTATTAACCTATACTTATTGATGGTGCAGAACCTCGTAAGTCGTTTTTACTTGTTTTTAAGAAATCACTTTGTGTGGCGATCTATAGTAAGAGGTTTTGAATTCTACCTTTTTCTGAAAAATGTTCAGAACAACATTGTTACGCTGAAATTCCTTAAAGTTAGTGGCTCTAATTCTGCTTATTTTTTTTACATCAATAATATTTTTTGGAATTTTTGACTTGTCCTTCAGTTTAACCGACGATATGACGTTTTGAACATAAAATTAAAATTGAAAAATTTAATTTGCTTTAAAAGGTACTAAATGAGTAAAATGCATACACAAAAGTATGTGGATCGTTTTAAAAAAAAATGAACTAGAGATTTTGAACAAATTTGTTTTTACGATGATAAATGACTGAAACTTTTTGACAACTCATTTAATGATAAATATGTATATAGAAAAATAGGTAAATAATTTGATTTATTTAAAAAATGTTTGTTTGCTTACAATGTTATGTTATCTAAATTGTATTCTCATTTAATGTATTTAGATCCGAAATAATTTTGGAAATTCATTAATAGTAAAAGAAAGTCTTATGTCCTTACCAATCTGTTCTCAAGTCAAACGAAATTTCAAGTCACGAGCCTCGCATTATAACACAACTTTTTTCCGACTTCTTTCTATAAGCGCCTTCAACTGTGATACTTACAACTATGATACTAGCAACTGTTATACCTTAGACTGTGATATTTAGAACTGTGATAAATTTTACCATAAAACCCAACAACACTTTGGCCTATTGAAATCTTTCTCTTACTAATTAATATAAACTTCAACATTAATACTGATAATACTGCCAAATTTTCAAGTTTATATCTATAAATCTATAGATAAAACAATTTTACACCAGGCCCTGATAGTATACGTACCTGCATCTATTTGAAAAAAAACTGTGAAAATTACTTGTCGTTACATTTGTCCGTTTTTTTTATAACTAATCAATATCTTGTTCTGCATTTCCATCTATTTGGAATAATTCCTTCATAATTCCCTTACATAAAAAAGGTAAAAGAGATGCAATTAAAAATTATAGACCTATCGCTAGACTATCGGTAGTTCCTAAACTTTTCGAGGCTGTTATTTATGTTTTATGTCAAATCATTTTTAGTTCCAATGTGAAAAGTCGCAACCGACTTGTATTGACTCGTTTAAAAATAAAAAAACAAGTGGATTTAAATTAAGGAAACTACGACTTAGTGAACAGTTTTTTAATGTGACTTGAATTTTATTTATTCGATAGATACGATGAAAGAACCAAAGCAATAGAAAATACTGTTTTTGTTTTTTTTATTTAGTGGACTATCTTGAAATAAATTCAATTGGAAGTTTTTTTGCAACCTTTAAGTGTCCCATATATATGCGTTTCGCCCAGGCACAACAGTGAGCTCATCAGTTAGATGCTGCCGTACCTTTCTAAGACGTAATATGATATTAGACGATGTTTATCGACACAAATACATTTTGCAGCAAATATTCGAAAGATATTATTGGTTATACTTTTCAACCTTTTCAAATAAAATAAGGTAAAGATAAACTCTGAAATACTACAAGGTAGCCATTTCAGCCCTATCTTTTTTATGTAATTTATTAATGATTTGTCTGTGTTGAAATATTCAAACTGTCTTATTTATGCGGACGATGTAACAATCTTCAAAAAATTACACATACCCTCGACAGTGAAGAGTTGCAGTAATGCAGTATAACCTTAATTTATTTTTGACTGGTGAGTTCGTAATTGTTTGATTCTTAAATTCGATAATGTAAAACTATAAGTTTTACTTTAATATTCTCCTTTTTTTCAAAATTTTTAGTAGAATTTTCCTTTTTTTATATTGAATGTTTTTATTTATTTTTATAGTGTTCTGCTTAATCGTATACAGAACCAAATATGATTCGGTAAATTTATTAATTTTTATTTTCGTATATTATTTACTGTACGAATGGGAATAAAAAATTAATAAAAATGTAATTAAAGCCCCCGATTTTCTTATTTCATCCCTTACTCTGGCGTTTTTGTTAAATCTTATGCAAATCATTCTGTATATTTCTGAAGTCAGTTTCAATTAGTATCTTTTTTTTAATAAAATTAATTTATGTAATTTCACTCAAAAAATGTTTTTAAAATTTTACTACTTAGTCTTTTAATCCAATACAAACATGTTTTTCCCCCTTATAGTCTCAGTGATATTTGTACGTCCATGTTTCATTTAAATATTTAAAAAAAAAATGAATTTATAAATAATTTTTTTATTTTCAAACATGTGAAAATATTTAACCCTCTTATTGTATCTACATAAATTTATTCGTAAATAAATGTTTTTCTTTATGAATTTCGAAATGAATTGATATCAAATCCAGCCAGATACGCGAGAAGTCTCCTTTAAAATTAAACGTACCTATAGCAGCACACAGCAGGGATTTGCGTTTTCTATTTTATTTATATTAGACTTTATAAATTATTCCAGAGTTTTTTGTGTTTATTTATTTGTCGTTTATATTTTTTTTTATTTTTTTTTAAGTTATCATTTAGGCAGACACCCGCAGCAATGCAAGTGACACATAAACGATTAGAATTTAATTCGTTTTTAAACATACCAAGCAGCCTCTGCAAAAAAAAAACGTTTATAACGTAAATTGTTAAAAATAAAAAAAAAATAAAAAACACCATCTGTCTGTTAGCAGACATTTTATGAGCCCAATACTAAGGTTGATCTACACTGAAAGCTGTCGTATACCCGCTGGTTGTCGTTGAATAAAAAAAAAATAAAAAAAAAAAAAAAAAAACTGTCAAGAAATAAGTGATTACCTCATTCACAGCCACAGCTTCCACTCACACCTTCATTCATTTTGACTATACACAACGATACACCGGCTGCTGTTGTCTGATGGAATGTTCTGCTGCTGCTTTCATCAGGCAGGACAAGAGCGTGGGTGTTGGGAAGCAGCAGCTATCGATTTGGATATATGTACCTAGGCAAGGGCACGGCGCATGACATTGATATAGATGATGGGAAATCTATTAAAGTGCTATAAACAATTTTTAAAGCACTTAAGGAATGTGTAGGTCAGTAATTTACAAAAGTCTGACACAAGAGGCTTTTGTTTTATGACTTTTTTTTAAATGATTTTTGTACAAAGATGTTTAATCCAATAGGAATTAATAGGATTTAATGATTTTTGGTTGATCACTACATAAATTTGTGTTCCTTTCGAATTCGTCAGTATTGATATTTGACTGATTGCATCACACTGAAAAATAATTACTAACCGAGAGCGTTTTTCGGTGGGTTAAAAAATATGTTAAATATTAAGTGGTTAAGGGTAAATTTTTCCCTACATAGTGTAAGGTTTGACACAGAGAAGGGGCTACCGTTGACTGCTACGATGAAACTGAGAAGTATGCCATCGCGGAACTCGTTTCTGCAAAAGGGCCACTTATGGTCGACTGGTCGAGGTAGAGTTGTATATCACTACTAATTACCCTGAAACAAAAAGTGTTCCCACCAAGGTACTCTTTCAAGGACGGCAGCGGAAGAATTCTCTAGATAGAATCAACGGTGGCGTTACCAGTTCTAGTTAGGTCGAAATACTTGGTGAACACCTTATATGGGCTACTACTATAAATATTTGGAGCTCAGGAGCGGTTTATCCGGATCCCCACCCTTGGAGTTATACTGAAGTTCTGGTCTCCCATAGGTTGGGGTTTTTCTCGATTAATGAATTTTCATAATACTTTTTGTGAAAAACAATTATGTTTTAGCATAAACAAGTAAATTATGCAAAGTGAAATAAGGCCCCAAAAGATTTTTCAAAATAAAATGAAATTAGATCCCAAAATTGATGTTGGGGTCATATTTCATTGGGGTCTTATTTCATTATGAAATAAGGCCCCAATAAAAAAAATGATAAAAGGCCCCAAAAAATTAAATAACGCCCCAAAATTGAAAAATGTTCGTTGTTATTGTTTTGCATTTAATGATTTGGGGCTTTATTTCATTTTGTTTTTGGGGTCTTATTTCCTGGGGCCTAATTTTGCAGAGCCAAGGAACAGGACCAGCAACTCCTTGCGTGAGTTACGTACACAGTGACCCTGAACTTTATGATTCTCAAATTAATACAATTAATCGTACCAAGCCATTGTCATGGTCGAACAAAACACCTCAGTTCCGTTATTCGGCTGAGCTATCAATAAATTGTTATTAATAAATAAAAAACAATGTAAATAGATGAAGAGCAAGAAAATAATAAAGAATAACGAGGAGTTCGATTTGGAACCCGAGTGCAAACGGTTGTTTGAATTGCTTATACGAAATCTTAGGTAATATACCTAACTCCTGCGGTTTTGATATAAGGGAAAGACTTAGGCAAGAAGTCATGGGCTTTCGAAATGTAAGCGAGCGCCTGGTTAGAATCCGCGTCAAATCTAAGTTTAAAAAATGCTGATCTGAGCCCACGCCCCAGCGGAAGACAAAGATGGCTCAACCAAGGAAGCATTCTACGATATTCTTGAGACAACGTATATAACTATATATATACCTAACTTCGAAGTATTCACAAACTTTGTCTACCTTGGCTCCACTATAACCTCACAAAATGACATCAGTGCAGAAATCAAACGAAGAATCACTCTTGCCAATCGTTGTTTCTTCGAGCTAAAGAAGGCATTTATAAGCAGTAAAGTCCTCTACCAAAGAACCAAGGAAACATTATATAAGACCTTAATCATCCCGATCCTCTTGTCTGGGCAGAAGCATGAATCTTGTCAAAACTGAATAAAAATTTGCTTGGGTGCTTTGAAAGGAAGATGCTTTGGGTGATTCTTGGTTCAGTATGCATCGAAATAATATGGAGCAGAAGGTTCAACAACGAGCTTTACAAGCTTTACAGCGACGTCAACCTGAGATGGCTGGGACACGTAGAGCGTATGGACTCCGACGCACCAGCCCGACGAGTCTTTGAATCTACCCTTGGTGGTCTGCTCAGCAGAGGAAGACCCCCTTAGGTGACGCGCGCAAATGGAGAATGATCTCCAGCAACTTTGTGTTAGCAACTGGAGGCAGCTACATAGCTACTAGCTAGGGACTGAGCTGGCTGGAAGGACTTGTGGTTGAGGCCATAGTCCATCCTGGAATGTAAGCCCCATTTAAAGTAAAGTATGTAAGTAAGTAAGGATAAAAATTACACAGTTCTCTTTATCGTCGGCCTCATAAGCAAACCTCGTAACTCACAAATATCAAATTTTTCAGGAGAGACGAAAATGTCTGCTAGGCACAGAGTAGTAGTGGAGTTACGTGCTATGCAAAATTTTAATTTAAGTTTATTTAGAGTTTTAAGAGGGATATGAAATGTTCTAGGTAGCTGCGCTGACGAATTTTTTATAAAATAGCATTCAAAATTCATTTTCGCTAAAAGGTGGAGCTACGAGGACTGCTTATGAGGTCGACGTTATGTTATTTCTAACGTTGTCGACTCAATTAAAACAAATTGTTTAAAATAAAACCTAAAAAAGATTATATTAATGAAGAAACTTGGTTAGGATTCGCAATTTTGTAGATCTTTTATGTTAAACGAGACGCTTGCCTAAATCAAATAATTTTATTTACTTAATTTTACACATCTCTGGGTAGATTGGTAACAATGACCGATTTAATATGTTTCATTCACTAACTTAATTGGTTATTGAAACTGAACAAACTAACCCAGAAGTAAAGACTCTTCCAATAAGGACTTCCAAACTTTGACAGATGTTGATAGCGGCCATAATATCGATGTTACATCTGCAAATTGGCTGTCATTTATTTAGTCTGTTTTGCCAAATCACTATGAATGGATATAGCGTTCAAAATCACGAACAAATTATAATTGTTCTGTTCGCCCATTTTACGGTCGCCATTATCGATCTACCAGAAGGACAGTCCGTGAGAGTGTGCTGGAGAATCTGAGGCAGTCGATTTTACGTCGCTCGGAAGAACTCGGCTTTTCGCAGACCGCAATTTGTCGAATTTTGCATCATGATTTGGGCCTGTACCCGTACAAAATTCAAATGAACTCAGGAGCTGAAGGTTAACGACGCGTGTTGAACGTGTGTTCGCTGAATGGACTCTGGAGCAGTTGACTAAAAATAAATTTTCGTCGAAAAATCATCTTCAGCGATGTGGACCATTTCTGGATGAATGGGTACGTCAACAAACATCATTGGCGAATTTGGGACGATATTAATTTCCACATGCGGTCCAAGAGCGTCAAATGCATGTTTGGTGTGATTTTGGGCTAGTCCATATTTCTTTGAAAAAGAAGTTGGCCAGGCCATCACCGTCAACAGCGAGCGTTATATAGGTCGATGATTACCAACTTCTTTCAACCTGAATTGGAGGATATGGACACCAACAACATGTGATATCAAAAGGACGGCGCTACGTGCCACACATCTCAGGCCACATTGGAGACTCTGCACGAGCGATTCGAGGGCATGGTCATCTCACGAGCAGGAGGCCAACGAGATCGTGCAATTTCAACCCGTTAGACTTTTTCTTGTGGAGTTTCCTGAAGCCGCAAGTCTATGCTAATAAGCCTTCAAAGGCAACATAACTTAGGCCATTTGTTCAAATTCAGCCGGATTAATGCGTTAGTCATAGAAAATTGGACATTTCGGATGTGCGCCACCTAGAGAAGCCGCGGCGGACATTTGAACGATGTTATATTCCATAAATGATTTTATCAATAGGCCTTCCAAACGAATAACAAATTTCGATGACATATCTATCTAACAAAGTGAGTTGTTTTATTTAAAATTTAATGATAGGTAGCGCTTAATGAAAGAACCTGTAGTTTAATACAATTTAACAGAATCCTGAATCAGTGTGTAGATTTAAATAATTTTGTTCAATGAAGCTGACTCGTTCAATTTAACCTGGTGAGTTTACAGGTTGTATATTAGCAATGTTTGATATTTCACTTAACCGAGTTTCACGTTGTTTTTAATCGATCATATTTCTACCCTGTATGCAACAGCTTACCTGCACTTGAGGTGATGATGAGGCAACTTACTACCAACATAACCAACTATTCACTGAAATACCTTCAACTATGATTTTGGTAAACAACATAAGTTTCATCTGTTATGAAACTATATAAATGTCTGAAATCCTGCGGATTGAGAAAGTTTTAAAGAATTGTTTCTCTGCACAGCTGAATGTACATAATTCAAAGAATTTAAAAATTTTAATCTTACTAACACTATTCAGAAATATATACCTCAAAGGAATTTAATTAATAGCTAAATCATGTTAAACTACAAAACATTATCTCACACCCAAAAAAAAAAAAAAAACTTGTTATCCTTTTACTCATATACCTATGAACACATTACATGAAATTGTGTTCAAACGATTATGGAAGGTTTGTATATAAATACTTGCACAATCTTCAACTACTGATCCACCTAATTAATTACAATTAACTTGTACTTATAGTGCGAGGAATTTTCTCTTCCGGTTCATATACATAGGTATAGAATAGAAGTAATTACATAATCCTCATAATTCCTCATTCTATCTATAGAAGTTCTATACGGCGCGGCGGTGGCGGCTTCGGTGGAGCAAGTAAATCGCTATACGTGCCCATATATATAATTGTCTTCATTCCCCATGACCTCCTTTTCGGCTTAAAGATATAGAAAATAGAATCTAAAGAGTTGAGCTTGTTCACAAGATGCTCCTTCCTCATAACAATATCTTCATATCTTTATATACGTCATAAAGGGTTCATATGATATGGAAAGATGGCGGCTTGTTGGCTCGATATACATAGCTAGGCGGCCTATATGAAACGTGCCTACATAAATCCTAGCAAGATAGATTTTGTATACCTACATAAAATCGTAAGTGTGTTATATTCAATTGCAAATGGTGTAAGGCATATCCTTACGACCGGAAACCTGCAGAAAAACAAGCACTATTTATATATCTATAGGAAGGTTAAATTCTTGTTAACTTATATCGTAGGTGTAAGTAGATATACCTATGCATTGAACTTAATTAAATATTGTTCGTTCGTTCTACAAGGATATCCAAGAGCATCATAAGGAGATAACGTGACGGTACCTATCATGTAGACTATAGATGGAATATTTTTCAGACCCCACGCACATCTTTAAGAAATGTAAAATTAGCAAAACGGGTAATTGGCATGCATATTGCGTTGTTTCGGTTTTCTATTTATTCTTTAGTCATCGTCGTTGTCGTCCTTTTTATTTTCACAACTACTTGTTAAGAGTGCTAAGTATAAACATACATGTATAGGAAACTAATATCAATGCAAACACAGCATGTATAAATGTTCAGAAGAGCTGTTATACAGAAAATAGTGTAGGTGGAGGTATCTATGAAAACAATTAAGAGAGAATGTTATAGCAGAAGCAGAATAATAATAAGTTTTCACTTGTGCCATACGACAAGCTCATGAATGCACTTGGGTATACCTAATCTTATCATCCTAGCAAAGTATGTATTTTTTTTAATGTCTGTGTAATGTTACCGTTGTTAGGGTTAAGATTTTCTTCTGGGAAGGAATATAATTGCATATTATTATTACTATAACAGATAGAGGGTCAGGTTAGTTGAAGTTGGATGTAAAGGAATTGTTAGAAATTTAAATATTTTAAGGTGCTTAATTTTAAAACTAGAAACTATAAAAAAATATATAATTATTGCGATACAAAGGATAAGTTTAGTTTATTGACTTCAAAACATGTATACATTATTACAATTTACAAATGTATTCATTGTCTTGAGATGGTTTAGCCAAAGGCCGTCTAAAACCAGAATGATATTTGAATTATTTTTAATGAAGCTGAAGATCGCTGCATCCGAATTTTTTTTTTCTTTTAGACTTGCAGATCTGTATCAATACCTAGTATTGAAAAATTTTGAACACCAAAATGTTGAAGGCAAATTTTTCCAGGGGCGATGTCCGGTGATTTTTTTTAAATTGAACCTCCTTATATTTTTTTTAACTGAGTTTCTTAACATTTAAATTTGTTTTGTTTAGGAGTGTAGACCACAATAAATGTTTAATAAAAAAAAAATTGCTCTCTGTAGAGCATACCTACACCATTATCTAGAGACGATGTTCCTTATTTTTTTTCATGAAACTTAAAAAGAAATTTGTACAATCGTAGAATGTATTTTGAAAAAAGTCAACATTTTTCAAAAAAGGCAAAATTTTTGTAAAAATTAATTTTTTTCTAAAAAAGTCGAAATTTTTGAAAAAAGTTAAAACTTTTGAAATAAGTCGAAAATTTTGAAAAAACTCAAAATTTTTGTAAAAATTAATTTTTTTTTAACAAAGTCGAAATTTTTGAAAAAAGTTAAAATTTTTGAAATAAGTCGAAAATTTTGAAAAAACTCAAATTTTTTTAAAAAAGTCAAAATTTAAAAATAAAAAGTCAAAATTTTTGAAAAAAGTCAAAATTTTTGAAAAAAGTCAAAAATTTTGAAAAAAAAAGTCGAAATTTTTGAAAAATTCAAAATTTTTGAAAAAAGTCTACATATTTGAAAAAAGGCAAAATTTTTGTAAAAGCCAAAAAAAAATCGAAATTTTTGATAAAAAAGTAAAAATTTTTGAAAATACATAGTTAAAACTTTTGAAAAAAATCGAAATTTTTGAAAAGTCAAATTTTTTGAAAAAGGGCAAAATTAAAAAATTATTTTTTTTTCAAAATTTTGCATTATTATGTAGTATTTTTGTATAATAATAATTTTATTTCAATATTATCGATCACACAAATAATCAAAAATCTATTTATTTTGATTTAAAAAATAAATAAAAATTAAATCATAGCATTAAAAATAACCTTTTAAAACGTTATCTTGGCTACAATAGCAAACTTTTCTATCAAATATTTTTGTTTTTCGGGTGACTATATAGGTACAGATTTATAAATTTAAATACACTTTTTTCAAAGTCAATATTCATGTTGACTTGTGTTATCAATTAAAGGTGATATTGAAATTTCGGAATCCTACAGAACACTTTTTGGAGTTACTATGGATACATTTCCTAAAAAATTAAAGTCGATTTTCTTTTTTCATTTCGTAAAAAAAATAACAAATGGAATAAAAAATGACAATGTGACCAAGTGAAAAAGTAATGACCAAATTTGATCACAAATGAGCAAAGTGGCTACCGTTATTGTGATATCGGTGGGCACTGTATGTGCTGGGTGGATTATAGAATACATATAATGATTGGATGTTAATGAAGGGTGCTGGTGGTTGACATATTATGTACTTATGTGTGTTCAATGATAATGGAGGAAGCTGGAGGCAGTTCAGCTGACGATCGGTATTTAAATAAAACTCGGTTAGTAGGGTGAGGGTTCAAAGTGTATTTCTTCTAGGTTTGTGTAGTTCGCTAACGAACTAGTTCAAAGAACTAGTTCAGTTCAGTGAACTAGTGAACTTAGTTCAGACATCTAGTTCAATATTTCATTTTAGTTCAATTTTTATATCATTGCGTTACTTGAAATCAACATGATTTTATCCTTAATGAATTTTTTTTCGCAGACTACAGAATTCAATCATGACATGATAGACTATTTTATTTGAATTATTAAGTTTTTTTAATTAAAAAAGTTAAACTCCCAAACAAATGGGATTCATTCGTTGACGACGACGAAATAACAAGAATAACAACACGTAGTTGTCATTGAAAACAGCAAAAAAATACAATACGAATGTTTCACATACGAACAACTCGCATTGGTTTGGGAGAGCCTTAACTTGCCACGTTCTTTAGATAAAAGGTAATTCAACATTATAGAAATATTGAAGTTCGATGGAACTTTAGCTTTAATGGCAAAACTCTATATTCTTGATATTTTGCTTTCAGCTTGTGATTTTAAATAAAATAATGAATTTTTGTTCTGTGATCTAACTTTGCAATTGTTTTAATTTTACTGACACTTAGACGCGATTCAAATTAGTTAAAGTTTTTTTTTAAATTTCTGTACAAAAAATTTCCGTGAAAAAATATTTTGAACTAAATTGAACTAAAATGAACGAACTAGTTCAGTAGCGTGAATTGAACTAAATTGATCGCTCACTCAAATGAACTAAACTGCCCAACTCTAATTTCTTCACTATAATTTGACGCATCCAATAATGTCTGAAGTAAGTTGTTATAGACTTTTATTTTATTTCATTTTATTTTGTTTTATTTTATTTTATTTTATTTTATTTTATTTTATTTTATTTTATTTTATTTTATTTTGTTTTACTTTATTTTATTTTTAATTTATACTTTTAGCAAATTTATTTTTTTTTTTTTATTAAAAAATTTAAAAAAATCTTTATATGAGTAGGCATACCATAACTAGCAATTCTAACAATTTATTTTCTTAGCAAAATTCTAGATCGTTTCTCTCTTTATCTTATCTTCTTTATCTTTTCTTCTTAATCTTATCTTTTTTATCATCTTAATAATATCTTCTTTATTTTATATTAATTATTATATTCTTTTTATTCTTTTCATGATATCTTTTTCTTATAATATGCAAAAATTAAATTAACTGTTTTATTTTTCATGAATTATTGCATTGTACATTAAAGCTAGATTGCACTTTTGGCCTCTAAATTAAAACATAGTATTGAGTATATCTTCTAAAAATAAGAATTAAATTCTTCTACCTACTTTGAATTAAAAAAATAAATAAAAATGATTTCTAGATTCCTTAAAATGTTTTTGTTCTATTATCTAAATAATATTATTATTTATTATTATAAAGCAAATAGATTCAACAAAAAGTCCGTAAAATAATCTCTGACCAATAAATATTTTATTTATCCCAACAAGTATATTTATTTAAATTAAAGCTGTGAGAGTAATTTTCTAATTTAATAATTAATAACCTATTTATGAAAACAAACAAACCTTTGATCCTTCTATAGGTATATGAGTTTCAATATGATATGGAGCATAGCATTACATAAATAATAAAAAATTGCTGTAGGTAATAATAAAATGTACAGTGATCTCATAGCCACTCGTATATACAAACCGGGAACGAATTTAATCCTTATATTATAGCTGGGTGTAATGTTGACCACAATGAAACAAATTAATTGGCCTGGTAATGGTGCCACAAAAGAACAAATATACTTTCTACTCTCAGCAATATAATTTATTATTATCTCCACTTGATACCGTGTGTACCTACCTATATACATACGTATATATTTGCGTATACATATGTATGAGTATCTGAAGCATTATCTGAATTGGTTAGATACATTTTTTATCTTGGTTACTTTTGCTATATATTGCCTTTTTATTCGAGATATACCTAGATATTGTATTTGTTAGCTAGCAACAGCAAGGGAAAGCCGTAAATGTTTAATTGGCTTCCTGAATTATTGTATAGGACGTAGGATACGTTTTCAAGCTTATGTCCATTTGCATATACCTACAAAAATACTCACATATACATATGTACGAGCATAAATATATATTTCAGGGTGTATATGTATGTTCAATATGTGTTGCTGTTAACTTGCTGCAAACATTGATTGTACGAAAGTAGATGACTCTGCCATGATGATGATGATGATGCATTTACAGTAACGATGTACCTATATGGATGGATAGGTACCTTAACCTATCCTATAAAGTACCTTTGAATGGTTTTAATTTGCATAAATCGTAATGCTTTGCTTAGAGAGAGCTCAATATAGTAAAGTGTTTTAGAATTAACACTTGAAAGATATTTATTAATTCAAGATTTTATAAATTAAATTCGTTTACCCAAATTTGAAATCACTTTTGTCTGAAGTTTTAATAAAATAAAAATTAAAGAGTCTATCAAATATAATCGAATAGATATACTCTGCAAAATTATTTACACATTTTAATTCACAACCATAATGATTATGGATTTTGTAAGTGGAAACCTATATTATAAGTTAAGCATCAGATATAAAATCTGATTTTTATTTGATATATCTTCTTTTTTTTATAAAAAAAACATTTTGTAAAGAAGCATAACAATTTGAATTCATAACTGAAAATTTAATTTAATTAATGACTGCCAGCCAAACTGCCGTTAGCAACACATTATAAACCGAGTCCAATGTGCCCATTTTAACACTCAAAATCTACAACTACTATACTCCATTATTACCCGAACTTACTCTAGTATATTGGCTTACAATTTGCACGTGTAAGAAAACGCAAGGCATTGACCTTAAAAAATAAAAAAACTTAAATCCTATTCCATAGGATTATTTAATATTTTGTGTTATTACTGAGGATCTTAAAAAGTTCTTCCTTGAGTTACTATTATAAGTTTCTGATATTCAAGCCGCTGCGCTGGCAATTAACTGCTCGAATTGTGGTTTGCTAGTTCAAAGTAATGGTTAACCTAGATATATCCTATTATTCTCCTTGATCTATTCATGTCAATTAGTGGTGGTTATGTATATGTATGTATGTATGCTATTTGAAGAAAGTAGAATCAATTAGGCTTAAGTGAAGCATGGCTAATCCATTTTATTGCATTTAAAAGATGTACCTAACCTATACTATTTTTTACAAAATAAAACTGACCACAAAAGGTATTATGGCTTTTATAAAAGAGAGAAAATATATACCTGCGGCTCATTTGTGAGTTTTATTTTTTATTTTTTTTTTGTTCTTGTTGTTGTTTCAATTAAATTCATGAACTTGATTGTTTATTCAACAAGAAACATCAAACGATTAACTTTGAAGTATAAAAAATGTTTAGGGCTCGTAAAAAAAATACACCGTCACGTCACAGTGGCATACACAAAGCACATGATGGCACATTATTCTGGATTGTTAGCAGAACACAAAACAAGACAAAAAAAAAAAAAAAAAAAAAAAAAAAAACAACTAAAATAAAAAAAAATATATTCCCATCTCATCCTTCATTATATGTGGTGCAATAAATTCAACTCCAAAAACCAACCATTTCTATACCCGAAATGCCCCATCAATTACTTAAGCCGTGTTATACCTACCAGTGTCCTTTTATTGCTTTTAATCTATTTTTCATAGAATTTAACGATGGAAACGGATGGCCCGGTCGGCAGTTGTTGAGTGAATTTCGTTTTTTGTGTCAAGTTTTGTAATTTAACTGCGTTCCTAAAAAAAAAAAAACACTGCAGAATTTAACTCACTTGGTTTTTTTTAAATTTATTTTTAGGTTTAAATGAATCCTTGTTTTTTTTTTTTGTTATTTTATTTTCGTTATCAAATTAAACGGGAAAGTACTTTTAGAGAGTTTTATTATTTAAGTCTGGAAAAGTTAACAATTATTATTATTAAATATTATTATTCCTTTATTCGGGAGCTTAAACTTTAGAGAGAAAAACAAATACATACATATATTATGCCGTGCAGAAATGTATTTTGGAAATTTTGTATCAGATTGCGTTTATTTTTTTTTTGCGATCCAAGGAAGTATATTTTTAATGAGTGGTACACAGTACGGAGAACCATTTTCAGAAAAGTTGTAATATAATATATGTGTGTTTGAAATCAATTGTATATTCATGATATTGATATTATTTTTGATAATATTTTTATTATTTGAAGAAGTTATCGAGCTGCCAGTTGCCACCACCGCGCGCGCCGCCCCACTGTGTTCGAAAGTTTATATAGAGACAAAAGCGCTAAAAATGGGTTTAGAGCTTATTGAAGTTTTAAATACTGTTGCAAAACTTCCAGGATTCCTGTAATAAAATCCGATTAAGGCCCGTTTGCTGATACTACCCATAACGATTTAAGTTGAACTTAAATTCTTAAGGGGTACCTTCTCCATGTCATAAAGTGATACTTAAGAAATTAAGTTCAACTTAAATCGTTATGTGTAGTAACTTAACCTTTGAGAGCAGCACACACAAGACGTGCAACTTTATTAAATTCTAGGTTAGCAAGGCAGAGTATTTGACAGTAGTAGTTGTTGGTTGGTAGCTTTGACGGGTGACTTGATGGGATGCGTTCCTGGGCAAATTGCATCACAAAATGTGCGTGAAGTTAGCAACTCAGCACCACAATTTTTGATCTTTGTAAAACAAAAACGATTGTGCAGTGCTGCCATGTGCCGTATTTGATAAAAAATCGTATACATATAAGCATATAGTTTTTAAAGGGCGTGAAGACGTAAGTAACGCCATTTTCCATTTTCATAAAAATAAAATTATTCTGTATTATGCTCAACTTGGGCTCCGATGCGTTGTGAATATTTTTGAACATTTCACAAATTTGCAAATTTTATGGATGAAATTTTTATCAAAATTAAGTTTTTCTAAAAACTTTAAGTTGCGCTGTTTTGTGCTCATAAAATGATATTAACCACAGAAAAGATATAATCAAAAATTCGCATATTTGCATGCAGCTTTTACGATTGAGCGTGAAGTTAAAATTGCCATTTTTTTGATTTTCAAAAAAAAAAATTGTCCTGTATTTTGCTTAACTTTTGCTGCCGTGTGGAGTTAATGTTTTTTGTAAATTCGCAAATTTGCAAATTTTACGTATTAAATTTTTTGCAAAATTACGATTTTCAAAAACATCAAAGTTGTGCTATATCATAATCAAAAAATTTGCATAAAAAAATTCGCATATTTGCAACTTTTGAACCAAAAATAAATTTTGCAAGGTGTTAAAATGTTAAGCACGGCCATTTTCAATTTTCAAAAAAAATGCCTTGTACCTATGCTCAAATTGTGCTATCATGTGCTGTTAATAATTTGTTTAAATTCGCAAATTTGCAAAGCTTGAAGTTACCACCGACATTATTGATTTAAAAAAAAAGTTTTGCTGAATTGTGCTCAACTTGTGCTTGATAATAAACTCACATCACACTTCAAGCAAATTGCCCGCTTTGAGTACTTCCTATCCGCTAGGCTATCCATACATACCCAAAAAATGTTCAGATAGCCTTGAGTATGGTAGTTGCTTCATTAGTCACTGCAGCTGTTAACAAAGAATTCCTTAGGTTCAGGAACATATCCGAAGGGGTGTCAACATAATATTCAAAAATTTAAGGCACATGGCAGCGGAAGTCGAGCTTTATATAGTATACAAATTTGTTTTTTCATCACAAAAAATGTCGATGCCCACTTCACGTTAAAAATTGGTTGGCCGGGGAGTTGTAATTACCCAATTTTTGTTTTGATTTTTTCGTTGCATGGCAGCACAAACTGAATTTAAAACTTGCTAGAGATTTAATACATACTTTAAAAAAAAATCATAATTTTGCCAAAAAAATTCATTCGTAAAATTTTCATATTTCTTCGCTACAATGCAGAACTAGTCTAAATCCAAAATTTCAAAATCAGTTTTTTTTTACTTCATAAGGAAATTTGTTGTGTTCCGCTCACTTTCTACATAATGTATTTTGAATATCGTACAGAAGTTCCTTCAGAATTTTAATAATAGAATATAATCATAATGTCGAAAGTCAGCATTTTACGGACTGAGGTTCTTTTTTTTTAAATTTTGTAAATGTGACTTAGACTAGTTCTGCATTGTAGGGACGATTTGTGAAAAAAAAACAAAATTTTTACGACACATGGCGGCTCAAGTTGAGCACAATACAGCACAATTTGGTCGTAGTTGTAAAGTAAGTTGCAAAATGCGAATTTTTTTATCTCTTTGGTTCTAAGTATACCTATCATTATTTGAGTGCAAAACAGCATAAATGTAAAACTAAAACTAGTATCAGTAATTTTCAAATTTCTCAAAAAACAAAAGCTTTCGGTTTTTTTTATGTTCGATTCAGAATTGATATGAGCATTGGCCATTAAAAGAAAATTTGGTTTTCCATTTCACAGTTTTGAGAAAAATTGATACAAATATTTTTTTTTCGTTTTTTTTTTTGTATCAAAATTTTGAGTTTGAATGCAAATTTTTGGAAAACTATTGACACAAATAATATACATAATTTAAATGTAGGATTAAAGAACAGACTTCTAGCTTTTAAAACCGTTATTGTTTTGAATTTTAAGTATTGTCATTGTTTTTTAATATTTGTTTTTCCATTTAAGTGGTTTTTTTTTGTTGAAAATCGCCCCTACCTCCTAAACGGGGCGAGATAATCCCCCCCCCCCCCCCTTACAAAGTAAAAGTGTTTGTATTTGACCCCTCTACAAAAATCCGTTATCAATTTTCGGCGCCCAAGTTATCGTACTCGTGCCAAGAATTTGATAAAGTTTCATTATAAAAAGAGTAATTAACGACCATATGATTCAATCTGGATTTAAGTGAATTTTTAGTACAACCATTACAAAATGCATTAAATCCAACGGATTTAAATTGTCCTAATTGTCCATATTTAAAATAATTTAATCCAAATGTCAATTTTGGGAGGTGTAAAATTTCTTTAAAATGAAACATAAAAATTCTCTTAAATGCGGAAAATAAATAAGTTAAGCGTTTAAACCGCTAACATATAGCTAGCTTGTTTTTCACGAATAAAATCCATTTTTTCTTAATTTTTTTTATTTTTTCTTTCCTTAAGTATTTATTTCTTTATTTATTATCATTTAATATATTTATTTGATTTTTTTAATTCTGGGAATCTAAAAAATTCATAAAAAAAAACACGAAAAAGAAGTAAATATCATGACATTAAATTTTCGTCGGGATTTAAATACTTCAACTGGCTTCCGGAGACTAGTTTAAATACAATTGGATAAATCGTCATATAGATTATGGATTAAAAAAAACTGGATTAAAAAAAACTGGGTTAAAATGTGAATTAAACAAGTGAATAATATGGAATTGGATTTAAGTTAAATCCAATTCCATATTATTCACTCGTTTAATCTAACTATTGCATTATGAAATTAATTTACATTTGGATTTAAATTTTAATCTGGATTAATCAAGTGAATAATATGGGTGTAAGAATAAGTCTGCATATAATGGGTGATTTTTTAAGAGGTTTAGAACTTTTAAAAAAAAAAAAACACAAAAAATTCGAAAAAATGAATGAAATATTTATTTGAATCGATAGTTTGAACCTTGCAATTTAATGTTTAAAGATAATTTCATGCAAATGTTGACCGCGGCTGCGTCTCAGGTAGCCCATCCGCTGAGTCCAATTTTGGCATACTCTTTCACACATATCGGCCGGTATCTCACGAATGAATGCATGGATGTTGGCTTCCAGTGCGTCAATCGAAGCGGGCTTGTCCCTATAGACATTAGCCTTGACATACCCCCACAAAAAATAGTCTAATGGTGTCAAATCGCACGATCTAGGCGGCCAATTGACCGGCCCGAAACGTGAAATTAACTGTTCACCAAACTCGCCTCGCAATTGCGCCATTGTTTCGCGTGCTGTGTGGCATGTGGCACCGTCTTGTTGAAACCACATATCATGCAAGTCAAGAACTTCCATTTCGGGCAAAAAAAAGTTTGTTATCATCGCTCGGTAGCGTTCACCATTGACAGTAACGCTGCGATTCGCATCATCTTTGAAGAAATATGGCCCAATAATGCCGCCGGCCCATAAACCGCACCAAACAGTGGCTTTTTCGGGATGCATTGGTAGCTGTTGCAATGCTTCTGGCTGATCTTCACTCCAAATGCGGCAATTGTGCTTATTTACGTACCCATTCAACCAAAAATGAGCCTCATCGCTGAACACAATTTTTCGATAAAAAAAGCGGATCCTCGGCCAGCTTTCCAAGAGCCCATTCACCAAAAATTCGGCGTTGTGGTAGGTCGGCTGGCTTTAGTTCTTGCACCAGCTGTATCTTAAAAGGCTTTACGCCCAAATCCTTCCGCAAAATTTTCCACGTAGTGCTGTAACAAAGGCCTAACTGCTGGGAACGGCGCCGAATCGACATTTCGCGGTCTTCTGTCACACTAGCTGATACGGCCACAATATTTTCTTCACTACGCACAGTACGTAAACGTGTTGGTGGTTTAATGTCCAACAAAGTAAATTTGGTGCGAAATTTGGTCACAATCTTCCGAATAGACTGCTCAGAAGGTCGAGAATGCCGACCATAAAATGGAAGCAGCGCGCGATGAACATTTCGAACCGAGCACGAATTTTGATAGTAAAATTCAATAATTTGCAAGCGTTGTTCATTTGTAAGACGATCCATGGTTAAATTGCAAACCAAACTGAAGCTGTTTGACAGTGACACAAGGTACTAAACACACGTCAGCTGTCAAAACCAGTGTTGCCAAAACCAAACCAGCTAAAAAATCACCCGTTAGCTTTAACTTTCTTTCAGCATTTTGTATGTTTTAATTAAAAATTTAGTTTCCATCCAAGTAAAGTACCTAATACTCGCAACATAATAAAATAAAATTTATGGAGAGACCTACATATATATATTGGGAAAAAAATGCAAGTAAGACTGCCATATTACCCAAACTGACTTTTAGTTGGATTAAGTTAAAAAACACTTTTCTTCGTATATAAAAACAAATTATTCAACTCACAAAAATATAACCAAATATACATGTATACATTGTCCCTATGTATTTAGTATTGTTTATGTAGATTTCTTCTTAAACATTTGCCTTTTCTTGTAAAACATAAACATAAAAATACTCAGGCTTAAATTATATGGACAAGAGAGAACACAACAACGTGTAGGTATATTATTCATTTTCCCTTTATTTAACGCAGATCACGTTTTCGTTAAGATGGCACGCGACTTTCTTAAAACAATTTTCTTGAATTTGTCATGGTTTATGGGTACGACCATAAGTATAATATATATGTATATGTAGATTTATAAACAAGACAATCCTTTACCGCACTATCACCACGGACTACACCAGAATTCCAATTAAGTTAGTATGTATTTCATTTTCTCGTATATATGTATATTGCCAATTCTACGTATAGCAATAATTTAGTTTTAAGCAAAATGGTGGCTCTGGCTTACCGCGAAAATTATATCTGTGCTTTTAATTATGTTATCTCATTATTTTTCTCATTAGAAAGTGAATGAGGGTTTTACGAAAGAGTTAACCAATTAATTAAAAATGGTTAACTCCTTAAAATTAACTATATGAAAGCATATAATTATTAATATTGATTTCTAAAAATATAAGAGAGTTTGGTTTGAAAATTGTTATATACTGAAAACCCAGTTGTTTTAAGCTAAGATATAATGTTATATGAAAATAACATGTTAAAATTATATTGATAGCTATCGTGTTAAATATAATACACGAATGGATCTAATGAACTTGTAATTTAAAACAATTATATGGCGACACATGGCACAGACTAAGAGTAATGGTTTAGTAATTTTTATGATATTACTAACGAGAAAGTATGAAAGAAGAAGAAATTTAAAAACATTTTTTTTTTATAAAAATAAGATTATTTGTAAAATATTTAAATGCAATACTTATTAAATCAACTTTGAACAAAAAGGGTTTCGCAATTCTGTCTGTCTGTTCTTTTGGCTGCAGCCTAAACGGGTAAGTCGATTTTCTTTAAATTTGGTACATGGCGTTTTTTTGGGCATTCCCTTGAGACGTTTTCATTATTTCTTAAGGACAAAAAAAAACCATAGCTCCCGTACAAATTTTTTTTAACAAGAAATTAAATATTATGTTTCTCCAAATGTACCAACAACTTAAAAAAAAAAATCAGTAATTTTTTTTACAAAACGGCTACCATTTTATAAAACAAAAAAAATTCCGAAAAATGGTTATAAATGGTACTGCCCATATAATCATTTTTTTTTATTTTCGATTTTCTCAAAATAGGTTCAACTGATTTTGATAAATTTTTTTGTAAACCAAATTTTAGATTTAAAAAAAGTTTCAATGTTTTTTTTTTTTCAAAATCTAATTATTCGAAAACGACTTAATCGATTTTTATTAAACTAAGCAGTCGGAATTTTTTAATATTATCTAGCAGATTTTAAATAAAAATTATTGTTATAACCAAAAATATACGGTACCTCCCATACAAGTGTTTAAAAACCATATGTAAGGAAAATCTCATTTTTCTCAAAAACGGATCCAACGATTTTGATTAATATTATTATATGTGCTAAAATTAGTACGTTCTACCACATTACATTATTGGATACAAAAACTTTCTATCGATTGAAAATGGTATCTCTCATCGAATCATTTTTTTTTGGTTTTCGACTTACTAGATAATTATTATCTGCGTTCAACTGATTTTAATGAAATTTTTTTTTCTAGTAAAATTGAGTAATATTGCAAATCAAAATTTTCAGTGAAACAAATTTTATATTTTTAAATAAATGTTCAAAATTATTTTTTCAAAAATTCGGTGTTTCGAAATTGGGTAAGGTAATGAATTTTTTTTGTAATTTTTTAACTTCGCATAAATTAGCACTAAAAAATGGCGTACCAATTTTTTTTTACTTAAAAATGTTTTCACAATTTTATATTTTATATTTTTAATTTTTGTTCTCATAAATTAATATATTTTATTTAAGAAATCAGATAGCGTACATAGCGTAATGCAAGCGAACCTATAAAGCGAACGCCACCAGAAAGAAAAATTAAAAAAAGAATGAAAGTGATGGAAAATGGTACCCGAGAGGAATTTGTTGTATTATATTTAATTTTCGCGGTTAAACGTTTCTAATTTATTTTTTATCACCTGAAGAACTTGAACAGAAACCAAAATGAACTGTGTCCTCATCTTCTGCATGCAATTGCAGCGGCTTTTTATAAGGCGTCTACTATCTTCCAGTGTTTTCCATTCTCCACTGTCGAATTCCTAGAAGTTCCAAGTTTGTATGCCATTTTAGTTTGGCTGCCATCCAATTGACGTATGTAGGTGTCATCTTCGTCACAATGTTAATTTTTTACCAATTTTTCAGTTTTAAGCCGAGTACATACTTCCTCGTGAAGTGAACAAACCTCAATGAAGAAAGTGAATTTTTGACAATTGTCGCTGGTACAGACTTGTGAATGCGTTGTGAGCGTTTGCAACCACTTTACCTTAAATTTCGAATACAAAATAAATATTTGTTTTTCATCAATTTATTATTAGGATAGGTAGGCAATATACATAATGTACGTCAAAGTATCATTTAAGCTTTATTCAGAATGCGACGAGAAAAAGATACTTCAGTGTTCTCTTCGCGGCTTTTCTTCTCTTAAAGACTAGAATTTAACAATTAGACTTAGAGCCCACAGCAAATTTTGGGTGAGCATATGATAGCGAAAATTCACTGGTATTTTTATATATAGATCCTAATTTTTCATAAGCAAATATGAAAATGGGTTATTATTTTAAGACCATATAAAAAGTATATCAACTAAATCATTATATTTAATAAAGGATCTGAGGGCCTTATATGACATGAAAATGGGGGTCCAAGACGTCTTGAATGGGATCTTCTGCATGCAAAACACCCAAAGATGAGTATGAAACCGGTCTCTAAATAAAATGTGATTGCATTTAGAAATCAAAGGGCACGGTAGTGCCGAGCCAAGTTCTGGCACAACACCCTTTTTATACAGGAACAAACTCAGGCGATTTTCGACCCCACTCTAACTTCAGTACCAATAAAGTCAGGAACTTCAAATTCCGAAAATTTGGTAGGCTATCCAAGAAAAAGCACCACACCAAATTTCCTTAGCGTAATTCTTTTAATTACTCACAATTCAAAACGTTTTGAAAACTAGACAATATGAACCCCCAAATTTTAGTCAGTAATCATTAAATAATAAATTTCTCTCATAACTTGGTGTTGTTTCAATATTACTCTTCTTAAAATATTTGATATTAAACCTTCATAAAGTTAGAACTTGGCATACTTTTAGATCTCACTACTTTTCACGGCTGAGTTGTTAAATATACAGATTTTCATATAGAAGAACTTGGCTCTTTTTTAAACATTTATGTTTTTTGTTGTGATATTTTCTTACTGATACCAGCTTCCCAGGGGCGGACTGGGAGTCAAGAAGTCTCCATCGACTTTAAGAAAAAGGGCTGCACAAAATAGTAAATGCGTAGAGGGAGTGAAAAATAATTAGCTTCAAAAACGACGATAGTAAAATTTTATCGGTGTGTAATTTTAGCCGCCATAAATACAGTCTGCTCCTAAATTTTTATTATGTATAATTGGAGTTAAAAAAAATTTGACTTTATTTTTGAATAAATTGCTAGAATAATGCAGATTTTATAATTATGATGTTTCCTACTTCTACCGAAACCAAAAAAAAAAATAATCACAGCAATCGAAATATTGTTTGATGTCCTTTTTTATTCTGTTTCTGCGGCACTGACATTTTGTGTGATATAGCCTTCCTTTAAATGAACTGATAGTAGGTATTTAAAACCCTTTAGAATATAAATTTTATTAAGAGTGATTTGGGGCCTCCTTACATTAGTAATATAGGCACAAAAGCTCAATATTTAGTGTGGGAGCACCAACTACAGTCTACAACTTCGTTTAAAGTGGGGTCTGAGAGTACTTTGGGGGCTCTCTTTGGCCTTAAACAGCTCAATAATAATTATTGTGGGGGCATCCAAGACTTTTATATTTGGATATGAAAAGTAAAGATCTATCTTACAATACCAGTGCATTTTTGCTCTCATTCACACCGCCCCAAAAAAAATGTGGTCGATAAGTTTTTTCCAATATTAATTTCTTGAAACATCTTCTTTGTAAAAGGAAAGAATTTTAAAACAAAAATCATTATTTTCATCTTATATTATATGTATATACTCGTAAAAAGTTGATAAAATTGTGGTTCCGCATTTTACATTTCAAAAATTATTATAGGAATCTTAATGCAACAGCTAACCAGATATTATATCTTAAACGAAGAAATATAATATTATTCATGAATATTTGTAAAGAAACACGTCGTGTCACGTGTGTAGCCTTATAATATGCGAAGCCTTACTGCATTCTTAATCATATACCCATTTAACCAACATCATGTATGTGGTTATAAGACTTCTTGGTATAGAAAGCAATTTCAAAATTGTATTTTATCGTATTACTTGTAGGTACATTCATGTGGTTCACGACCTTTATACAGATCCTTTAATGCCAAAATAAAATGGTTGAATCAATGATATAACTGACATAAAGCCACCACAACACCGCCATTACTGTCAACAGCTTATTTTAGAATTCCTATATGCACATATGGATTATATCTACAATGACTCTGCCTCTGTATGACGATGATGAAGACGGTTGCTATATGAATTTTACAAAAGTAAAGATTTTTGTTCTCAATTCAAACTCATATCGAAGTTTGGTTTTTCAAACATGTCATCTATAAACGAGTATGGTATAAGGAGCTTTGCACTGCTGTTAAAAAGCCACTCAGCTCCGCATGTAAACGGCATATAATATTTGATTATAATTTATTTTATAGGTAGGTACCTGAAGTTAACATCATTGAATTTGGAATAATTTTCTATGAAATAATTTTGTGTTATACAGATGATACCATAGTTAGTTGTAAATACATTTTTATTTAACTTTTGTAAGTGTTAGACTTTTAGACTTCCATGGTAGTAAAATAATATGACATCAAGTGCCAATATAAAATTTATCTGAATTTATGTCGATGTCGTAGATTTTTGATGTTTCGGTTTTCCAAAAAAAAAAAAATTGTATGTTCCATTTTATTTTTTTTTAATTTTTGGTCGTAATATGGTTAGAAATGAGTTATTTTGATAATTTTAGTTTCCTTATTATTATTATTAAAAGCTTTATTCGCCAATTAATTTATATACAAATTTAGGTAATAAAGAAAAAGAGAAAAAAAAAATTAATCAATACAATAAAATGAACATTAATTAACAAACAATTTTCGTCGAGGTTTAAAGTTAATAATATAAGTTAGAATTAATAGTTACAATAATAGTTTACAATTAATAGTATTCAAATTTTCTTATGTATTCTGTTATAAATGTTATGTTCCGGCATAAGCCTCCCCCAAAGCTGCCCATAAATCTCTGTTCTTTGCGTCGTTGTACCAATTTTGGTTAAAATCTTTCAAATCGTCTGCCCATCTCTTTTTTGGTCGTCCCCTAGATCGTTTTTCATTCGTCGGTTGCCATTTAGTTATTATTTTCGTCCATCTCTGATCATCTATTCTAGATATGTGTCCAGCCCAGCTCCATTTTAAACGCTTCGTTCTCTGGATTACGTCGATTATTTGTGTTCTTTTTCTTATCTTAGTTTCCTTACGCCAAAATAAATTGTAAAATTGTCCCATTATCATAACCTTTAAAAAAAAGGTTTGAAAAATGCCTTTAAGCTACTTAAAGAAAATATTTAAGATTTTGCTTACCATTTAATTACCATTTCACCAATCTATATAAAACAAGTTTAAATGTGGGTATATTTTTAACTCATTCTTTGCCACTAGGTATATAATTTGTAATAAGTTTTTAAATAATTTGTGTTTTATAACAGAG